>OX345671.1:11200000-11800000 GCA_947044415.1 Eupithecia dodoneata
CTGCATCTTATTGTAAGTGCTCTCGATGGTAATTCTGAAAATATTAAGATGTGAGTATTTTTTGATTTACCAATTGGGCCCCACATTTCGGATACATTCTGTGATCTGACACCGCAATTTGTTCTGAATATATCAAATAAAATGAATCGGTAAATACGATTTCAATTCGATCGTGTAATTTTTATCCAAATTTTTTCTACTTGTATAAGGCTCAAAGTTGATTGGTAAAAACCAGTACCTAAGTAGGGTATCTGTTACGAAGTATCATTATCTAATTGGTAGCAAGTTTATGTAGCTTTCGTAACAGTATTCGTAGCACGCGTAGCATTTTCGTAGAGACTAGTATTTTTGCGTAGATAGGTACCGTGGAATTTACATATTAATTACCATTTTTACTAACTTTGAAACTTTAACTAGTATTGTCTTAATCATAACATGCTCGCGTAGAGTGCGTACTGTATAACAAATTGATCAAAAGTATATCGTGTAGAGATATTGTCTAATGTGTGTACCGACGGAGTCCAAATGCGGATCTATGAGTGCCTCCTCCTAAACTGTGTAATGCGTCCTGTCTAATAATTTGTAACGCTGTAGTGCTCAGCGAGTCGTTTCCGCGGCAATAAAAGCTCGCATCTTTGTTCTACGCAGCGCCTCAGCCAGCTTCCATAAGCACTCTCGTCCTCCGCTCAAAGGAACGGCCCGCCTTTGTTTAGATGAGTTAGAGTAGGTTCTTTTTATGTACCTTTGTTATATTATAATATAAGGTATCTATTAATTAATTACAATAATATAAATTTATTTGTTAATGTGAATAATGTTATTTTGACCGTGAATGTAAATTTAAGTATACATAGGTCTAAACTCTTAACATGGATGTAATTGTCTGAATTAATAAACGAATTAAATTAAATTAGTGAAAGTAACGTAGGTTTCGTTCCATTATCCATGAAAACGGCAAAAAATCATGTCTGTTTTATGGGAGCAATTATTTAAATTAAATATTTATTTTATCATCAACAGAAATACATCATCTGTGGAAATTTCAACAGTCTAACTATCTCGGTTCATGAGATACCACTGAGATACCTTCAGCCTGGTGACAGACGGACAGACGGACAGCGGAGTCTTAGTAATAGGGTCCCATTTAACCTTTGGGAACGAAACTCTAAAAATGGACCCTGGCTACGTTTACCGGGCGCACTTTGACCTTCTTCTAGCGCTGTTGGAAGTGGAGTCAAACAACATGCATGTTCTGGTATTCAGTTAGGTATTCCATGATCATGGCGCATGAAATTGTGCCGATATAATTAGAAAACTCAAAATTCAAATCATGGTAAATATCCCATTATACAATATATTATATGTAAATGACTTTTGTGTGCATATCACTTGTATTGTTTGCAATCAGTATCATAATTATGTGATGTGCGTAAAGAGGTTGATGGAGGACACCGTAACCCTAGATTCGGTCCTTCGGACCATCTTCTCGATAAAACATCCCAGCAGGGTGTAGTGTAGGTAGGTAAGCTGTCTTTAACGACAGTGCAACCATGGCACGCGAGCCCTTTTTTCCGCTAAATTAAGAGCGTTTATTGGTAAAATGCGCAGAAACAGTACTTTTCAAACCCGTTTATATCATGAACCACTTATCTTATAGTATATGTTATTTACTAATAACACTAGTTTACACGGTTTTCATACCCCAGCTGAAAGTTGTTATTTTATTATTCATTGAGGTAGAATTATCCAGAAAAAATAATAAAAAAATTCTGTCACGTCTGGTTTAAGAAATATTTATTAACTTAACTGAAATACATAATTTTAGTATTAATACTAAAAAAAAATTAAACATGGCTAATTTTTGCCTTCTTTTTATAGTTATTTGAATTAGTTTCTCTTAAAATGGACCAACAGTAATCCCCTAACATGTTTTCATCCCAAAATCCTTGATGTCGTTCTTCAAAAACCTTTAAATCTTGGTAAAAACGTTCCCCTTGTTCGTCACTCATGCTTCCTAAGTTTTAAGTTCCATTGTTGTAAGCAGGAACCAAGAAGCTCTGCTTTAGATCAAGATAATTGTAAATCTCTTATAAGATCATTTAATTCAGCTTGGCAAATTAAATGTGGAGTGTTTTCTTGAAGTGAGAACTCGTCAGAATCACTAGAAATTGATTTGAATTCTACATCACTTTCATTGTCATCTAGTGTATTGTAGCACTCGAATTACTGGGACAAACTGGATGTGGGAGATCTTTCGAATGTAATATGGGCTTAGTAACAGACGGAACTTCGGCATATATGTATAATACTTGCCTTATTTTTTTTATTATATCCCAATGTCTACGTAACCCAAAAGTAGCAATCATTTTCATGATTACTAGCTTCTCTCCATAGCATTGGTGAACCAAATGGAAGGTAAAGGTTTTCTCCTGACTGGAGTAAGACAATTCTACAGCTTTCGCAAAACACACGAGGCACCCACTTTTTATCCTGATTTGCAGCAGGAAATCCAAAATAATGAAGATATGCACTTTTTAACGAATCAACAATGGGTCTTCTCTTTTCTAAACTGTCCACAAACATAACAAAAATGATCAGAATTTTGTTTACACTTTCTACTCGACATTTTAAATCAATCGGAAACAAGATAATTGTCGTTTGAAGCGGACGTATAAACAATAAACTCTGGTCACTACGTTAAGTTGTTAAAAGAAACATTTGACTGCAGGAAGAAATTGTGACGTGATAAAATATTTCTGCTAACACTTTTAGGTTTAAGGAAGGTAGATTAACATATTTATATACATTTATTTTGGGGTATAAAAAAAAAGTTCAATTTTGTAAACTAGTGTAATTTTAGGAAATTTTAGTGTCCAAATAGTTTGACTGTAAAATATTTCGATTAATATAGTATGTACGCGTTCTATCAAGATAACTTGTAAGAGGTTTTCATAATTTCCCTTTCAGCATCAGTTTCGAAGCTCAAAATAATAGAAAATACTGACATATCTAATTAAGAAAAAAATATAACCTACTGATGAGATCCTTGGCTAAAAAATTAATTAAATAGATGTTTGGTTTTGGTATCCTACTATGAGAAATTAAAATTCAAAAAATGTGAAATATTACGAATATTTCACATTTTTAAATGATGTTTTTACCGATATACCTTATTTAATTTAATATAAGAATAGCCTACCAATAAAGTGGAGCATCTTTTTTAAAATCATACATTTAAAATTGTTATGATTTTGTTGCTTTTATTTTTCTATTTTAGAGGTAAAGTTCCAGGAGTCAGAACGTTTTATCGTTTTTTTTTGTTCTTTATGGCTCTTTGTTCAATATTTTCAAATATTTTTAATTATTCGTTTATAAGTTACTTAACAAAAAATCTTTTGTTTTTCATCTTCTTTTATTAATAACAATATCAATTTTTTATGTGCGTTAAAATCCATTTTTATTGAGGTCATTCCGCATCCAATGAACTATCGCGACTCCACTAGACTCCAAGCTCCCAATATTCACAATTACTCTCTCGGAACTGAGATAATGGAGAGAGTAGATTCCATACGTGATTTGGGCTTGGTAGATAATACGCGCATCAACTTTCGCCAGCATATCATCGGGATGTGCAAAACTAATAGAACTCTGGGTTTCATAATGAGAACTGCTTCGCATTTTAAGGATGTACGGGTAGCGAACATGCTTTATAATGCATTTGTCAGAAATAAGTTGGAGTTTAGTGCTATTAGTTGGGATCCACGGGAGGCCAAGTATACGACAATGATAGAGAGACTGCAGCGTAAGTTTGCCAGGTATCTGTATAAACGAATTTATGGGTATTATCCGTATCTTTTTCCCTCTCTTTTTGTTACCGGTTTGATTAGTCTGGATACACTAGAGTTAAGACGCAAACTGGATTTAGCCATGCACTACTGTCTAGTTCTCCGTAACAGAGTGGATAATCCTGTAATATTGGGTACAGTTACCCTTTACGTCCCAAATAATTACATTAGAACGGGACGCAGGTTCCATCGGCTCTTTGCTCTACAAGCAGCGCGTACGCAACACGCCGGTAACGCTCCTACACTCAGAGCACTCGCACTACTCAACGATTTCTTGCAACAGTTCCAACATGTGGACATATTTAATGAAAGTTTAAGCCTTATCTACTTAAGTTTAAGATCGTACCTTACTTTTAAATAATCTGTTTATGTATGTATGACTACCTACCTATTTGTAATCTTGTTTTTAATTTATTATTAGATACTGTCAATTGTTTTTAATATATTCTGTCTTTTTTAAGTCTAGTAGTTAGTGTTTTGGTGTTAGACTGTAAGCTAATTATAAATAAATCGCTTATATTTTTAGGAGCTTTATTTTTCACGTTTTTAACATGTTGACCGAACTACTAGTCTGTTGTAATCTTTAAATCGAGATTACATCTAGTAGGTATTCATTCAAAATCTCCTGTTTTTTAACATTTCCTCAATAATATTCTTCACAGCGTTCGTTAGATATCGATTGTAATGTCCAATTCTTGTGAAGATTTGTCTCCCAACATAAGTCGTTCGCTATGTAGGATGTATGTAGGTATACAGGTTAAGAAACGCTTCTCTGGTCTAGTCTATACTCAACTTTATTCAGCTGTGCCTAACCGCTTTTAGATTCTCAAAACGATTTTTTGTGGTAGAATAAAATTTTAATCAGTTTTATCTGGTAATAGTAAAATGGTAGAGACATTTTTTTGGCCTTGCAATCTTAACACAATCTGTCAATTAAACGTCAAACAGCGTTTTGTCAACCAAAATCTAAGCTGCGTTTACTTTACGCGAAAATAAACTAAAAATACATGGAAAATGGCTGAAAAGCCGCCCGAGGAGAGCTACATATCCGTGGTAGACGAAGAGCCGGAAATATTTGAACTTCTGAAATGGGATAACTCGCACACACAGAGGCAGCAAGAGCTAGCTCAGCCTACAGAGAAGGCACAAAGTCCAGACAAAAGAGTTTGCAAACCGCAAGAATCGGATCCTTTCGATTTGAGTGATTCCGCTTTCATAGAAACTTACCGGCTTACAAAAGAATTGGCGCGAAACCTGTGTGAAGAGTTGAAACCTGTGATGCCTAAATCTACAAAATCTGTAGATTTTTCCATGGAAAGCAAAGTAAGTTGAATGTGAGACGGAAGCCATTGATTAGCTTACGTGCTGAGACTTCAAACACATGCTATATCTTTTTATTTAAGTTGTAAGCCTGTATAGATTGTTAAAACTATACTGCTGTATCTAATAGGTTCACAAATCACTCAGGGCTCATTCTCTAAAGTTACTACTAAAAAGTATCCTAATGGCAACAAATACTCTTTTTCAGTTATTAGCCACCCTGTCTTTCTATGCCACAGGAAAATTTCAGAAGACCATTGGTACTAAATCAGACCCAAATCTGTCTCAGTACTTCATATCTGTGGCTGTAATGCAAATCACCGAGGCTATGAACCATCCGAGTATTATCAAGAAATACATACACTTCCCACATCTTAGAGAGGAGAGGGAAATTGTCAAGGCTAAGTAAGGATTTCCTAAAACAGTAGCATGATGTAGTGTTAGCATAAACAGCCCACAAATTAAAAAAAATATGTATCTTGTATAAAAAATTGTTTATTTATTATTATTTGTTAAACACAGGCAGCTCTTGGAGCTGATGTTTGTATCTTGTATCTTAGCCCATAACAGTGCAGTTTATACAATCTAGTATGTTGGAAAATGTTTACTGAGAACACCTAATACTGTTTCTTGGTTTTAATAACTTGTCTACGCTACGGGGTGATATTTTTGGGAAACTCAGTCGATGTGACATTTATCATGCAAAAGAAATGCATAAGAGCAATTTTTAATTTAGAAAAAAACTGAGTCCTTGCGCAATGTTTTCAAAGAAAATGATATTCTTACTTTGACAGGTCTATACTAGAGATCTGTTTATTTGTTAAAAATAATTCAACTTTTTTTTTAATAAAATCGAACCGACAAGAAAACTTAAGAAAATAAATATAAATTAAACTTGTGTATTAATTATAATATTTAATAAATGTTTATTTTTAAAACTAACCAATGATGGCCATATATTCCAGGTTCTACATGAAGTATGGTGTGCCAAATGTGATAGGATGCATAGAGTGCACGCACGTGCCGATAGCCAGGCCAGAGGAAAATGCCAAGATACATTTCAACAAGTCCTATCATTCCAAGAAAGTGCAGATTGTAAGTAACCTTGGATCTCTTGACACCTACAGAAAGTATAGAATATTTGATAAGTAATAGATTCAGAAATTACTTTGTGGATCCCTTATAAGAATGAAACCGTATCAATTTATTTGTAGTGGAAATATTTTTCATCTACAAATAGGTTGTGTGTTTGCGTCAATTTTTGGACGGGCGAGCGGTACACACATGCAAACTACATTTTGTTAGATCTTATCAGAGGTTTTCGCGAAATTTTTACTAAATATTTTGATTCTATACTTTTAAAGGATCCTTGTTGTCATCAATGCAGATTGCAGTGTATGTTTTAGCCCATAGATGTCGTTAGAGCTGACTTAGTTAGCCTTAGTTAACCTACCAGAAATAAATAAGTGAAACCTCTGAATATTAATAATAATTATACTTTTATTTATCTTATTTATTATATATAAAGCGCACAGTTTAGAAAACAGCTTATTCTAGTTGTCTCACTTCAGAACTGGGCGTAAAATAGTTGGGTTTTTTGTCGTGGTGTGCAAAGTGACTTTAATCAGTGATCGAGCTCATAGCTACATGTAAATGTAGACTAACACATAAGGTACAAATACTTACATAACTGAAATTGCTTAACTTCTATATTATATATGATATAATTATGTTATATATTGCATTAGCTAGTTAGCTATAATATTAATTGTTTATTATAATGTTTGTACGCCTAAGCGGCAGAATCTAGCGATCTCGAATAAGTCTTATGTATCTGACTATCAATTACCCTGATTCACAAACAATAAATGAATAATGAATTATATTTTTCAGGTTTGTGACAGTGACCAAGTAATAACAAGTGTATTTGCGGTCCCCGGAGGCTCCAACTCGCACGACACGATCCTGAACAAGCACGGAGTGCGCGTCGACTTGGTCAGCTTGAACCAGACGGGGGAACAGTGCTGGCTTATTGGTTAGTACTGTGTTAAAATATTTTTAAACTTACGCGATCTGAACACACCTTTAGTAAACTCTTACGTCCATCCATCCACAAGCTGAGTTGGTGTGTTTTTTCACCGCAACGTCTTGACCAAGGTCATTACAATGACGATCATACAATAATATAATTACAAGTACTATTTTAACGGGCATTTATCGCGTTTATTTACCTATTTTTCCCGACGTTATTTATTTTTATTTATACTTTTTGCACGAATAACATAACACAAAACTTATTCTAGAAAATTTAAACAAAGGCGAACTTAACCCTAAAAAGAGTTCTTATTGGGAGAGAGAGACAAAGTGAAGAGAGAAGTGAGTACATGTGCATAAATGAAATAAGAAATAGACAAAAGATTACATTTTAACTTACTTATTAATTATACTAATATATACTATATAACAATAACAAATATAAAATACTATATAACCTAAATTCCAAAAAATAAATTAAATACTTACATATATGCATATAATATATACATAAAATACAACAGAATTATGAAGATAGATAATGCTCAGAATAGGTAAATAACCGCGATAAATACCCGTTAAAATAGTACTTGTAATTATAGTACTGTGTTCTCCATTGTATAATCTTGTTATTGTCTCGTTATTGAAAATGGCCTTGGACAAGACATTGCGGCGAAAGAAACCACCAACTCAGCTTGTGGATGTGTGTGGAGCATAAGAGTACTAATAATACTACTGGAGCAGGGCAGTAAATTTGAAACATGCGGTTTCGCGTCAGACCACACACCACAGACCACAAAACGCAGGGTACGTTGCTAGCTATCAAGCTTTGTGGCACCACTCCAGTGTGTCTACCATGAGTTTTAACAATCTATACTCGCTAGCGACTGTAGTTAACAAAATGTATGAAAACTTTTACAGCGCCTCTAGCGGATAGTTGAGTTACTAAAATGCGCACCATGAGTCGCGTAGATAACTATTCTACGTCACAGTGTAGTAAACTACTACAGCGACTGCAGTTTGGGCTCCATTTCCATAGAATTTGGTACCATGAGTTACAAATTTGACAGATGTCATAGTAGCGTACTATTACTACAGTAGTTACGGCACTCACCGACCATTTGCTTCGTGAAAAGTCTATAGTTTGTGATAGATTTGGCGATTTTGGAATTAAAAATGTATAATAGAGCACGTTTTGCCTGGGAAATGTTAGCTTCTGGCGAATTAGAAGATGAACGATTTATTATTGAATTAATAAAATTAATATTGAAATGAAATAATATATTACGATGAATTATTTTGCAGCTCATTGAAACAACTCTAAGTACTACTTACATTATATACTATTATTCTGCGCTCACGGTCATTATCAACATGTTGTTGGAGAGGCAAACCATTTTTCTCAAGAAGCGATGACTTTATTACATTGAAGAAATAGCCCTAAAGTACGCCCTAAGTAGGCTACTTACTTCTTCATGTTTAGGGCCTAGACTTCTTCTTGTTTAGGGCCTAAACCATCCAACTGTTGTGAATATGTTTATTAAATTTCCTGTAACACGTCGGGAAAGAGACATCATCACATCATCACCAGCCTATAGCAGTCCACTGCTGGAAATAGGCCTCCCGGGAAAGAGACATAATTAAACAAAATTCTATTAGTGAATCGCATGGCGTCGATCCGTTGTTCGTTTTTGTGACAAAATAAATGCCAGTCAGTGAAGTGAACCATCGTAACACCAATAAATTTGGGTTGCCTTAGATTTAATTGAAATAATTGCGTCAGGCGACTTTCTACATTTGTCGGATAACAGTTACCATAACACCTATCTTCTGTCTCTATCCTCGTGCAGTATTTAAAAAGAGATGAAAATATGTAATATGAACTGAGCAAAGTTTTATAATGACGCCAACATAACAACGCAAAACTACACAGTGTGTAGTTGTAACTATAACGTTAGTAGTTCGCAATAACACCGCTCATGGTACCACTAAAGAGGCTAACTATACTATCCGCGTATTTACGTAACTACTGTAGTAACGTCAGGCGATCTAACTGTGACAACTCATGGTAGACCTACAGGACCTGTCTGAAAATCAGCGCCGCTACTAACTTGTAGCGGCATAATGCTGAGACAGGGACCGTTTTGGCTCCATAAGTAACACGTATTTCTTATCTGTATGTCTTATCTGTTTCCTTGTAATTTTTTCTTGTTTTTATATTTCTTACTATGTAATGTGTCGTGTTATGTGTTATGTATAGTGTCAAATAAATGTATTTTCCTTCTCTCTTTCTTTTGGTTAATATTCATCACAATGAAAAAGTTTTTAAGTTTCTCTACATGATCTCAAAATATGTATTCTAAATCAGGGACTGTTATTTATTTTTAATGTTGTACAACGGGATTTGGTATTGTACTATAACAAATTGCATTGTTCTTATTTAATGATCTTCTTATTCCTAATTCCAGGGGGCCCATACTACACCCAAACGCCATACCTCATGACTCCAATCCCCAAAATCACCAAGAAGTCCCCGGTCTCCCCGGAGAAGAACTACTCTACTATGCACACCCTCACCCACACCGCAGTCACGGAAACCATCCGGAACCTCAAGAGCCGCTGGAAGGTCCTCCAAGCGAACTGCAACAAGCACTTCGAGCCGCCCGCCGTCGCTATGATCATCGTCGCCTGCTGCGTGCTTCATAACCTCTGCACGAAGGAACACCTTCCCATCCTCACCATGACTCAGACTGAGGAAAGATTAGAGGCTATGAAACAGAAGGTACATATTCTTTGTATTTTTTATTAATTACTAGCTTCACCCCGCGTTTTCACCCGCGTGTTGATAGATATTTCGGATAATATCTTTATGAATATAAAGATATATGCCTATGTGTTATTCTGATATGTCAGCTATATTATTGTGAAGTTTCATCAAAATCCATTCAGTAGTTTATGCGTGAAATAGTTACATACATCCTCACAAACTTTCGCGTTATAATATTAGTAGGACTTGATTGTTTGGGTCAAGACATTGCGATTATGTTACCACCAAAACTTATTTACAATACAATTACTGTTTATTGCACACCAAATAAAAACAGATACACAAGACAGGAGAAAAAAACAAATACAGAATATGAAAAGAAATGAAAGTTCATATCGCTGAGCGATCTCAGACGGGCAACCTTTGGCCATCCAAAGGTTGCCTGGGATTAGTATAGATGGTGGCGTGTTATACAGAATAATTTTAATTTTATTTAATGTAGTTACTGTAGGTAAATTGAATAGAAAAATTGCTCTTTAGGTACAGGTTTTATTTTTTGTGCTTTAGTATTATTTAATGTATTTTGTTAATGTACGTGTCGTGACGCGTGGGTTTATCAGTGCTGTGATAGCTATGCACAATGGCTTTCACAACATAATGCTGAGTCGGATGCCTTTTAGTAGCATTTAAGTTTTCTTATTAGTTAGTAAGTAATGTAGTCTTTATGGTGTTGGGTAATTAAGGAACTAGTTAAGTAAAGTAGCAAAAGACAAAAAATGAGGGTAGATCGATATGTCTGCCCATAAAAATGTACTCGGAGTGCCTATAGTTATTCCGTGATCATGGCGCATAAAACTGTGCCAAATTATTGGAAATATCAAAAATCAAATCATGGTAAATATCCCGTGATAGTTTTATAGTTTAGTAAAGTTGTTAATGGTATGAATAAAGACTTTCTTATTCTGAAGGTTGCCAACGGTCCGGTGCCTAGGAAGCAGACGGCTAACCCTGAGGGTGACGACGCTAGAGCGAAGCTAGTCGAACGGCTCTGGCATGAGCGAAGACCATCTCCGGATTCAGCAGGTATACATCACTACATAGTATAAAACGAAGTCGCTACACGCTGTCTGTCTGTCCCTAGTATGCTTAGATCTTTAATACTACGCAACGGATTATAATGCGGAATATAGTGCGGAAGGTTGCGGGTAAGATTCCCGCCTCGGAACAATTGTCTGCTTAGCTTGGGACTAGATGGTGCTGTGTGGATTGTCCTGCATTATTTATTTGTTTATTCAATTCATCAGGTCCGAAGAAGCGAGGTAAAGCTAAGGAGCGAGTGGTGGAACTGCCCCCGGTCCAGCATCAGCCCCCAGTACTCCACCACCAGCACAGCCAGCCGCTCTGCCTCCCTCCACATCAGATGCACCCGCACCACGAGGACATGAGCAAGCGACCGCGGCTTATGACGCTGAACACCCCCACGTACGGACTGAATGTCCCCTCGGCGCCCGTGTGGGGGCATTATCCACATCCACAACATTGATCGTCAAGCGAGTTTGAATAATGTATGTCTTATTGTTAGAAACTAAACAGTCTTGATTATAAAAGGCAAAAGGCCAGAATGTGCCCATGGGGGACTCTATCCTCATCTGCAATATTGATAATCTAGCGATCGACCTTGAACAATTTATGTCTTGTCAGAAACAAATAATTAAAGAGGCCCTCATAGGTCTTGTTTCCAAAAGGGCAGAACGTGCACCCGTTGGGACTCATCTGCAATATTGATCATAAGGGGATCAAAATTGACCAATTTTTGTCTTGTCAGAAAAACTTAGTAGGCCCTCCTGGATGTGCCACCTGAGGGGATATCATCTTCATAAGCAATAATTTTATTGTCAAAGGATCAAAATTTAATATTAAACAAAATTAATTTTAATTTAAATAGGCAGAAAAGCTAGAATGTGTCATCGACATCAGTGATTCATGGCTAGGAAAATGGAGTGACACAAAAAATCATGCATGATCCGAGTTTATTGTATGAATTTGTGAGGAATCATTATTGTGTAAAGCAGTTAAGACAGAATGTAGTCACTACGAATGTAAGCGAGTTAACTACGAACCTTTTTTGTGTTGGAAGAACACCAACATGTCTTCCATAAACGAGGGACTTCAGGGAGTGCGATTCACACCGCAACACGTTTCGTAGTTAATCGGTTTACATACGTAATGCACAGGATGTAGTGTTGTAGAATTGAGTGCTAGTACACATAGGCCGTTGAAACGCTTTGGTAACGCGCATTTCAAGTACCATCTGGTCCCATATATGTCGCGCCGGATCGTAGAATCGGCTTGTTTGTAGATTGGCTAGGCTGCTAGGCGGGTTGCAAAAAAGGCTGATTTGCTGGGTAAACCTATTTCATTTCATGGCCAAGTGACTTTTAGCAAAATTTTTGAACGTTGATCGTTAAAATATTCTGAAATCTGCCATTCTGTAATTCGCATAGCCGTTACAAACGGTCTGATTCTATCAGGCGGCGATATATACATACACCCAAACGTGCCCTTCTAGTTATTCAACCGCGCGTTCGGATGTGTACCAGGTAGTTCTTATAAGGCGCGTTACTGAATCTTACGCTAAAAAAGGCCTTATGTGCATATAGCTTTATAGGAATTGTATTGTTTTCTAGAAACACTACATTTTGTCGAATTTGATATGCAGCTCAGAGGAGCAGCTAAATGAGAAGGTTTTGAAAGAATCATAGGTGGAGTATCTATGTGCCTGTCAAAAGTAATTCGAAGTCTAAAAGACACATTTTTACTACGATTTACAATGCCTTATTAAATGTTGTAGTAGGAATTAGAAGTAGCTATAAGTATTCAAACTCATAAAGTTGAATAATTTATTTTTAAGGATCGCACTTTGCTGAATTTTCAAGTATTATTACTATTATTTTATGTAAGCGACATTTTGTGCTAGATTAAAGATAGAAACAGACTGAGCAGATATCAATCTATATCCACATTTATTATGTTTAGTAATGCAGTAACGAATTAAAATTATATGAGAAGACATTTTGCCCTGATTGGATATGCATGAGTTACTACCATGCCAAGCAACGTACACAACGCTTGTACTTATAAGATCTGGACTCTCGAAACGGCATTTTGACTGATTTTGAGAAACTAAGATGTTTTAAGACATACTGAATACAAAATAAATCGAAAACATCAAAGTGGAGATGTGAGCTTCGCCTCGCTAGTGCATTCATCTGAAAGTCGTATATCTAATAAATATGCCTTTCCAATACGACACCACTGGGTGAAATTACTTAGACTCTATATTTAGTTGTTTTGGTGTCACATCTCCGGTCTATCCAGCGCACATGTCCGCTCCAGTCTAGCCAGTACCCATCTCCGCACAGCTTCCTGAGAGGTAGCTGAAAAACGTCTCTTTTTTTGTCTGCGCACATCTCCGCTTTGGTAGAATCTGGGCCTAAAGTCTGTTTTAGCTTTATAATTTTTTTATTGTGATCTTTGTTTGATCAAACCTATTTTTAGTAAGCCTAAAGTAGGAATTCGTGCTCTATTGAGCTTCACTGATAGCAGAATCTCTTTTACCATGAATTGTCGTTTAGTAATGTTTTGTTTTTTGTTGTAGTAATTTTTGAAACAAGGTATAACCTACATACTAAGAGAATGGAATCGAGAATGACGTCATTTCTCTCGCTGTCAGGGCCCCAATTCCACTAAATTAATTGCTTCACTATAACAATGGTATCGTCTAAGAATGACCATACATTCCTGTCATTTTATCTTTGATGAAATAAACTATAGATGGAGTGACGCATGTCAAAAGTGTCAAGGTTGAAACCATTACATACATCTCTCCGTGTAAATAGCACGGCACGCACTATCATCTTTGGACGTTGTAATACCATTGTGATAGTAAAGTGATCGGTTAGCAGAATGGCCCCAGGCTCGTCGCGAACCTGATGATGTTATTCTCTATCCCATTCTTTAAGTACGCAGGGTATAGATTATACTCGTCGTTTACGAAAGTACAGAATATAAAATCAATGCCAATATTTTTAAGGATCGGACAAAAACAACTGTAAATATAATGATAAGTATTTTATTGTAAGATCAATCAAGTATACTGATATTCTTAAAACAAACATCATTTTTATTTATAATCTCTAATTGCACTGTCCACATAACACATATACAATTGATTAATTAATTAATGAAACAATATTCTTGCTCCTAGAGAGGTCACCAGATCTTACACCTACTTCAACATTAATGAAATAGTTATTTATCCAACAAGTGGGCAAGATGGTTTTTTGTTGAACAAAAACACTTAACATAGAATACAATAAACAAAAACAAACAACTTTTCACCTCTACTAACGAGAAAATAGGTATACATTTCACAGTAACAAAAAGAAATTCTTCCCGCAAGCTTGCAAACGAGTGGCCTCAAGCTGTCTGTCATCGGATGCCGTCAATATTATCCAAAGGTTACGAATTACAGCCTATATTTTAATGCACATTTTTGCTGTGCGGCAGCTGTGATTTCCAGGTGTCATCATCGTCATCGGCCTATGTTAGTCCACAGCTGGACATAGGCCTCCCTCATGAGCACCACAGCGCCCTGTCTTCGCCCTGTTATCAGGTGTGCGACAAGCTTAACCCTTAAACTTGTTGGCCAAATCATTGGCCAGTATGGACGCTATGGCCATGTTGGGACAGTTGGCCGTGATGACGTTACAGTCAGCTTCCACCTTCACGGAGAGGAACACCAAGTCTTGTGATGACAGCATTCTACCTGCGAATCTGAAAGAATAACTGTAAGTTAAATATTACGGAGACTCAGTAGATTAACAGTTAGTATTAGTAGTACATAGTTAGCCCGATATTTCCCAAGGCCCAGTATTGGGCAAAGACCTGAATCACCACGGACCCAACACCGATTTACTTGTAATACCTACTTTTTCTTTAGATTATTTGTGCTAAGCGGCGGAATGTATCAAACACATCGCTTAGCTATGAAAGTAGAAGACAGACATTTATTTATTTTTTAGAACGAGGAACACCCAGTCGCTTCGTGACCACGATCGCTGTTACGCGATGGACATGTAGGGCAAAATAAAAAAATTATACGCGATAAATAATCTTTAAAATAGAACGAGCCAAGACATTGGGTTTGACCTTAGACCGCCGCCTGTTTGACACATTTGACCGCTTGAATATGGTCCAAAATCACTCTTTACCGACTTCCCTGCGGTGGCAGACAAAGTGTAAGATGGTTGCAACACTTTGATTGCCTTGATGGGAAAGTAATCAATATTTCTAAAACTTAGATTTTGGTATAATAATCCTGTAGTCACGTTTCCCCTTTAAACTGATTTCAACGGAGTAAAATATAACCATGTATTTGGCACCGTTGGGCGTCATACATTGCTATTATTGATTTGATTGATTTTGACCTAATAATCTCTGACAAAACCTCACCTAAGCAATTCTCCGGTGGAGCTGATGAAGGCCAAGTTGCCGGTCGCGAAGACACGTTTGCAGATCGTCGCTTCGTCCTCTACCCTTGGAGTTTTCTTAACGCACTGGAAATATTAAACTAATTAGTTAGCTTCCAAAGAATAAGGACCTAGGCACCAAGTATTAACAACCTAACAAGGTAAAGTTTCCTTGTTCACTTCTTTACCTTAAAAAGATTGAATTGACAATAAAATCTAAGCGATCACTTTATTTCCTAGTTTTACATATGTAATTTGAATTGTGTGACGTGTCCAAGAGTCCTGGAAGGAAAGAGAGCACTTTGATATTTGAGCTGATATTGTAACTATTGAATGGTAGTGACGTGTGCTCGGTTTTGCCAGACAAGGATGAGCGAACGCCGCGTGGGGAAGGCGAGAAAGGAAGGCAAGATCTGCGGAAGTGCCGGCTCGCGCGATTTCTCTGGTCTTTGTTTATAAACATGTTTTGTACTTTAAAATATACTCTGTCTCTACATTGCAGTCGCAATAAAATAGAATAGAGGCTCTGTCCTGCGTTTTTGTTATTGTCTGGTACATTGCGTCGGATCTCATCTGTTGTAATTCACTCACCTCTGTCATCCCTCGCAGTCGTTTCTGTTCGTTGATCCACCTCTCCTCCGACATAGTGACAGCTCGCATCAACTCGCCGATAGGGGGCGTTATTGAGATAGGTAATTCCCCTGCAAATAAAAGTTTTATTCAATTCAATACGTTTATTTCAGACATCAATTATGGTACAGAAACAATTAAAGTGCCCATATTCGAGCATCATTATATAAAATAAAAACAAATTCAAACTGACCCAATAAAGGCGTATATCAGAACAGCTAGACAGGCCGCAGCTCAAAAACAGCACTGCATCATGTACTTGTTCTTCGAATTCAATTACAATTAGCCTTGTGGGCTACATTCTAAAATGTACTGTTACAATCGTCACGCTCGCGTTGGTTACGCTGGATTGGGTATGCTCGGCTCCAGTCAACAACTTTATAAACAAGTTTTCAGTTGTCATAAGCAACTTCATACACATTCTACTTGCATGAATAAATTACCAAAAAAACTGGGGCCCTCTAGTGGCTGTATTCTGTGCCAGACTGGGGATTGCTTCGAAACGCATCTCTTGTTAGCTAGATTTGCTGTAAGGTATTGCCTGAAGAACAATAGAGTATGTAATTTTATTTACCTAAGGAACAGGAGAGAGTGCCCTCTAGCGGTTGAATGCTATCAGCGAAGTCTATCCCGATCGTCACTTCAGCGGTCTCGCCCGGCGCTAGTGTGGGGATCGCTTGGAAGCCGCGCATCTCTTGTGAACTAGACGGTTTCTGTAATGGAAATATAGGTAGTTATGTCAGATTGGATTATTTTGTTGGACAATTCAAACAATTAAGAAAATCATCAATCAAGTTACTACAAGTTATTACAGTTGCAGTAGACAACCAAACTGGCCATCACTCAGCGGACGCTAGGGCAGGAAGCCATGAACGCAATTGCCCGATGTCAGCCTACTTTAGTGAAAGCTTGCGCCAGACACTTATATCGACCCCTATTATTGCTATTTTTGGATTTTAACGTTAGTGATATCAGGGCCGTTGTGATTGGTCGCGCGCCTACTAGGATGTACTGTACCGCTGTACCCCTTCCTTACCTTGGCTATGTTGACATTAGTGAGGTCTCGTCCACTATGGTTGGTAAAGGCGAGTCCCACGGCGGTGCACTTGTGCGAGTAGAGGTGCGGAGTGCGCGGCCACTGCAGCCCGGCCCACAGCCCGCCCAGAGACACGCGGGAGACCAGCTCGCTCTGTGGTGGCAGGTAGGATGGACCGACTGGGGTTATGTCGTCCACTGGAAACAAAAACAATAATATTATCCAAGGCTTTAATATCCCAAAAAATCATTTCCTAGCAAGCTAGGGTAGCGCATTCTCATACTTAAGGAAGGTTGCGGGTTCTAGTCCCATCAAGGTCGAACAATTTTGTGATGATATTAACTTTTATCTACTGCAGTATTCCGTAGAAAAAAGTTTCAAGGTCGAAAGACATTTTCAAAAGTTCTTACGAAAAAGGCTTGGCGAGACTATTGAAAGGCGAGCAGATTATAGTGGCAACATACAATATAGATGATTTTGCTTTGTTTATATTTGTACGTCTTACGCCAGAATACTCTAACGCGTCTCAGATTTAGGCTCGTCTCAAATCGCGATTTTTGACAGTTTTCATTGGAAATGTGTCAAAAATTCGTTACTTGAGATGTGCTTAAATGCGTTTGAGTATTCGGGGGTAAGTCTTCTTCAGAGAAACTCTTTTATGAGCCCTAGAAAAATCGCCCTTATGGTGCTCTGACGGAGACCAAGTACAAGATGTTTTCTATCAAGGCCGCCATTCATAAAACTAATTTCTATGAGAATTAAAATGAAATTCGATAGGATATTGACTGCACCATTGATCAAATAGTGTTTGTCCAGCTATGGACTAACATACTTACATTCAACTCGACCTTCGTCCGGCGGCGAGAGGAAGCCCCCACAGGTGGGCGTCATAGTAGGCAGCGAGTCAGCAACCTCGTCCAATTCTAGTAATAACTCGAGATTTGACTTCTCGTTCTTGTGTGCTGTTTGTTTCGGAGGCTCCTTGTTTGCCTGCGACATAAGATTTTAACACTTTGACTGTGATTTTTTTTCGAAGACTGCGATCTTTTTTTAACCTAAAAAATTCGTGCTGCCGCTCTAAACAACGGTTGTGTTGCGCCGCACATGCGTTTCGTTCGAAAAATATTACGGCTGTGCTGAGTCACAAAGATCTGTATTTTCTCAGCCGCTGCGCTAGTGTGGATTTACGCATATTAGTCACTTGTAGAAAACACATACCGTGTGATTTCAGCACTCAAAGTGTTAATTAATATGACAAATCACTCGGTTCTCTGTGGCAACACAACAGTAGGTCCCACCCTGTAGTGCCAAACTAAACCGCGTTTCTTTCATCTAGGACTTTGCAACGATACCTATTGTCATAGAACTTGATTAGCAGAATTCGGCTCCCGTATTGTGGTTGTGGCGTCTCTTATGAATTGATATCAGTATCTTTTTTTCACCTACATGCCTCCCTGACAAGTATTTTTTTTTTGGTTTATTAATTTAAAGATAAAAATCGTCTTCTGCGTGAATATAAATATTTATACATTGTTTATATGATGATGTATTGGTGATTGAAGTCTGTACCAATTGTATAACTCTGCCGGCTCTGATATGTTCCGCCCTTTATACTTCCTTTATTCTATTGTTTATTCCTGTATTGTTTTCTGTTTTTTGTGGTATAATAAAATGTTTTATATCTATCTATGTCTGCGTGTGTGTAATACTGACCTTCTTATCATTCTTTCTGGGCGGTGGCTTGGCCTCTTCCTCGCTGGAGGCGGGAGTCTCCGAGCCGCTGCCGGAGCCCGAGGATGACTCGCTGTCGGACTCGCTCTCCGACGTGCCCGAGTTAGATGATCTGATGATACATTGATTATTATTTAAGGCATCCTAAATGTGAGCTTGGTTCTGTTTATACCACGACCGTCACGGCGAAACTTCTTTTATGTGCAATATGTGTCGTGGTGTGCCACTTTTCTGCCAGTGTCCAGTTCATAGAAATTTAACCGGTCATTGCTTATACATGACAGATTTTTATAAAGGTCAGCTCACATCGAGGCGCGATGCAGCTCGCTCTTTTTAGGATAATGATTCAAAATACAAGCCTGTATACTACACCAAAAGATACATGTATTTTTTTTTTCAATTTGTATCGTTAAATCGCTAGGAGGTTTATTTACTACACGAAATCTGGACAAGAAATAGTAGAGACAAGTCACCACGACAACTTCAGGCTGCGCCGCGTGAAAACTGGCTTCTTCAAACATCGTCGTGTCGCGTCGGCGCGGCGTGAGCTGGCCTCGAGGGGATTAGCATCTATGTTAAGAATGTATGATTACTTACTTGTAGTTATTGTTTTCCTTGACTGGTTTTTCTTCTTTCTTGTCAGATTCGTTTGTGCTCTCATCTCTGTACAACAAATAACGTAATAAAATTATGAAGAACTAGTTTCTGGTCGCGGCTTCGCAAGCGTTGTATAAATGGAAATGTTTCAAGGTTATTTCTATCCCATGAGATCTGATTTATGGGATAAATAGTAGTCCGTTTTATTCCGGGCTTGGAACTACCTGTATGCAAAATTTGTAGTATTTTTTTCGTGAAAGAGTAACAAACATCCATACATACAAACTTTCGCGTTTATAATATTAGTAGGATCAAACGACCTGTGATTGGGTCTTACGCACACGCCCGCTGCAAAAAGTCGGCGGCGGGACGAGATACACTATAAGTGCTCCTTCTAGATTGGCCCGCAACATCGTGAGGTAAGAGAAAAATTGGAAGACGCGTTTGCCGCGAGATAATGAGGTCGTTATTAAAATAGAAAGAAGAAGAAAAATACGATTATTGATTCACTATGAAATAGAAACACCTTGTTACTATTCTAAAATAAATACTTACTCGTCCGAGGAGTCTTCGGAGCTGGACTCTGATGAAGAAGACTCGGACCCTGAGCCACTGCTCTCGGGCTCCGAGTAGAAGCTTTTGTTCTTCTGGTTCTGAAACCACACATACATATTGGGATACTTTTGAAACTAGCGGGGTCGGTTATTGTATTATATTTCATATTTTTTTAGTAAATTTTTATGTTTTCTGTGTATGTTTTAAAATGTGTCTCGCTATATGGACTGTGTATGTTAACATTGTCAATGTATGAAATAAATGTGATTTGATTGTTATGTATAGTGTTGCGCAAATCCAGTATAGTAGATATTCTATTCTATTTTTATTATCTTCAGTCTAGGCTGCCGTCACCTCCGGGCTAGCGGCGTTAATTAAATTCAACGGACTTGACGAGAACTGCCTTAAGCCGGGTTTTCACTATACTCGGATCGAGTGCGCTCGGATAGCGGCATCCAATCAGAGTGAACATGGACCCGGTTCTAATTTATAGGTTCACTAGGATTATTTTATAAAAAGAAAATGGCGTCAAGCAAAAAGAAAGAAAAAGTGGAGTGAATGTGAAACGTGAACCGGCTTTATGAAAACTACAGTAGGTATACATTACCTTGGCAGTGTCGTTGGTAGAGTGTGGTATGGGAGTATCGGCGGCGTCCCTCAGCGCGGCGTGCTGCGGCGCGGGGGGCGGCGGGGGCAAGGGGCGGTACCCCGCCGCGGGGCAGCCCACGTACTGCGAGAGTGTGCCGAGCGTCCACTGCTGACGGTCTATAATGCAATCACAAACAAGTTAACATTGAAATATAGTCAACACTAGCTGTTACCCGCGGTTTCACCCGCGCTAAACTAGAATGTCTCATTCCTATGTTCACCGGAGATAGTATACCTTCCCAACGGTGAAAGAATTTTTCAAATCGGTTCAGGAATTTCGGAGCCTATTCAAAACAAAAATTCAAACCTTTCCTCTTTATAATATTAGTTTAGATGTTCAAATAAGGTGTATTGTTACAATCAAGTTATCAGTGCATCATATTCAAAATATTCAAATTTGGAAGGCTGTGCTACTGACACAGACGTATTGGAGAATAAACGACCACTGTGGCGGTGTTTGCGAAGGTCCGCCTGCGACGTAGGAGGTTGCGGGTTCGATTCCTGCCTCGGAACAAATGTTTGTGCGATATGCAGATCTCTATATTCAAAAACATAGGTTAGAAAAAGGTCTGTGGATTTTGTTGCCGATTAAAAAAAATATAAATTAACGCGTTTGGAGTTCGAGTAGAGGTTGAATCGTGGTCGAGGTACGGTCGATATGGGGGTAAGATAAGTCAGCAATCAAAACTAACCTTTAAAACTGCTCTCCACGGTCGGTTTTGGCTTGTCCGGCCTAAATATCTCTTCTTTAAACCGAGCCAGCTGGCTCGACGTCGCCGGGTCTACGAAACGTCGTAACATCCTCGCGCGGTCCCGCACGTCGTAGCTCGCGTCGTACCGCGCGAGCGACATGACGTAGCTGCACATGGGGGTGGTGGCCGGCTGCGTGATGGACAGCTTCACGGATAGAGAGAGGAGTTGGAGCTTCACCAGCTCGTCCTGTCAACAAGTAAACGAGTTAGACGATTCAACTTTTGAAACTCATGGTTATTAACACTAAAGTCATTTATAACGGCTTTTATTTCTCTTCATATATTTAAATTCTCATTATAATGTTTTTGTTACTATACAGTAATTACAGTATTTTTTTACTAGGTATTCATTATTATACAGTCAAAAATATATATCAAAACGGTAGATCACCTAGTCACTGACCGCTTGAGTTCAAACGGCCGGTGACTAGGTCTGCAGAGAGAGGAACCTCCTGACGATGCGTGCCGTATCCAGAAGTACCGCCTTTTGGATCTGGCCCTTGATCCAACTTCCTAGTGAGAGACTAACTAAGGTCTAACTTTATTATAATAATAATGAATATACCTGTTGTGGGAAGCTGGTCGCTAGATGCGCTAGCACGGCGGCCGCGCGGGCATGTCGCGCGCCGTGCTCCGCCACCAGCCACACGGCGGCCGCACGCGCCGCGCCGCCTAGTCTGTAACCACATCGAGTGCAGTGCATGTCAAATATTCATATTATGAAAAATATTCAGCTTTTCTTGAATTTTCACTCTTTAAATCCAACTGTTATCTACTTCCGACACAGTCCATTCCCCAGCTCGTAATTTCCTATTCAGTCTCTTTCTAATTTGTCCACTTCACGTTTATTCGTGACTAGCGGACCTTCCCGGCTTCGCACGGTTTTAGTACGGATACCTAACTTTTTTGAAAATATAATATAGCTGATCACCGGGGATAGTGTAGCTTCCTAACGGTGAAAGAATTTTTTGGTCCAGTAGTTTCGGAGCCTATTCATTACAAACAAACAAAAAATCAAACCTTTCTTCTTTATAATATTAGTATAGATGTCCCGTTCGTCCCGCCAGCCTCGTCCGTGCGTCCGATTAGTGTGGGACGAATGGGATTGTAATATGCTGAATTACAGCTGTCCTGCTTACCTGTCCGCTCTGAGTAGTTTGGCCGCCCTGGCCACGGCCGCCTTGGCGGAGGCCGCGCCGCCGCCCACCACCCGCTTCACCACCA
The DNA here is from genome assembly GCA_947044415.1 of Eupithecia dodoneata. NCBI lineage: Eukaryota > Metazoa > Arthropoda > Insecta > Lepidoptera > Geometridae > Eupithecia > Eupithecia dodoneata. Next base: position 11,222,671 of record OX345671.1, read on the forward strand.
CCACAGCCTCGCAGACAACCCATTCTGAAAACGACATAATCCACTTGATACTCGTAACTTAGAAAATTTTAATTCAAATTATTTACTGACATTACAGATAACTCAAGAAGAAAGCTTTCGTCGACGTAAAAACCGGAAGAATGCACTCAAATTCGTTGCCTGACTGCATTTGACAATGTAAACAACGTAGAGTCGAATGTCGACGACCACTGAATGAAAATGAACAGACAGACGGAGTTACTTTCACTTTAATAATATTAATTATGAACCGCTTACCATCTTTACTAGACAACAGATGCAGTAACCCGTTCAAGCACTGCTCAGTTTCAGTTTGTATCGCGACCGCCAGCCGGCCAATCGCTTGTATCGTATGGGCCGCAAATGTCTTGTCGTTCGACGTGACGTACGTCTGGAACTCTCGCAGGACGACGGCGGCGCTCGCTTCCGTCGCCAGATTCGTAAGGATCTCTAATTTGAGCAGTTTGATGTGCGTGGGGTCTGATGTGCGGACGAAGAACGATTTCAGGAATGGTTCGAAGAGACACTGGGAACAAACAAATGCGAATTCAATTTTATTGGTTTCTTCAGGCTTACAAAATAAGCGCTTAGACAAGTCAAATTTTATACTAAAAATTATTATCGAATAAGATTGTAAATAAACTGTTATTAGAGCAGAAGATTGGATGATTGGATTTTTGTTAACTCTTATTGTAAGATATGTATTATACAATAATAAAACATTCAACTATAAAACTACTGCCGCCTATCATGAGTCAAAGTCAAGGTGCGTGAAAAAATTTAAATAAAACCATTTTTAACTTTACAGCTGTTTAAAATAGATGGAGTCTTACTCGTTTATTAACAGTGAGAGAGGCGATGGAGTTGAGAACAACGCTCTGAACCTCAAGGGGCGCTCGGAGCAGTCGGATCATAGCTTTAGCGACGGGCGGCAACTCTTGCGCTGGAACAAACAACAACCTTCTATACTTTATTGTATACTACATGCTGGATGCGGCAAGCTGAAGACAGGGCGCTATGGCGCTCATTAGGGGAGGCCTATGTCCAGTAGTGGACTATTATAGGTTGATGGTGATAATATACTTAGACAGAAATGCTTAGAATATAGGAAGTGATAATACTTGTGTAAAATAATAAAACTGTGATAAAATACACTAGATAGAAGAGTTGCCATGGCAAGTAAGCTGAAATAGCAGTGGGCCGGCCATATCCTGCGAAGAACCAACCACCGCGCTAGGGCAAACGTGTTGCATGTATAAAATTTCAGGTACAATTATATTTATTGTGATTGAACGACGTTTCTGATCTCACTGATGATGATCAGTATCATAAATTATAGTAGTATTTTTTTAAAATTAAATTAGACTAGTTCTTCAAAATTTAGATAAATAGGTTGAAATTATCTTTCGACGCAGCTAAAGGTGCAACTAACCGGGCGCGCAGTGGTAGTAGAGCTGTGCGACGGCGGTCACGACGCCCGCGTTCCGCGACTGGAGTAGCGGCTTGGCGGCGCGCAGCAGCAGCCGCAGGTCCGGGTCTACCGTGGGAGTGCGGGTTCGAGGCCCGCTGGACGCGTCGCTCTCGTAGAATGGCTTGTCTGTCTCGCTGTCTGACATGTACTCCTAGAAAGGAAACCATAAGTGTTGTAAATACATGAATAAAGCGGTTAATGCATTCGAATACTAATAAAAGTATTCAAGGTCGAGGTAGAATTTGCTCAGTAAGAATGACAATATATGGTAAGCAGCATCATTCAGCCCCTAGGATAGGAAGTTTTTCATACTGTTTTTCATACAATGCATTAGAAAACTATTGGATTATTGTAGAAAAAAAGCACAAAAACGGTACTGATCTGACGCCAACGCCAAAACAACAAAGCAAAGAAGCCTGAGAATTACAACTACAACCCTTTAAAACAATCATGGGTATCACGGGATATTTTAATCTTGGTATATATCCAATTGTAAATGACTCTAAGTAAGCGTAGCGCAGATACCAGCGCTGCATTGGCACCCGTTTCAATGGAGCATTTAATGCTGAGCCAAAATTAAAAATAAATTTACAGAAGGAAACACGTAAAGGGTATATTTGTGTTCTCGCTTTTAAATTATTTTTATTTGTAATTTTTATTAGTTCCTAATTTGTATTAATTTATGTTTTGAAACACAAATATATATTTTATATTATAAGTAACCTTTAAGCTTTCAACATTCCAATTGCAAATTTCTTTGCATGTTAACTAACCTCCTTGTTAGGATCCGGGAAGCAGGTCCTGGCGTACACAGTCAGCACATTCAGCAAGGCCAGCTGGCCCCACTCGTCCACGTCGGCCAGCAGTGAACACAGCTTTCTGAAACATCATTGTTCAATCATTAATAGTGGACATTACACTAATATTATAAATGCGAAATAGCCAAACATTTATTTACAGTATGTATAACTGAAGCACTTACTATCCTATGCTACTATAAAAACCAATATAATTATGACTATACCTTAAAAATACTGAAGTGAACAAAAAATCAAAGTGATCACTTTATTTCCTAGTTTAATTTATGAAATGTGTGACGTGTCTAAGAGTCCTGCGAGGTCTAATGGACATAAAGCGGTTTGATGAATGTTTGATGTATAAAACTATGTTCAGAATTAAATATATTAAAAGATATTTAATTAAAACATTGAGCTTGTCGTGGAATATGTCGACATGCTGGAACTCGAGCACAAACTCGTTCAGAGTGCACGAACTATTGTTGGTGCGTTGTTTTCTTACTACATACCTGTAACTTCTGTGTATGAGCGACATGCGATCGTGACAGACCTCGGTGAAGGCCATTGCCGCTGAGCCCACCACTAGCGGCGCTTTGTCTGACAGCAGCTTGTCTATTATTGACACCAGCTCCTCTACTGAACTAGACATAGCCAGACATACCTGTAACTCTTGTGTAGGAGCGACATGCGATTGGGACAGACCTCGGTGAAGGCCATTGCCGCTGAGCCCACCACTAGCGGCGCTTTGTCTGACAGCAGCTTGTCTATTATTGACACCAGCTCCTCTACTGAACTAGACATAGCCAGACATACCTGTAACTCCTGTGTATGAGCGACATGCGATCGGGACAGACCTCGGTGAAGGCCATGGCCGCTGAGCCCACCACTAGCGGCGCTTTGTCTGACAGCAGCTTGTCTATTATTGACACCAGCTCCTCTTTCTGTTCTGGGTCTAAGCTGTAAAAAAAAGGGGTTAATAAGTCTCACGTCATAAATCTTCTAACAGCAACCCTTGCGTAACTTGACCTGACGATGTTGTTTTAAGACATACAAGTGCCATAACAATGTTAAGGACCTAGAGCTGGACACTGAATATGATTATATTATACGTGAAATCTCAGCTGCAATGGTCAGCAATAGAGTAATATTTGTTTTTGTTTTAAATAAGCGATTATTTTATTTGATTGATACAAAGATGGCTTATAGAGTTAGCTTCCAATGCTTGCACATGTATTAATTTATATGTGCATTATTATGGATTATGAATCTGAAATAAATAAGTTAATAATAATTTATTCAGCTCAGCAATAGAAGTCTAAATGGATGGAAGTACCTGTAAAGCTTGGGTATAGCATGAGCCGCCGTTTTCCTCACGTACGGACTCATGTCGCTGGAGGAGTCCCGAATGGCCAGCATCACAATGGGCACTATCATGTTCACTCGGATGGAGGACAGCACTCGCAGGGCACTGGCTCGGATCAGCTGGTTTGGGTCCTGGGGATATACTTTAATTTTAAGGAATTGTGAGGCCGAGGCAAAAACATTAATGGTGTATTTACTCGTACATTGCCCTTTCAAATTAGTAATCTTTTGAAATCGCAAAAGCAGCGAAGCAAAGTCTTTTAACCTTTATTGTTTACTAACTGCGCCCTTCGGGTTCGCCCGCGTGAAAAATCGAAGTGTCAAATGGTTTATAAAATTTCTACTTGAATCGCTCTATCTATTAAAAAAAAACCGCGTCAAAATCCGTTGCGTAGTTTTAAAGATCTAATACTTTTATACTATGTAGTGATTATGGTTTAAATTACATTAAGTTAAGAGTGTTCCTTATGTGATGACCTCAGTGGTGTAGTTAGCGAAAGTCCGCCTGTGTTACAGAATCTTGCGGGTTTGATCCCCGCTATGACGAATGTGTGTATGTTTCCAGGTAAACAAGTTTTGCGTACTTTGGGCTCAGATGATGCTACGTGAAAGAACGAGTTTTTTTAATCACAACAGAAGCTTCCATGATTACATTTATAACCCGCTTTACTCGACCCCATCATGCGCGGTTTTGCTTTAACGCGAATTTCAAATTCCGTGCATTACGCGAAGCTGAACGGATTGCGGAACGTATCCCTCGCGTAAAGCGGGGCATTACTGTACATGGAAGCTTCTATTGTTATATACTTTAATAGTAATACAATACATTAATATTGTATTGTTATCTAGTACCCATACACAAGCTCTGTTTAGTTTGGAGCTTAATGCTGTGTGAATCGTCCTGCATTATTAATCTTATTTACCTACCTTCAGAGCACGCTGGAAGGTGCTGATGGAGAGTAGAGCGAGGTCTTGCTGCTCCTCAGCATACCGCACCAGGTACACATACACCAGCTTCTTAACTTCAATGTTCTTGGACACTACATTCTTTACCACTGCCGGAAACCTGAAAAGGTTTTTGTTATTTTTTATTATTATTTGAGCCTGAAGTTGCTAAGAACTCATTATTATTAATGCTTGTTGGCCACAGCTGGGCAAAGGCCTTTATGTTCATGGCATGAGCTTCAGTCACACTCTAGTCTGGGTTATAATTGAGCATTCCATTTGAGAATAGAATAAAAATAAGACATTAAATACTTTTATTTATGACTCCACACTTGCAAGGCATTTTTTTGAACAAAACATGAAATGGACTCTACCTCGGCACCAGTTTTAGTTTATCTATACAAGTATTTTTTTTCTGTCAATTTTGTCTCACTCCTGAGCAAGTTCGTTGCAATGTTTATTTACAGATCATAAAATACTTAAATCTCAAACACTTACAAGTCCGAGGCATCTCTCCCTTTGGCTATCATCCCAATGATCCGCTTCATGGCCTCTAGCTTCAATGAGTCCTTGGAACCATCCAGCATCGTCTTAAGATCTTCATTTCTGAAATAAATGTCAAGAACATATACTGAGCTTCATGCTTGGATAGACTAATAAATATAATTTGTAGGGAAATGCAATATTTTATCTGAAAGGACATTGTTACATTCTACAGGAACAGCCAAGTGCAGAATCATAGAGAACCTATAGTAACCTTTACGGTAATGCTAACCATAATGCTTCAAGCAGTAGTGCTATAATAAATACAAAATCACATAACATTAACAAAGTCAATAATCAGTATTGTAGCTCTACATGGATACCGTGGTGTGAAAGCTTCGAAATCATATGCTGCTTTGCATATCAACATGCTAATGAGATAAGGTCTTGAATTCAAAGCTTAGTGGTAAACAAGTAGATTCTGAGGTCTCAGCTTCTAGAGCTAGGTACTTACTCCTAACTGACCGTCAAATCATGGAAATAGATAAGTTAGAATGTAGGTTCGATGGTATTTATGCCAAAAGGGTTTGAAAAGACTTACTTCTTGTAATCAGGCTGGAAGAAGGCACCAGAGGCAGGATCACTTGCAGGGTATTCCACTTCACCCACGACTACTTTCTCGTTGTTATACGACACTATACTAGCCATTTTATTAAGTTTTTACTTTTTCATCACATGAAAAATATTTTATTTTAAATTTTACAGAAACTTTCGCTTTCGCCGACTGCCTGTTTGTTGACTGATGACGTCGCTCACTCACTTATTATGAAAGTGAAATGTCAATGTCGTTGTCAGATATAAGAGCACATGGATACACGGCATGACAAGACGCAGAAAACGGCAAGGCTACCGCGCTATTAACACACATAACGTAACGCACGTTATCTGCGTTATGACGCCAATTTTCCAAATACGACCCACCCCGTAGTGTATGGAGTTTTTCATCTAGGTACATCTGTGGCAAAGACTAAAGTAATATGTTACGAAGTTATTGTATTCTCTTTGGTAATATGGAGGAATGATTTTTTCTGCTTGTGTCGTCTAGTAGAAATATAAATATAATTTAAAGCCTTATTATTACCTTAAGTAGTTATTGTACCTTTTTTCTCTTTGCTTATCAACAATTGCCTGCATAATTCATTATGTCTGCTCCTGAAAAGAAGCCAGAAGAAGATTCCAGACCAGTAGACGTACTTGAAGAAGCAGGGGAGCTTGAAGCCGATGTTGGCGCCAAGTTGTAAGTTGCGTGATATTGAGTTATTCGTCCATTTGTCGTGCCCATACTTAATGCAAATTTAAGACCTACATATATGGTTATCTCATGGATGCCATTGTCAGAACTAGACCAAATTGAAATGGGACCACAAAGCAAGCACCAGCTTTCAAATAAAAAAAGGATCAACAAAATCGGTTCACCCAGTCGAAAGTTCTGAGGTAACAAACATAAAAAAATATAGTTGAATTGAAAACCTCCTCCTTTTGTGAAGTTGGTTACAAATAGATAATTATGTTTTTACAGTCCGCAAATTCTTACAAAGTTTACAAGTTAGCTACTAATGATATACGTACCTACCTACTGCATACAATTTAGAACAGAACTGTGAATATTCCATTATCTGCAGTGACCAGCTTCTGGCCGGCATAGATCCGCGCCTTTCGATCGAGTTGGATCCGATCGCACACGCAACCCTGCGGCCCGAGATGATGTTCATCCGCGAAGAGCTGCGACAGGCCAAGATGATCACTCTCGCTGTAAGAACCTTCCTACTCATCAACATCATTATCAGTTTTTCTCCTCTCACTGCCGCCGTTCTTTTTATATATTTTTATCGGTCGACCTCTGATGGCCGGCGCTCGGCGGCGGCGCGGTGGACGAAGGTCCGCCTGCGACGCATCAGGAGGGTTCGATTCCCGCCTCGGAACAATTAAAACATGAGTGTTCTGGTCGTTATCTATAAATACTAAAAATATCTCTCTAGCTATTATTTATTTATTTAATCCCTACGCTATCTAACACTAAACGCACTAACGTTGGGAGTTGGTACGTTCAGCAGTGGACCAATGTGATAGGTATTTATCGAGAACGAGTCTATTTATTGCATTTGTCTGCCGTATTGCTTGAGATTTAGGTACTGCCATGTCATTAGCTTGAACTTCAAATCATTTACACGTATATTGCTTATTGCTTGAGACCTACTGCCATTGCATAGCTTGAACGGCGAATCATTTACAGGATTGCTTATTGCTTAAGACCTACTGCCATTTAGCTTAAACTGCGAATTATTTACAGGTTCGCAGAGTTGCTCTGAAGAAGCTACTCCTCAAAGACTTCATGGAAGAGGATTGTGAGCTCAGGAACCTCGGGCTGGCCTATGCACAACCAGACCCTTAAAAGAAGACTAAATTACTTAGATCTTTGCTTAATACGCTAAATACCTACCGAGAGGTAGGTATTGATGATCTTAATGAGAATAGTGATATTTTCAAAGCTCTACCCGTTTTTTAAATTCGTATTAAGTTCTGTTTTACCTTAAAAGTCTTTCGTAGTAGGTCCTACTAAGAGTGCAAATCACTACATACTATAAAACAAACTCGCTTCCCGCTTTCTGTCTGGCCCTATGGATGCTTATAAATCATCGACTACGTATGTAGTCGATGTTATAAATCTTTAAAACAACGCAACGGACTTGATGTGGTTTTTTTTTAAATAGAGTGATTCAAGAGGAAGGGTTTATAACTCATTTCACACATAGATTACCACGCGGGCGAGGCCGCGGGGCACATCTAGTTCCAGATATAGGTATGATTTAAGCTACAGTTATTAATATAACTTCATCCAAATAGTATATAATATAATAGTATATAACCTGGGTTATACCCACCCAGGTTATACTTATGTTATGGTTATGAAATGACTGCCCCTATGCTTACCCACAAGCCTCATAATGAGTCCTCATACATCTCTGGATCGGTATTATACCTAGGTATTTTATTTCGATGAACGATCGCATTCATCGCTATCTATTATCTAATTCAATAAGTATACTTGGTATCTACCTACAAAATGTATTTTCGCGATGATCAAGTTTCATTCATCTGTTGATAGATTAATTTGGTATACGAACCTGGGCATTGACAGACAAACAAACGCATTGTATTTTCTAAAACGATAATTTAATGAAACACCTAGCTCCTATCTCATTGTAGGAAGGTAGCTTACCTCTACATACATAGGTACAGTACAGTAGGGCAATCACGGGTAATCAAAGGTTGTCTAGGTAGAATAGGGAAAAATTACGTCACTTGGTCCTCAAATGCGTATTATACGTAGGTATATTTTCTATAGTATCTTATCTGTACCTACTTTAGAAAATATAGAATATAGGAAATAAATTCCTTCAACTTCAATAATGTACGCAATATCTGACAATGAGATGTCGTTATTGTCTATTCTACCCTAGAGAATAATCACCGTGGCCTACAGTGACGCATAGATAGGTCAACATTTGTCTTTGTCATCGCCCACACAGCATGCGTAGGTAGGTATGCTATCGCCTAGCAACCTAACCTGCACCTGATACACCCTGCTAGATAACGAACTAGGCTCTGGTGAAAATATTAAACCATCTTCACAATTTGATAACTTAGATAATTTACAACAAAATTATATTTCATTACTTGAAACTAGCAAAAACGTGTCCAACCAGACATATTCCCAATCGTCATCCTATACACTACCATTATATTATATTGATATCTACGTAAGAATAATTAAAGGACAAAGTACATTATGTACCTCCCACACCGCTATCGCACAGCACAAATCTGGAGCTTTCAATAAAATAAGGGCTTTAACTTTACAATGACAGCCATATATGTATGTGTATATGCCATAATGACATTCAATAGCGTACAGTGCGCGATAAGCAAGCGTCACAAACTGAATACTCTTTGGTTTACAACTTGCTTAGTTGCTTAACTACCACAAGTTCCAAGCAGCCTGCGCGTTGTGTTGTGATAGAGCTTTAAGCCGACCGTCTGTGGACACCACCGATATTGGACTTCTTTCACAAGTGGACAAAAAATTGAAGTGAACAGTACAATAATCTTATTTGATAATAATTTATAATATAACGTATGACTTGTCTAAGTGCTTATTTTGTAAGCCTAAAGAAATAAAATATATTGAATTTTGAATTGCGATTATCGGTGGCCGCGTGGACAGCGTGCGGTCAACACGATTCCAGCTGGGGAGGAGGCGGCGCCGGCGTGCGGATGCTGTGCGAGAACTGTAGGTACGGCCTATGTGTGCTACAACCTTAAACCTACATAAGTTTGTACATCTGGTATATATGCATCGCCTATGTGCATCGTAGTCGACTTATCGTATTCACTGTACCACCAGCTAAGGAAATGTCAACTTAATCCTCGACATGGCTTGCTTACCCTAAGCCAGCCTCTGATTTACCTTTCAGTATGAGCAATGTAGGTAAACCTATCAGATATTCCTTCTGAAGAAGGTAGGTATTAGGTAGAAGGTATCTGTACCTACATTTCCGTACTAGATTATAATAGAGCCTACTATACATTTTAGATGATGCTCTGTGGAGTGTCCAGCGTCATTTATTTACCTATTTAAAAAATATATAAATGGATAGATATTCTTTATTTCAGGCATATGAAAACACATAGAAGACTATTTCTTTTTACTTTCATGTAAAAATCTTGATCTGAGACGATCTTACGAAAAAAGTAGATTAAAAGTAGGGCCCTTCTTTTAATCTACTTTTAATGTACTTTTTTCCAGCGGCCAGTCTGCTGATTTTCACACATCACTAGGTAAATCGGGTTAGACAACGCTACGGTTAATAAATCTATTCTATCTTACATACAATTTAATCCAGTTTTATTTTACACCGTCAGTTCTACAGTCCGTCAGTTCGTTCAGTTTTTATTTTATTTTATAATAGTTTTGTGTTTTTTTCCTATTTCGGCGCAGGGATGGAGGAGGTCTTATTTTCTTTATATCACCTATTTGTGTCACCTACCCCCGTGATAAACTACTTTAAAAACAAAAACAAAAATAAAAACAAAGGCAAATGCCTTTGTTTTTATTGTATTCCTGTATTTTGTACCTGTGTCCAAATAAATGTTTTTCTGTTCTATTCTATTTTATACCAATTTTTTGTGCTTTTGAAATGGTTTTGTATAGATAGTAATATTTTTGAAGCGGCACTAACTGACCCCTCGCTGGAGCAAGTTCTGATGCAGCTGAGGCCTGTTATGGCGCTTGGCATTTAAAACAGATTAAATTTGATTTTGTAATAAAAACCCATAACATTTGATAGCTTTGTAAATTCAAAAATTCATATATAAATTGAACAAATCCTTCTTTTTCCGATATTTGACATCAGAAAAACGTACCCCCGGCATTTTCAGCCCCAGTTTCTCACAAAGGTCGTATTATTCAATATCCATTTATTTTTGCTTGCATGTATGTACATTCATTCTTAGGTATAAGTGAATGGTAAGTGATGTCGTCACTAGGTACATGCACCCCGGAAGGGCACTGCAAAACTGAGTTCGACTTTATTTACACATGTCAAATAGTGTACAAGCACGTACATTGTGCATTCCCCTAATTAACGCCAACCTCATTAATTTTAGCGATAATTTTTATTGTATTCAGTTCGCGATCACCTGTCAATCGACACACGCGTCTCACTATCATCTCATTAGTCACTACAGTTTATCTTTAAATATTATTATTATTATTTAGCCCGGAAGAAGGGGAGGGGAGGCCTTTGCTCTGCAGAGGGATACCCCGGGTTAAATATATCAGTTAAAATGTATCTCCTAGTTTTTCTGATATATCCAGCTTAGTTGCTATACGTGGTGTACGGACCGTACAAATAGAATGTAAAATATTAATATTAAACAATTACATCATTTAAACCAGTATTTAAACAATAAAAATCATGCCATAAAACAAGTTTCATGGAAACATAATTAATTATATTTATTTTGGAAGCCAGAGGTCAATTTTTTACTGTTTCTTCATACGTTCATGTCATTTTAATTTAATTAATTCGATCCATCACATTGAAACGTTATATTTGTTCAAAATTAAATTACAAAGCGAACATTATAGCTGCCTCACATTCTACTCGTCCTCATATGTCAATAGCAATGAATGATGTAGGCAAAGAGAATATAAAGTATGTAGGTACAGGCCCGGAAAGGGTGAAAGGGTGGTCCAGTCCGGATAAACGTCCCGACATTATAACAAAGTACGGAGTGAACTTTGTTACTTGATCAAATAACACTGATTGAAGTGGATATATACCTCTGACAAAACAATCACCGTCATCATCAGCAGCTCGTATAAGTCCACGGCTGGATGAAAGCTTTTACCAAACGACCCACGAACAGCAGGCGAACCGCCTCCATCCATCGACAGAAACACTAGGTTAAACTTATTGAAGAATGCACTAAACTACGCTAATGTTGCTTTGTGTTTTATCATTATTCATTCATACAATACAATATAAAAATACTTTATTGTACACAAGATACAGATCATTACCTACATAAATACATTACATGCGACAAGTACAATGGGCGGCCTTATCCCTTTGTAGCGATCTCTGCCAGGCAACCATATCTCTATTCATATCACCCAATTAAAGTTTTGATAAAAGGCCTATTCAAACCTACTTTAATTAATACCCTGATGACACGTTAGCTGTAAATTTTGCACGATTTAGCGCGTTATTTCGCCAGGTATTTTAGTAAAGAGTAGGCTGACAGCCTCGCGTCCGCTATCGATTTTAGTAGCGCATACAACGCACTATTATATTTGAACAAGCCTTTATTTAAATCTCATCAATCCTGGGACACCCTCTATGTACGTATATCTTACCTCCTACGTAAATACAGTTTTGGGATATCAAGTATTCCGCGAAATTGTCTTTTTGTATATTTGCCGCGTATTATATGAGTAATGGTAAAATTAATAAGCAGATATGAGGTACGCACGCTCTCGCTTCGAATATTTGATAATGAAAATCTTCATGCTGGTTGTACTTAGGGAAGTCGTTCATGCACATAACTGTTATATTGACGACCTCTGTGGCGCGATGGGCAAAGGTCCACCTGCGACACAGGAGGTTGCGAGTTAGATTCCCGCCACGGGACAAATATTTTTACGGTCTGCAGATATTTGTTCCAGGTGTTCTGGTCGTTTTCTTTGTATATTAAAATAATTATATCTATGTAATATATTGTATTATCTATATCAGTTATCTAGTACCCATAACAAAAGCTCTGCTTAGCCTGGGCTAGATACCTAATGCTGCGTGAATTGTCCAGCTATTTATTTATTTATTATTAAGCTACAGGGCCTGGCATAGAGCAGTAGAACTTTTTATGAGGATCAGGTCCATAATAAGTTTGTTCATATTTTTCAAATACCCTATTGGCCAATAAATCTCCCAGTGGGTATGACTATTTTCGGATATCTTATCGATTCGATATTCGATATGGAAAATTATTTATATCCCATGTGAACTAATTTAAGGGTTTTAAAGCCTGTTTGTTGTCCCAGTTTCTGCAACATCTTTGCAAAATGTATTTTTGGTCGGAAGAATTAACATATATAATGTAAATATCCATTTATCCATCCATTCATCAAAACTTAAAAGAAAAATATAGTCATTTATAAAGAATGTAACTGATTCCCATTTAATATCTAGAATAGAATTGAAAAAACATTTGTTTGAACACAGGTACTATATTAATAACAAAATACTTATCGAATAGACAAACGGAAATCAAAAACAGTTTAACATAGAGGTCAGTGACACAAAGGGTGGTAGTAGAAATAAGGCTGCCTCTATGACCCTGCGCCGTAATAGGGGTTTTATTGTCTGTTTGTTTAGTAGTGGTTTCCGTTTGCATATACATGAGAAAAAGCAACAAAGGTATAAGCTACGTGCTACGCCGTAGTCGTGCTACGCCGTAGCTGATTTCTTCGAGGGGCAAATAGACATTTTATAATATTAGTATAGACTAGCGGACCGTCCCGGCTTCGCACGGGTATTGGAATTTTTAAGGTAAATTTTTTACACCTTAGGTTTAATTATTATTGGAGTTTTAGTAAGGATCCCTAACTTTTTTGAAAATATAATATAGCCTATGTTCACCGGGGATAGTGTAGCCTCCCAACCGGTGAAAGAATTGTTCAAATCGGTCTAGTAGTTTCGAAACCCATTCAATACAAACAATAAACAAAAAATCAAACCTTTTCTCTTTATAATATTATTGTTGTCAAAAGAGCGTTGCTAGGCAACCACGTTTATTTAGAAAAAATGGCGTATTGATATGCAAGAGGCGTTCAACCTAAAAAAAGAGTTTCCATACAGTAAATTGTTATCAAACCTTTGTTGTCAAAAGAGCGTTGCTAGGCAACCACGTTTATTTAGAAAAAATGGTGTATTGATATGCAAGGAATTTTATAGGTACATTTTTCACACCTTGGGTTACATTATTGGAGTTTTAGTAAGGATCCCTTACTTTTTTGAAAATATAATATAGCCTATGTTCACCACGGATATTTAGGCTTCCTAACGGTGATAGATTTTTCAAATCGGTCCAGTAGTTTCGGAGCCTATTCGTTACAAACAAACAAACAAAAAAACAAAAAATCAAACCTTTCCTCTTTATAATATTAGTATAGATAATAAACCCCAGAGCCAAATAGAATACAATAACTAGATCCTCAATTTACTTGCTTTACAAGAGCTGTTTACCCTGCAAGTAAATCGTCCTAAGCCAAGTCTACCCAATTTCAGTGTCACTTCAGCGAGTCAATGCTAAGTCCTCAGAGTAATAAGACATAAAGACATAAGGCCTAGTTATTCTAAGGCTAAGTCAATGTCGCGTAGAATTTGTTTCTGAATCCTCTGGGAGCTGAGATTTACTGCAATTTTCTTACGAGATCTAGAGCTAAACCTTCTACGCTAGACTCATTATATCTAGCTAAAGGTTCATAGGATTTATTGATTGCCGAAGGGAAGATAAAGGGAAAACACTAAGTATAGGTATTTCTAATCTGATAAATAATAATTTATGGTTATAAAGTTTAACTTGTTTAGTGCTTATGTTGTTCATCAGATTAGTTTCAAGCCACGGCTTTGCACGCACCAAAGAGAATATAAAACTTTTCCCGGATAAAAGTGGCCTTTGTATGCACAAAGGGAACTTTGTTAGACGTTATCTCGGGGACATCCCCGGGATAACGTCTAACAAAGTTCCCAAAGTTCATTAAAATCTGCACGGTTTAGGTTTGAAAAAGTAACAGACACAGCCTTGTTCGGTTTAATATCAGATTCTGTTAACGACGGACGGATTCATTTTTATAAAAAAAACGACAACGTTATATTAATATCTAGCTGTTTTACTATTCTGCCTTCATTTCCTGGTAGGGATGTATTTTATTCGTGTTGTGGGCCCAGTTCTCTCGGACTAATCTCTGCAAGATTAACAAGATAAATAAGGGCTAAGAGAAACAAAGTATCTCTAAATAGTACATGATTGCGTGACCTGTAACCATGAGGCTGGTAGGGGTTACTAGCGCTGCGGCCTGTTATTTATTTCAAGCTTTTATTATACTTGTCCTGTCCCGTTAGTTTGTGTGGGGTAAATGTGCAAATGAATTTTAGACCAGCGCGCCTTAACCGATGATAAGCTGAAAATTGGGATAGTTAATATGCAAGTTCAGTGACAGACAATGCAATGTTATGGAACGATCGAGCTGGTCTGATGATGGAGACAGAAGATTTTTAATGAAGTTTGGGACAAATCTTGCAACTGAATTAGATCATGTTTTGGTGAAATTTGGTACCTATACTAATGTACGTACATATGTTCGGTGACATGACAGCAAGTGGCCATAGGAACTCCTAAACGAAACGACTTAGCCCCGTCGATTTTGTATTAGTTAGATTTGTCTTCCCGACCATTTGGTCCAAAAGATTTTTAATATTAAAAATGTATTTATGATCATTGCGTTACAGGAAATTATCAAAAATCCTTTTACAAAATGTGATAGGCTCTCTATCGTTAGTTAAGCTATTATTTTCCTGTTTTGTTTAAATTTCGGCTGATAATAGAAATTATTCGTGGGCTCCCCAGTTCGAGTGTAGGTATCCTAAACTTAATTGCTATATCCTAAGCTAACTGGTGTCTGCCCGCGGCTCTTCGGCAACATAGCCAGAAGAAGAAGAAGAGAAAATAAATTTGCGTTACTAATAGACATGGCCATATCTAACAGGCATAACCTCCAAAATAAAATAGCTGAAAAACTTTCTAAATATGAATTGAATTGAATTGAAGGCCTGAGAGGGTTTCTATCAACCCAGTCATACTTTCATCTACAGGAGTAATCCCTAAACAGCTTTTTACATCACTAGCGTCATTAGATTTACCCAAAATTACTTACGAGCACAATTATTCCAAAAAGCTGCTGTTCTAAACATTTGTCGGATTGTCCGAATGTTTTCGCAAACGGAGCATTTTACCACCGAAAATCAATTATCCTCTAGTGCTCAAAATCAAATCAACTTTACAAATACCTACACTTGACATAAACCGTTGCCTATTACATTTTCCCGATTCTACGTCGAGTAGGACAATTCGGACAGCATTATCTAGCCAAACCAATTAAATTGAATTATAAATAATAAGGTTCAAGTGAACCCGCTTTATCCGTAATGCATTCTGTCTGTATCAATTGATTAACGATTGTTTCTCGTTTCGTGACAGGGGATTCTCCGGGTAAACCTGATAGAAGGTGCCACGAAACGGTTGCAAGTTTGTACTATTCTCATCAGCACATACCCACTGATGAGCATGCCTCCCATACCCTAAACAAGGGGGGATTTGCCATGATCACCGTTGCTGATCGCAGTTGTAATGTTAATTTAAAAGCACACCAAAAGAAGCAGCTGCCCTGCATCTGACTGGTGCACCACTAGCTACTAAGCTTTGCTACTAAGGGGGTAAATAATGCAAAATATTACTTACTAGTTTCTGCCCGAGGTTTCATACGCGTAGTTCTTATGGTAGTCCATGGGAACTCATTTATGGGATAAAAAGTAGCCTATGTTTTATTCCGGGCCTGGAACTACATACTTGTATGCAACATTTCAGCCCCACCCGTTAAGTAGTTTTTTCGTGAAAGAATAACAAACATATAAACATACATACAAACTTTCGCGTTTAGTTTTTGTTTTTAATTATCTCAAAAAGTAAATAAAAAAGATGGCACTTAATAAAACTATCACCCTCTTTCTGCTCAGTACGGCCTGCGGCACCTTGTACCCAGGGGATCACTTATTTAGATTTAAGGGGAATAACACCAACCGTTTAACAGAACATTTTAGCTTTAATTGCTCGTAAAGTAATTCAGCCCATCCTACTTTGTCAACTAAGTACCCTACCTAAGTAAATTAGCTGCGTCGACGCTTATGTGAACGAAAGGCGGCTGGGGCGGATTGTTCTCTCTCTAGAAGTATAGTTTGCTAAACAAAAACAATTACTTTTATTTCTACATTGCTACACAACCACAGTCACTCTCAACCTACACGTTTTCCGTTTGTGCTCGTTCTGCTCGCTCTCAGGTTTTGGCTGCAAATCGGGTTCTTTTGCTTTTAAGCAAAATATATCGCTGAGCCACGGCCTATTTCTTGTCCTGCAGCACACACATATTTACCTACAGTACTTACAGTACAGTACTTCATAAAATGCTCGTTATAATTGTTAGAGCTAGTGTACTTTTGTTAATTATTGTATGTATTTCTATGTTAATTGTAAGTGTATGTTATTAGTACCAAATATTTTTTTATCTATCTATCTTTATCCAAGTATAATCTGAGCTCTGAGTTCGGTTTGACGATAGTATCGAGACGTCGTGTCGTCACATTTTGTACGGCATTTGCGTAATTCTACGCTTACCGGTAAGGTCTAAAAGAAATAAAGCACTTTGATATTGGATCACATCAACAGTTTACTAGTCCACAGCTGGACAGTGGACATAGGCCTCCCTTGATCTTTATCGCTCTTACGTTAGGGGGTGATTTCATAATAAGATCTACGTATAATTTATATTATACTAGCTGCGCCCCGCGGTTTCACCCGCGTGGTGATAGATATTTTGGATAATATACTATATATCTTTATGAATTGGAGCCTATGTGTTATTCTGATATGTAAGCTATATTATTGTAAAGTTTCATTAAAATCCATTCAGTAGTTTTTAAGTGAAAGAGTAACAAACATTCATCCATCCATCCATACTTGAAAACTTTATAATATTAGTAGGATAGAAAAGAAGTAAATAAATATAAAAATGGACACTTTATTTAACAATCCAAAGCATCTCGTTCGAGAAAAACAGTAAACATCTAATATCAAAAACATACATCATAGAAGTATTTCTTGGCAATTCTTCTTACCTAAGTACATAACTTATTATATTTACATTATGTTTACCCGTTTCCGAATAAATTCTAAATAGTTAATACACTCACTTAAAGACTTAATACTCATATCTTCTAAATACGGGTGCTTATAAGCAAAGTCTCATCAGACGTCCTTATTATAATTTTAATAACATGTATTTTAACACTTTGACTGCTGAAATCACACGGTATGTGTTTTCTACAAGTGACTAATATGCGTAAATCCACACTAGCGCAGCGGCTGAGAAAATACAGATCTTTGTGACTCAGCACAGCCGTAATATTTTTCGAACGAAACGCATGTGCGGCGCAACACAACCGCTGTGTAGAGCGGCAGCGCGAATTTTTTAGGTTATAAAAAAGATATTAATGGAATCTTAATGGAATTAATCAGGAATAAGTCAAATTATGTTTATTTTATCTATGTCTAAGTAGATCAAGTTAAAGCATTGTCATAAAACATTAGGTATGCATAAACTGTACCTACTGTATGTGTTTATCAAACAACAGAAAAAAAAATTAACAGTAAGTCTAACAAATTATATATTAAGATTTCTAATGATAAAGATTGTGGTGATATTTAGTTAAATAATTCCGAAAAGGTTCCATCGCTAGAAAATTCGAGAACTACCTACTGCCTTAACAATCAGAGTTCAATAAACTGGCGGTAGGTCAAATAGTGTCAAATAATCCGACCCTATCGACATCATATTGGAAGCTTAACTAAGCGATTAAAAGCTAATCTCACGCTTCGGTACCAACATTTATAAATCACTTGAGACGCATTTTAAATCAATTCAGTAAGAAGATACACTTCAATATTTTTACACTTTAAAGTCGTAAAAATCTTTCACATTGTCTGAACACTTTAGGATCTGAACACTTGAACCTCGGGTCACATTCTAGAATAGGGAACCGATATATTTTGTAGTAATTAAGTACATATATTATAGTTTTAGAGTATATCGCGAGTAATCATTTAATTCTTATCCGCACCGGTGGAGAAGAATAAACTTTACATTACTTATGTCAAACTCTTGTTGGAGCGGATCATGCAGATTGCGTCTTAAATTATTTTTCCTATCAACGACATCGGATTATGTATTCACATTCGGGTCCGTGTGCCTCTAGAACCGCTACTCTACACTCCAGCCAGTCTTAATGTACAATGTTGTAAACATGTTTGTTCGTTCTGTTAACCACTTATCTGTACCTACTATATTTTTTCCCCTATACCTCACTTTTATTACCAAGCGAGCTGTGTTTACAACGAGAAGGTTTTACACTCATTATTAGATTCCATAATGTTTAAGTTAATCCTAGTATTTTGTTCTGTTTATCATCCAGTTTAGTGAACCTATCAATAAAAAAAACTAAAAAATAATTCTCTTGTTGCCGTGGTGTTCGAATTTTTGTTGTCAGCTTTATGCATTGTAGGAAGACTTCAAATTGACAAGCACTAAGTGCAAATTCTGTCTTAAAATCGACGAACAGAAAAATATCTATTATAATAAAAGAAAGTCGTGTTAGTCACACTATTTATAACTCGGAAGGAGCCACGGGGCGTAGCTAGTTTTATAATAAAGAGGAAATGTTTACAAACATTGCATATTTAGTTTAGCCAGAATATAGCTTGTCCGACTCGTTGGTAACGAACGAAGTATCTTCGGTTTGTGACCCTGTAGATGGGTTTGCTGGTAGAGAACCAGGCATCTTCTGTGAGTGACCCTTCCCCCTACATGTTCACAGGGGCGACCTTCTCCCTATGAAACTCGTGCAGCACCCGACACCGCTCGCGCTGGGAGCAGAGCAGGCGCGGCGGCGGGCGTCAGGCGGGCCCGCGCGGCCGCGACACCTCCACTCGGTCTCGCTCAGGCTTGCTGGTAGAGAAGGAGGTCTCGGCGAATCTAACGCCGCGGCGGGTCTGTGGACAAGATAGATTTATTAAAGCCATGCTGGGAAAGAGTTCTGTGGATAAGACAGACTTATTACAGTAATGGTTGGAAAGAGCTCTGTGGATAAGACAGACTTATTACAGCAATGGTTGGAAAGAGATCTGTGGATTTAACAGACTTATTACAGCAATGCTTCGAAAGAGTAATGTGGACAAGACAGCTTTACAACCTATCTCAGAGGAAAAATAGCGTGCCTTATACATATATGATTAACAGTCGAC
Organism: Eupithecia dodoneata; assembly: GCA_947044415.1. Taxonomy (NCBI): domain Eukaryota; kingdom Metazoa; phylum Arthropoda; class Insecta; order Lepidoptera; family Geometridae; genus Eupithecia; species Eupithecia dodoneata. The sequence goes on from OX345671.1 coordinate 11,242,504, forward strand.
AATCAAAAGATCAATTATCAAACAGTAAATTTATAAATACTTTACAGTGCATTACATTTAAACCGACGCAGGAGGAGGTTCTATTTTCGGCTGTTGGTATTTATTTGATGAACACGCATAAAATAATGAATATAAATAATAAATTTTTTGATCAATTCAAAACATGATTTTGCTATTTTATAATCTCTTCTTTCTTGAATGAATGAAATGATCTTGAATTGTCCCATAAAAATGATTAATAGTATTATCCCGTCAAGCTGAAGAATTTTTTTTTTATAAAAATCACAGTTAGCTACAACAATTTTGGTGATATGTTCGTTCGGAGGTGGCCCCATAAAAGTTTGTTTTGTTTTGCCAAGCTAATCGGTATATCTAGATATACCACAGAACGTCTAGACGTACTGTTTAAGGTGAAATGAGTCCCAAAACCCACGTTTTCAATTTTAAAGGAACAAAACACCTATTTTTCGAATATATTTTGATGAGGATCAAAAGTTTAGGATATTAGTTAATAAGTTATGGGAGTCGAAACACGATTGACTAAACTTGACTCGATAGAAAAAAAATGGTAAAGTTTCCTCTAAATCTTAATTTTTACAGAGATATCTCTACGGGAAAACCAGTTTTATTTGCTAGTTATTTAATGTAATGAAATTTCTTCTACGTGTTCCCTAATAAATACTTTAGACGATTATGGTTTTAGGTTTTTGAGAAACAGTATTATTTTAGATCAATAACAAAAAAAATTAATAGCGCACGGGCCGATCATTCTGCCGCTCTTGCCTCCCTTTCTCGCCTTCCCCGCGCGGCGTTCGTTCGCCCTTGTCTCGAAAAGACGAACTCATTTCGCCTTAAAAAACGTAGGTATTTCAGAATTGATAAAAGCTTTCAAGTTCAATTCCCACTAGAGCGGAGTTGATCGGTGATGTCATTTCAACCAAACCAATATAGTCCTAAGCGCTGCAGGCACTCTAGCGATAAAATTCCATCTACCAGTAAGAGAACACCTAATTTTCTTTTGATAAATGTGCCTCTTTGCAGCATTTTCCCTGTGATAGCAAGGAAATTGGATGAAATGAACTTAGTCTTTGTTTTCTTGCTAAGGTGTTTCGCACGCGTCTTTCCGGGATTATAATAAGCCTATGTTACCTATTACTATTCGACTACAAGTGGAAACTTCATTATTAGCCCTCAGTATAACTAAAGCGCCCAGTTTATATGTAATTTTCAGGTATACATATTTGTGATTTTCTAGCTGTAAATTTTCCTAAAGTCGAAAAATAAAATATTCAATTACAACAATAGCAGCACAAATACACTTCAGTTCAATAGATTACATTCAGTACCTACCTTCTGTACCTATTCTTGGCATAAAAAAAGCAATAAAAACCATCCAAACTTTCGCATTTACTTAAAAATATAAGTGAGATTCATTGTGTTATAACTTAAGAAAGAAATATTAAACTTTTATTTTACCAGACAAGGTTAAGTAGGTACGCACCGAGTTTAAATTTTGAGAAAAGCTACAAAACTGGCTCTAGAGAAAACATTCTACGCCTACGAGTTTTTGAACTATGAATAATGTGAATAATTTTTTATTATTATATTTTTTATATTAGATATAGATCTAATAATTTATTTATTATCATAGGATAATTAACTATATTTGTGACGTATTACTTGACAAATTAATAATGTTTGTCTACCTATTAAAAATTAGGTTCCCTTCGAAAATAAAACCACCTACAAAAGAGACATCTCCCTATTTATAAAACAACCTGTTGTTTATATTGATCGGCAGTCAATGCGTTAAAAGTTTTGACGACGTCAATTTTCAACTAGAGTAGAGTAAAATTGTATAAAACATTACTAAAGTTACTGGTAAAGCTCCAAAGCACTTTATCAATCGAAGCGTAAGGACTGAAGCGCCCACTGACGGGATTTAGTAGGAACTTAGGAAATACGAGGTAAAATCAGTACAGAGGCTTAAACCTGTATCCGTATGTCCGTGTGTATATCCGTATATGATACCGAGTGTGGGCGTTTTAGAGTGGTCTTACTTATGTAGTTGTTAATTGAAGTTAAGTAAACTAAGTAGTAATTTTAAAGTGAAAGAAAACATTGTCTGTTTAAAAATATTTGTTGAAACAAGCTTTCACGAGGATGATGGGTGGTTTTAGCGTAACTCCGTAACCCCACGGCGGGTGTGTATTACACTAAAACCACCCGTCGAATAATTGACATTTGAAAGCCATTTTGATGGTTTCGAAAGTCCTTTTAATGGCCTTCGCCACACAATTGAGAAAAAAAACGAAGGATATTCCAAGGACTTTCAAATGTCAATATACGATGGTTTTTTCGTAATTCCACAGTAGAGTAAGTCCTTCTCAAGACAAACCAAACAATCCTAAACTCGGTAAGACTTCGTCGTTACAGAGTTCACATGACCACCTTCCGGCTCCATCATCAAATAAGTCTCATGTCATCATCGCATTGTCATCACGTTTGACATGTGCATGCCAAATTTTAGACACCGACCGGGTGATTATGTAACTCGCGACCGGTTTGAGACAGGCGTAAATTAAGCAATCAGTGCTGTCAAACGTCAATTTTATATTAGTTTGACACCAGCTACGTCAAAATTGGTCAAAATTGGCGTTTGACAGCACTGATTACTTTATTTACGCCTGTAGCAAAACGGGCGCGAGTTACATAATCACCATACGGATGGTGTTAATTAGACACCGGACGGTGAAACTAAACAAAAGCTTGTAAACTGCTGTCCGTAAAAGAACCAAAATAACAAAAGCTTTCGGAATAAGCTAGCTGAAATAGCTCTCAGACTTAGAATAGCCAGGTCATAAAGCTCCGCTGGGGAGTAAAATGTTCTTGAGTGGCGACGGCGATGCAACGCGCAATGGACTGCTGGGAGACTATCCACTCGATGATGGACCGATGACAATGTAGCGGTCGTAGAAAGTCGGTGGTTGGATGGTGGCGGCTCAGGGCAGCTAATTATTATTGGCGTTGTATGAAACTTTCAAACGTTTTAACATAAGATGTCATTTTTGACATTATCTGTATTTGAACTGTTAACAAACCGCTCAAAAGATTCAATACTTATGTACAGTCAAAAACCCCCGCTCGCTTGTGATTGTACTCACCTGTTTTGTTGTAAATAACGGTGTTTCCGCGTTCGCGTTTCTCCGCTGCGAACTTGAAGAATTGCCTGCGACAAAAACAAATCGTTAATATTTGGATCGTTGTTTCTACTCTGATGTTTCTTTCATATCTTTTGCTCAACATCATCATCATCATCACATCAGCCTATAGTAGTCCACTGCTGGACATAGGCCTCCTCTAATGAGCGCCATAGCGCCCTGTCTTCAGCTTGCCGCATCCAGCATCTGCTTGCAGTCCTTCGCAGGTCGTCACCCCACCTGGCCGGAAGGCGTCCTACACTACGTTTGCCGAGTCGCTATTATTATATTTAAGTAAAATACCTTGTAAGCAAATATGTAGACAGACATCTTACCCATTTTTAGTTTTTTTAGTCAACTGTGTTTCATGTGTGAAGTGAACACAGGATTACCTAGTTCAGGCTAAATTGTTATAGTTAGATATATTTATTTATTAAGTGCAGTTATGTTTTATCTAGTTACTAGTTTTCATGAATAAATTTTATTTTATTATGTTTGTTTATTTTCTGTATGTATCTGAAGTATTTAGTAAAGAATTTATGTTTCTAACCATTTTATCTTCCTTATCCTAACCTTTAGGTAATCTCTTGTCTGAAATTTATTTCAAAGTTCCTTATTGTCGGAATATACCGAAATAAGCGGATAGCGGCGCTGTTATCTATACTAATATCATAAAGAGAAAAGGTTTGATATGTTGTTTTGTTATAGGTTTCGAAACTACTGGACCGATTTGAAAAATTCTTTCACCGTTGGGAAGCTACACTATCCGCGTTGAACAGAGGCTATATTAAAATTTAGACATGTGAAATTAGAATTTAACGCGAGTGAAACCGCGGGAAACAGCTAGTTCCTAATACAGTAGTGAGAAGGATATTATGTCCACTTTCAAACAAATTAACGGATAATATTTTTTAAAACATTTACATCTAATTGGATAATTTCAGAGGACACCCTGTCTTAATGATTACAGAGAAAAAAAACATCATTTGATATCAAAGATACACTAATACCCCCCAGAAAAATTCTCCCTCACTAACGAGTAACATCAAAAAGACGGCGGGTGCTTAAGGATTATTTGCCTAATTGCCCTTATTCTTGATTACCGGTTACTGAAGGTACAAACAAAGGTCGGGATTAGTAATAAATGTCAGGTACAACACAGTGTTAACTTATAATTAATATTTATATTATATATTCGAAATAATGTACATTTATATTGTTTGTAACCGACTTCAAAAAAGGCGGAGGTTCTCAATTCGGAAGTATGTTTTGATAATATAATTAAATAATTTTCACAATCACTCGTAACAAATGGTTTCCATGGCAACGGGCGTAAACAAGAGCGCGTAGCTTTTAAACAGATATTCAGATTTCCATTTTCTGGCAACGGCACTACCAGCCGCACTACCAGTAGTGTCGTTGCCAAATGAACGACACTACCGCGCCTATTTGGATCAAATTGTACAGTCAACACAAGTAAATAGCAACAGCTTTGGGTATTTCATCAGTTTTGATAAACTGTTTGTTGTTTTGTTTTTGATATCGTTGTTTTTGTCACAATGGCGGAATCCAGCAACGAAGAATACGCTGATATTATGACTTCGACAAACGAGAAACTTAACTCTTCGAGAACCACGAACCTTGGTCTCGTCAGAGAATAATACATGTTGCCATTGGGCGTAGGTCCAATGTCCATATTTACGTGCAAACGCCAAACGAGCATTTCTATGTTCTTTCTTCAACAACGGTACTTTGCGAGCCACTCTTCCGAACAACCCTGCTTCTACCAGACGTCGTCGAACGGTCCTCGCTGAGACACCAGCTCTTTCGTCTGTCCCAAACACTTCGTGTTTCATTAAAATAGAGCCTAGAAGCGAATCTTTCTCAGCTACCCTGGTTATCATTCTATCTTCTTGCGGAGTTGTTTTTCTCGATCTTTTTGTTCTGGGCACATTTAAAGCTGTGTTATTGCGTCTGACATGTTGCACTGCATTGTATACCATAGTTTTTGAACAATTTAAATGTTCTGCTATCCTTCGGTATGGCCAACCATGCTCGACAACAAACTTCATGATAATTTTTCGTAGTGTTGGATCGCAACTTTTATTTTTGCCCATTTTTCTTCAAAATATTTTTCAAAACTTAAAATAAAAATCGGGATTGCCGCCAAAACTACCACGAAACAATAAGAGAAGAATTAAAAAAGTATTGAGATTCAAATTTTGAAAATAGAACGCAATATCTCAGTGTCCCTAATTAAATGGCCGGCCAGCATTCTTTGAACAAATAGCACTATGATAATCTATCAGCTATACTGTATCCTGGTAGTACGGCTGATAGTGTCGTTGTTGACTGTACAATTTGATCCAAATAGGCGCGGTAGTGTCGTTCATTTGGCAACGACACTACTGGTAGTGCGGCTGGTAGTGTCGTTGCCAGAAAATCCAGATTTCTTTGTTTAAATACGTTTGTGATGTTAAAGCAAAACGTTATAAACGTTATTTATTTTCTATACCTACATAAAACAAAGGAAAATGAACTGGGCAATACGAGAAAGCAAGCCTGCGTTGTTCTTTTGTTATTATCAATGAGTATATTCTACTTGTAATAGAAAGACTCGAGCGAGATGCTTAGCTTCGGGCTAGATTTATTAATGCTGTGTGAATTTCCCAATATTATTTATTGTTATTTATGTATGGATGGATATTTTTTACTTGACGAAGGCTTTCACAGATGTAAGCTTGAAGCCAGGAATCAAACAAAGGCTATAAAACTTCTGAAACTATCATGGTTATTAACACTAAAGTCATTTAAAACGGGATATTTACCATGATTTTCTGTCTTAGACAGAAAATGAGGGTAGATCGGTATATCTGCTCATAAAAACGAACTCGCAGTGTCTTCAGTTATTCCGTGATCATGGCGCATGAAACTGTACCGAAATATTGGAAAACTCAAAAATCAAATCATGGTTAATATCCCGTTATTTTTCGTCAATTCATTCTTCAAATTATATTATAATAACCAGGTAGTTTCCTCTAGTCTACAGGCAACTATTGCACATTTTTAGAGATTTCACTCGATTAAAACATCGAGTTGCATCGATATATTTACCCTATTCTTGTCCGTCCCTAGCGGTAGTCTCATTCCTTTTTTGTGCAAGGCAACGTTCGCACGCGTTTTTCAGAAAAAATATCAAAACGCAGCGCAGATGATAAAATATTACATTATCAACGGAAAATAAGTAAATTAGAAGAAACGACGACGTGAACGATATGCTATTCCGTCGTCAGATGAAGAAAATCTTGCAGGTAGGTTTGTGTAAACAAATCATTCCTTTGGGTGAAATCGGGATTGACTGCGAGTTAATTGCGATAACACAGTTAGCTGCGAGCTTCCTGTGATAATAAAAAGCAGAAAATACGTGAATTCCAATGGATTTACACGTTCATCTGTACTTTTTGTCTGCGAGACAATATTACGTCCAAGTACCCACATCACTTGTCACATAAATAAAAATGAAATGACGATAACATGATTATTCTATTTTTATATACAATCATGGACGAAACGACCAAGGCCATATTCAATTACGAATCGAGGCAAAATCATTTGCCGTCACCTGCCTTAGAGGAGGTGCTGCCGCAGCCGTTTTTGACGGAGGCACCGCTGCCTGATGCCGGACGGGACCTTACCGCCGCTTTGTCGGAGACTCTGCCTGAACCAGGCCTAAACCCAGAGCTGTTATCAGCACTGGGGGCTTCTACCTCAGATACACCAGACTAACAGACTAACCGTAGTCTGATATCTGGATGGGCTCACCGGAGCCCATCACGATAGTCTGGCCTCCCTATAGCTCCCGTTACCTAGGAAATATTAAGGTAGGTAGGTAATATAAAGGACCTTATGAAGAAATACTTCATCATCAGCCTATAGCAGTCCACTGCTGGACATAGGCCTTCCCAATGAGCGCCATAGCGCCCTGAAAGAAAAAAATACTTAGTCCCGTCCAATTGTAAATTTTTATAAGCATCAAAGCCTTAGCCGCAATTTGTGATATCGTTAGAAGGCGTGACAAAAAACTCGAAAGTTTTCAAATGGCCCTTGGTGCTGGTACCTCTGCTATAAAACGAGCCATGGATGTTTTACTGAAATCCGACTACGAAATATGTATGTGCACTCAAGTCACTCAGTGACGGAGGTCGTCTCTTGACGGACCTACACTTCTCATTTTTGAATGATAGAAGAAAGTTGATAACGTCTAGCTTTTCTACACATTATAAATGCAGAAGGAGACGAAACGCTCTTCGGCATTTCGCTTGTAGAAAAAATAAAATCTAGTAAGGCTATCGAAAAACAGGGCCAAGAAATCCGATAAACGGATAAACCAGAGACCTGCTCCACAGTCAGTCAGTCGCCCTGCCCATCAGGGAAACTGGATGGGCCCTCCTCGTTCCTCGTTCTTCAGGGGGGGGGGGGGGGGGACAACGGAGGCCAGCGCCTGCGGGTCGCCGACCTTATCCGATGAATGCGACGATGGCCCAAGTGCCGCCGCCGCCACCGCCATCGAAGAACTTCAACCAGTCTAAGCCCTGTCCAAACACGCAGCAGTAACGCAGGTACATGCTAGTTGGCTTGCTTATAATTTTAACTGTTGGCTTAATATTACTACCAATAGTGTAGTCTTGACGTGGATACAACAAGGGTATTCTCAGTTCAGTCTGTAATACCTCGTTCCACGTTTACCCACGAAGAAAGTCGTGAGATGTCTGTAGCTCTTCAAAATCTAATTAATTTTGACGCTGTTAAACCATGTACTCCATGCCAGGACCAATATATTTCAAAAATATTCCTGGCTCCTAAACCCAACGGCACTAAATGGTTCATACTTAATTTAAAGCCACTAAATAAGTTTATTATAAATAATTACTTCAAGATGGAGGATTATAGGACGGCCACCAAATTTATCTCACGTGATGGGTTTTTAGCCAGCATTGACCTAGAAGAAGCTTATCTACTTATCTAGATTAATAATTTTGTTCCGGTCTACGGTAGACTCGAACGAAATGCACATCAAATTGAAGAGCATCAAATTGAAAAATTAGTACTTTACATACTCAGAACTTACAGCCTTGGAATATGATGCCGTCTATGTACAAATATTACTGGGCTGTAACATCCATGGTTGTTCCTTGATTGGCCGTAAAAGCATGGCACCCTTGGTGTCATGTCATCACCTGTCATAGGTGTCACAATCTAACATCAGTTTAATAACTTCAAGTTCTTATTTTTTTTTTATGGCTCGCTTTGTCTGTGTTGCCACAAGTCTGGAAGCCTAACCTCCTATCCTATCTTTGCCACAAGATAAACGCCATAATATCATACAATTAGTCCGAAAATATTCACGTTTACCGAAATGTTACTATTCATGATTTTGCTAAGCTTATTTATAGGTGTTCTTGCTTCAGCATGCCCCGCTGTTAGGTACGGGTTTCTGATGTACAAAAAAGTTTTGGAAAGATACAAATATTTAGCTTTACAAGAAAATAATAACGATTACGATTCCAAAATAAAACTCGCTGCGGCGATTATAGATGATTTAAATTGGTGACAAGATAGCATACATAGTTCTTTCCAATGTTTTCATAAAGTCCAGTATAAACACGAAGTATTTACTTACGCTTCTCGAACAGGTTGGGGCGTGGTTTACGCCACCAAAAGAACAAACGGTACATGGAAAGCTCTTGAAAAGGAACACGTTTTCTTAGGTTTAAAAAGTTTTTATTATTTAAAATGAATCAAACTATGCTATATTGCAAAGAGTCGATAACACCACAGCCATAAGCTATGTGAACAGCATGGGAGGGATCCAGTTTCCACACTTGAGTAACTTAACGAGGCGTATTTGGCAATGGTGCGAGAAGAGAAATATTTGGATATTTGCATCCTACTTGTACGTTAATACGAAAGAAAACTCTGCAGATTTAGATTCTAGAATAATAAACCCAGATACTGAATGGGATTATCTGATAACGCTTTCCAAACAGTAGTACGACTGTATAGTTATCCCGAAATTGACCTTTTAATTAAATTATCTATTCGCCTCGCATAGCAATGCCAAGTGTGAAATTTTCGTCTCATAGAAACCTGACCCTGATGCTTTTGTCGTTGACGCTTTTACCATAACATGGAAAAATAGGTACTTTTATGCATTTCCACCATTTTCATTAATTTTAAATGCTTACGGAAAATAGTAGACAACGAAGCAACTGGAATACTCATATCTCCACACTGGCTATCGCAAGCGTGGTATCCCCTGTTACACAGTCTACAAGTGTCTAAGATACACTTTTCAACCCTAGCAAGTAAACTCTAGTAGAGTATTTGTAACAATCGCATTTCAGGGAGTACCACCCTCTCCATGCGAACCTTACCCTGGGTGCCGCGCGGCTCTGCGCTCGGCGCTCACGCGGCGCGGCTTACCGCTGGCGACGCTCGACCTGATGCTCGCCTCGCTCGCAGACACCACCATAAAGCAGTATAGCATCACTTTGAAGCTCTGGTGGCGGTTTTGTATGGACAACAATAGTAACGTTTTCAACGACTCAAATGCATTCGTTTTAAACTTTTGAACTGAGCAGTTTAATAATGGATGTTCGTATGGCTCTCTTAATAGTCACCGTTCCGCATTATCTTTTTTCTTGGGTGATCAGATCAGTTCCGATCTTTGCATAAGACGTCTTCTTAAGTGTGCTTACAAAATCAAACCCAACTGTCCTAAATATACGTCCGCTTGGGACCCTCAAATAATTTTTAACTATAATCTGATTGGTACCCAAATTTAGAATTACCTAAGTACTGAAAAAATTAGAAAAAAGTTAGTTATTTTATTAGCATTATGTACCGCACATAGAGTTCAAACTTTTTCCATGATAAAACTGTAAAATATTACAATCATACCAGACGGTATAAAGATCAGTCGCTGGATAAAGGCGTGGACACAGGCATGTTCAGTGCGCACAGCACGCGGCACGCGGCCAGCTCGGCCGCCAGCGCTGCCGGCACGGCGTCAGTATTGACACAATGCGCAAGACGGCGGCGGCGGGCTGGATCCCCGCATCCACCGCCTTTGCCCGCTTTTACAACCAACCCCTAATGAATAACGAGAGTAAATTTGCAAGAAGAGTTGTATTTCCGTCGAACTCGTAAGGTTACTAAACAAGACTGTTTTAGTTTATAGGGTCTGTAAGTTTCAGCCTTAGTTTCGTTTAATAGAAGATAAATGCTTTAAGTTTATATTATGATTACATCATCATCTGCCTATATTAGTCCACTGCTGGACTTAGGCTTATATATGATATATGATTACATAAAAGATAATTATTAACCTATCTGAAAGTTTGTCCATTAAATCGACTGTGATTTACCTATCTATCTCTATACTTTTTAATAAACAATATTGTTTACAGCATATATCATAAGACGAAGGAAAACAAACCTTCCATCTCTGAACATCTACCTGGTTATTATAATATAATTTGAAGAATGAATTGACGAAAAATAATAGTTGATCAAATGAACTTCAGTGAAGTTCGATCATTATTATTTGAGTCAATTCATTCGAAAATTATAGGAACCCAACCCGCCCTATTAAAACATAGTCAAGTCCTTGTTTTAGGCCCAATAGATAGGAAGCTTTGTTTCTAAAATTACTCTAAAAGAATGAGACTACCGCTAGGGACGGACAAGAATAGGGTAAATATATCGATGCAACTCGATGTTTTAATCGAGTGAAATCTCTAAAAATGTGCAATAGTTGCCTGTAGACTAGAGGAAACTACCTGGTTATTATAATATAATTTTCGAATGAATTGACTCAAATAATAATGATCGAACTTCACTGAAGTTCATTTGATCAACTATTTTAAATGACTTTAAACAAAGGCTACTTTTTATCCCATAAAAGACATGGTACAGATATTAAACTTTTCACCGCTGCTCCCGCTCGAGAACCGTGACTTTGTAGCCCACAAACAGTGAGCAAAATCGGGGTTTGCTCATATGTGGAACAATAGTTATTTCAACAAGTGGGCAAAACGATTTTATGTTGAAAGTGCCGATGTTCATATATCTATATATTCATATATCTGATAGCTCAGTACTTTAGAGCCACCTAATTTAAAAGGCAGCAAACAATATTTCACAACTTTCCACCTCGACTAACAAGAAAATATTTCGTAATTTATAAGAGAGGTCGAATTTCAGAAACTCATTTTCTTCCACGACTTGATGAACTCTGTAGCTCGGGGCTCAATAGCGGCACGTTCAACCATAAATCGTGTTGCCAACTTGTTGGTCAAATAACGATTAAACGTTTCTATAGACACCACGCGTGCAAAGCCGTCGGCAGAAACTTGTAAGAAATAAAGTGTAAAGTCGGTATTGATTTTCGCTTCTCTTAAATTTTTGGTCCACTGGTAGATAGGTACATCCTTCATTGCATTCTATTTAAATAACATGAATATGTAGGTTGGCAACATTCGAGTACAACTATACTAGTAAATAACTTCACAGCTTCTCAACACTGTAAAGTTTTATTAATTTTCGAATGATGTTCGCCTAAACTTTGCCTGCGAAAGTTTATCTCAAACCAAGAACTGTTTGAAATAATATTACAATAGATCAAACTTAAACAAAAGAGGATCATTTGACCTTTTGTTTTTTGGAGTAAATCGGTACCGTGTTTAGGGTTGTTGTTCTGAAACCTTTTTTAAGGAGTTTGCCAGAGGTTAGGAAAGCTTTGAACCTCGTTTAAGATGATAGTCCAATTATCCTTTTCGTGAGGAGATTACTGGGCGCATCGTGTGACATAGGTTAACATTGACTCTTAAGTCTGAATGTGGGTGGCGTTTGTTTTGAAGTACTTACATGATACTCGCTTTACGCACTAGCCTTACAAACACCCGTTTACAGAATGGGATCGAAGCATTTTGCGAGCGTGGTCTGACGGTCATTTACCTTTAAAAGGTTCAATTTCCATATTTGACTTAGCGCGGGCTGTACGAGAAAAATGGGGTAAAGAGGTAAAATATTTACTTTAACAAAGTGACAGTACCTTATTAAGGTAAATATTCTAATAGCGAATTATAAGCGGCGATGTAATGGCTCAAATGTGAGCATAAGATTCAAGGAAATAAATATATCGACTATCTAATATAAATCGATAGCGAAAGCCTGTTTGCATAACATTCCGTAAACATGTTGTGTACCATGTATAAGTAGGTAGAGAGAGATGCAACATCCGTACTAATTTTATAAAATTTGGAAGTAATTCTATCTCTCTTTTTATCTGTTACCTTTTCACTTCTAAGCGGCTAAACGAATCTTAATTAAATTTGGCAGGGAAGCAGATGGTGTTTCAGGGAAGGACAAGAAACTGGTTGTAGTGTAGGTATTTAAATTGACTTGTTGATCGTCCGTAGAGAAGTGCTTTGTACATATTAACATACTAGTATTATTAGACATTTGCATGATAGTCCTTACCCGGGAACGGTACAATCTATCTAGCCGTGAAATGGCAGGCAGTCAACAGACAGTCAGTCAGACAGTCTTTCCCATTATTGTTCTATTGAATGGATTCAAGAACTTGAACTTGAACCCCTACGGCCAAAAACAAAACTTCGATAGATAATTGATTTGTTTAGTAAAGTTTGAACGGTCTTGTATTTTCCTAGAAAGATCAATTAAATTTTGCTTAAGGATGTTTGTTTTTCAAAATTTCTGGTTTTGGCGCTTAATGTAAATTAAGATGTACCGTAATATAAGCTATATTTTAATTAAACAATTTGCGAAGTCGTAGAGCGAATTTATGGAAAGGGGGTGGGCTTATGAGATCGCATTAAAATTTGAGACAGACAGGAACAAATTATGTGAGTACCTAGCTTATTATGTATGTTAATTAAGTGAGTAGCAGATGTAACACGAAAGTCATAGCAACTCCAGCTAAAACTGAGTACATTGAAGTAAATTAAATTTCTTACTAACCGTAATAAACCATAGCTCACTGTACCAATCGTAGGAATTTGTTGCGGATTGTAGCAAACCGTAGCAGATCGTAGCAAACCGTAGCAGATCGTAGCAAACCGTAGCAATCGTAGCCGATCATAACCAACCGTAGCATCTGTAGCCAATTTTTTTGCTATTATGCTGTTGACCTCAGATGGCCATGACAGCGTTACCGGACTTTTGGCGGGCGCAGAGGGCGCCTCGCCGGTAAAAATTAGGTTGGGGCAACACGCACAAGGGCCACCACTTAGGTGCGAGCCTCGGCTTGGCTGTAGCCAATCGTAGAAAATCGCAGCATTTGTAGCAGATCGTAGCGTTCGTAGCGGATCGTAGCATTCGTAGCCAGTCGTAGCAAACCGTAGCATTCGTAACGGATCGTAGCAAACCGTAGAATTTGTAACGGATCCTACCCATCCGTAGCCTTCGTAGCCTTCGTAGCAAACCATAGGCATTGGTGTACGATAAAGTATTTTTGTATGGTATTATATTGTAAATTCTGCATTTATAATTGTATCTATCTCTTCAGCCACGTACGAAACTGGAGGTTCGTAACCAGTTGCGATTAAACTTGTGATTTGCGTCTTACCTATAGTGTCAGAACTAGCGGTAGACCTGCAGCAGAGGTTCCGGAACAGCCTCTTGAAGGAGTTCCTCAGAGGCAGGGTGTAGACGCTGTAGGAGCCGTACACCAGGGGGTTCATGCAGGAGTTGGAGACCGCCATCGCGAACAGCAGGTCTTGCAGGCGGGGAGACACGTGGGAGGCTGACTTGCGGTCCACCATGTACCTGACGGAATTTTTTTTAATTTTTTTTTTTACTCAACCCATAGTTAAATATATAAATAATGCTGGACAATCCACGCAGCATCATCTAGCCCCAAGCTAAGCAAATTTATTTTATGAGTACTAGATGACTGTTATAGGTACATAATTAAATACTAGATAATATTTGTCATTATACATAGAAAACGACCAAAACACCCGGAACAAATATCTGCAGATTGTACAAACAATTGTCCGGAGACGGGAATCGAACCCGTAATCTTCAGCGTCGCAGACAGACAGACGGAGGACAGCGGAGTCTTAGTAATAGGGTCCCATTTAACCCTTTGAGTACGAAACTGTAAGAAATGCGAAACTAACGGAACAAGGAAACATCCAATATTGGAGTCTGACCCGGCTTCAACTTTTTGGTTTTAATCATCTCGCAAAGCCGGTTCGTATGATTTCAGCATCGAGTGGGATTAGAAAAAGGAATTGGAATTTTGAGTGAATTTTAGAGATTGAAGTATACTCTAAAATTCAGCTCCGCAATTTTATGTAAACAGCGTGAGGCAAAATTGTACGGGTTTTGTAATATTGTTCTGTATAGTACTTTACATTTATTTCAAACAAAATAAATAAATATTGGACAATAATTCACATATCATCAGATACTACGTATGTGAATTGTACAGCTATTTTTATTATTGGGTTAGATAGCCCAATAAGCCAAACTTGTTTTATTGATAGGAAAAAGAAAATCATTTTTTTTAATTATACACCTAATAGTGATCAACACATTTGACTTAGAATATCTAAAAAAATACTTCAACGACTCCATAGACAAGTAATACCACATGTAGGCACATGTATCATTCTAGCAGATGCTAGCCATGTGCCTAATTATGATAATAAAATTGTTATTGGTAAGGGGAGCAGCTTTAACGATAGCTTTACTGAAAGGATGCAATTTGTGTCTTGATGAATCAGAAACATGATCTATAATGGATCGTTAGCCCGGTTCATCCGCGTTCAAGCTGAAAAATAACGACATAAAAGAAATTATAGTGAAACGAGATTCTGCCATATCATGCTCACGTCGCCTTTTATTTTTTTTAACTACATTCCGCGCAAATAAACGACTGACTGAACGGATCCGAAATTTGGTAAATAGATTTGCTTTAGAAAAGGTGCTAAAATTACCTTTCCAAAGCAATAACATTTTACCCACAGTTGAGTAAAGGCCTCCCAATATTTGAGCTATCCCCAACGGTCCCATGCTTATTCTAGGGCTGCAGAGAGAGGAACTTCCTGATGATGCGTGCCGAGTTCAGGAGTACCCCCTTTTGTATCTGGTCCAATTTACAACTTATTATTATTATTTTATTTCCTTGTTCAGATTTGAAGTGATTCGCTTAGCTCATAGCCATAGTGACGTAGGGCAGCCAGCAGACGGCGATCACACTGACGATGGTGACCGTCATGCGCAGCGTGCGGCGCCGCGCGCGCTCCAACACGCGCGGACCGGTCCGCACCGAGCCTTCCTCACAGCACTTACCACATAGCCATAGTGACGTAGAGCAGCCAGCAGACGGCGAACACGCTAACGATGGTGACCGTCATGCGCAGCGTGCGGCGCCGCGCGCGCTCCAACACGCGCGAACAGGTCCGCACCGAGCCTTCCTCACAGCACTTACCACATAGCCATAGTGACGTAGGGCAGCCAGCAGACGGCGAACACGCTAACGATGGTGACCGTCATGCGCAGCGTGCGGCGCCGCGCGCGCTCCAACACGCGCGGACCGGTCCGCCGCAGGCGCACCGAGCCCTCGTCACGGCACTTTTCTGACAACACAACAAACATATTAACATAATATAAATACCTATACTTGGGTGTAAGGGGGACTCCAACAACTCGTCTCCCAAGCCAACCTTACCTGCACGTGGTACACCCGGCTAGATAACGATCTAGGCTCTGGTGAAAATATCAAACCATCACAATTTCATAACTCGGATAATTTACAATCATTTTCCATTACTAAACACTGGCAGAAAAGTGTCCAACCAGACACAATTGTCATTAATAAAGAATCATCATTATCGTCTACCGATACTTAGATAAATAGATAGAAAATCATTTTATTGCACACTTAAAAATAAAACAAACAAGATAAAATATTACAACATTACGTGACAGTTTGACATTTTACTTAACGAATAGTTATTAGGTCATCACGCTATTCACAGTTAGTAGACAGAACTCCTTTGTGTGGCGAGTTGGCGACCAATTTAATAAACTCTCTAAGCAAATGTAGCCTTCTTCTGTTCCAGTGTTCATTCCGTGAGACGGCGCGGGCGGTTGAGCTCTGAATTTTTTTCAACATCCGGCGTGGATGATGTGGATGACTCGAATTTGGCATGCTTAGATCATGCCAAATTCGGGTCATCCTCATCATCATTTTTTTTCTTTCATGCTTATTTGTAAGCCTAAAGAAATAAACTTTCATAAACATTCATTTCATTTCATGCGAGTGATGTAAATATAATGCAATCTGCATTATATTCTAGTCTATTATTTATCATTGTTCAATATTTTTGTTGCTAAAAAGTAATATTATAACTAGTTTATTTTTATCTCTCATTTATTATCTATATTATTCTACTATTATGTACTAAGTTGATTGTAATCCTTTAAGTTATCTGTTTGCTTTGCTTGTTCACACTTTTTATGTATCTACTATTCTTCTTGGTCGTGAAAACCTCTTAATAGCCTTCTGTTTCTATTTTCTTGTTTTTTACTTTTTTGTATATGCTGCTGGTTTTCCTTGAATAAAATAAATAAATAAATATGTAGGTATTGGCACAAGATGTTTGTTTTGAGTAACTAAACATAAATACATTAGATGTCGGTAAATACATTTTTAAAGCTCAGGCCTTATCACAACATTGAATTCCTTACATATTGTCCGTATCGAACTGAGCCACGTCTGACCAACTCCCAAGATAATTATCTTGTCTGGATAGTTCTTTTGTTTTTACACATATCTTCAAGTAAAAATACCAAATTTTAGGTTACAAAGTCATTTATAACGTTTTATTTAACACATGATGACTCGTGATCATGATGCATGAAACTGTGCCGAAATATTGGAAAACTCATAAAATCTAATCATGGTAAATATCCGGTGTCAACAAACATGATACATTCAAAAGTATAAATTGTAGGTTAATAACTTAAGAGCCTTTATTCCTAAAATGCGCAGAAACAGTACTTTTCAAACCCGTTTATATTTTTTTTTTTTTTTTTTTTTATTCTCAATATTATAAAGGGCTTTGTCGCACACGCGATTATGTCGCCCTGGTGAATTTAACAGAAAAACACAAAATCAAATCTAACTAAAATAAAATTAACTTAATTACCTAACATTACGAGTTTGTACAGCGCCCTAGCTGCGTCTGAGACAGGCTCAGCGAGAACGCTGTTACAGTGACCTATATCCCTATAACTAAATGGTAAAATACTATTTCTAAACGATTCGTTCCGAACACACTCCATCAATATGTGGTAAACATCGTCTGTAGAATTACATAGTAGGCAATTTGGTGTTGTTGATTTTTTCATTAAATGTAAAAATTTATTGCCTGGGATGTGTCCGGATCGAAGTCGCAATGCAATAACAGTTTCACGACGATTCAAAATGCCATTGTCAATCCACGGAGAACTCAAGGGATGCGGCTGGATCGTTTTATACCAGATACCTATTTCTCGAGACCGCACATCAAAATACTCTTTCCATAGGTTATAGCAATCTACTTTAATTTTAGGTATATAGTTTGTATAAAAAGGGTGTATATTTGTAGGTATGCCGTCTGTTATAGCTTCTCTTGCCAACAAATCTGCGATTTCATTGCCTCGTAGTCCAACATGAGATGGTATCCATTGGAGCACCACTTTTCTACCCTGTGATTGTAAATTCAGGATAATACGCAATATAGTGTAGGCTGTCGGTGTTCCTCGAAAAGTCGAGGTACACCTAGCCAAGTGTTGGAGCGAACTTCTAGAATCCGTAAATATGACTATATTATGATGATCTGTGGATTCCATATAAGATAAGGCTTCTGCAATAGCAATAAGTTCCCCCTCCATTATACACAAATTACCATTTATCTGGAATTTAACTGAACAGTTATGATAGGAATCGTAGAATGCAGCGCCCAAACCAAAACTCTCCTTAGAACCGTCTGTGTAAACTCCTATGAAATCTGAATAAACGGTGTTTATAAAATCACAAAACATGTTTTTTAAGCTCGTGGGATTGTATTGTCTCTTTGGTTGGGTCATAAAATCTACTTCATGTCTTATGACTTTAGAAACATCAATGTTACTAGGCCACGTATCAAGAGAAAACATTTCTAGTTGTTTGCTACAATGGATATCCAATGAGTTCAGTGCGCAGTGAACGGATACCAACAATGGTTTTCGTTTACTCTGCCAATAAGAACTTGTGTTGCACAAGTTTGATAATTCATTTGTACAACGAATAGAAGTGTTTGTTTCAATGGATTTCATCTTTAGCCAATATTTGCCTGCCAAAAATCGTCGACGCAGGTATAACGGCTGCAGGCATAATTCGCTTTCCATTGAATGAATAGGTGTTGTCTTGATAAAACTACCTATAATACGCATTGCCTGGTTTTGAATTTTGTCTAATTTAAATAAGTGAGATTTAGCGCTATTGTCATAAAATATACTACCGTAATCGATTCGGCTTCTTAAAATAGAAATATAAAGTTGTCTTAAGTACTTGGGATGTACTCCCCAGTTAGCACCCGCTAAAACTTTAAAAATGTTAAGAAACTTAAATACTTTTTCCGAGGTTTCATTTATATGTCTGCCCCATCTAAGCGAGCGATCCAACCACATACCCAGATACTTTACGCAATCAACAACGTCTAATCTCTTAGAATTAATTGTTACATTTACAGACTGTCTTTTGTAACCTTTACTAAAAATGCAAATTTTACTTTTTGAATGAGAGATATCGAGATTCAGGTCGTTAAATAGTCTACACATGATATCCAAAGCACCCTGGATCTGAATAGCTGCCTGATTTATATTGTCCGAGGAAATGAATATAACATAATCATCAGCGTACTGCGACACACATAACGAACTACTTGCTATAGTTTTACACACGTTTATAGTTGCGATATTAAATAACAAGGGTGACAGCGGATCCCCCTGGGCTAAACCTCGTCTAGCTATTCTTGAAATATTATAATCAGTACCATCGATGGTAAGGTATCTTTCTTTGAGAAATTCCCACAAATACCTGCAAAAATAAGCTCCCACACCAAGTTGGTCCAACGTACCCAATAAGCTGGTTATATCAACATTATTATACGCGTTATCTATGTCAATAAAACATCCTATTGTCATCAACTTATTAGAGAATCCAGTTTGAATAGTTGTTATTATCGAATTGAGATTGTCGTAGCAAGACCGCGCTTTTCTAAAACCTATAGTCTCCTCAGGAAAAATGCAACGATTCTCGATATACCATTCTATTCTTCTATTGATTATAGAGTGTAGTATCTTACACAAACACGAAATTAATGAGATGGGTCTAATAGAAGTGGCCGTAGTGACATCTCGTCCTGGTTTAGGGATAGGTACAATACGAATTTGGCGCCATTGCGCCGGGACAAAATTGGAAAATAAACATGTGTTGTATATTTTAACTAACACTTGTTTTGCAACGTCAGGGAGGTATTTAATCATGGAGAACGAAATATCATCTGCGCCCGGGGCAGTATCTTTAGATTTTAAAGCTTTCTCAAATTCATGCATTGACAATTGAGCTTCTAATTTATGATTATATGAAGTGAATGTAGGTTCCATAGGGCACGTAAAATCCGGAGTTAGGTTGTTAAGTAGACTGTTAGCCATTAATTTATCTACATTTATCCTTGGAGAACGATATCCTTTCAACCACCTCATACGGCGCCACATATCGCGAGAAGAAGTAACTTCGTCAATAGAAGAACAAAATTCGCGAAAACCTTTACTCTTGGCATTCCTAACCAATTTTTGTGCTAAACGAGTTTTATTTTGTAAATTTTCTAATTGGTTAGGGGTCGGGTTTTTTCTAAATCTAGTCAAAGCTAGTCGTCTCTCCGCTACGGCTTTTGACAAGTCTGGAGACCAATAAGGTTTGGGTAAAAATTTATTACAGGGGTTTTGACTGAATCTTAAATAAGGAATACTCACGTCAGCTGCACTGTTGATTATCCTCAAAAAATCGTCGTACGCTTCCTGAGGATTTGCCGACATAGTAAAGCTTAACAGAGAATCTCTAACAGACTCGGAATAAGCACACCAGTTGGCCTTTTTAAAATTTCTCTTCTTCTGACACTGAGATGTGGAGGTAAACGATGTTGACAGTTTAACTATTAAATGGTCACTCCCTAATGATTCGTTAGTAACTTTCCAATCAAAAAACAAAGAAATGTCTGAAGAGACTATAGATATATCTGGCGCAGTTTTTTGAAAAACTCCATTAACGAGCTTTAAACGAGTGGCATCCCCATTGTTTAATATATAATACCCATTTTCTATTGTAGAATCAAAAATTTGAGTACCCCTTTGATCTGTTTTCGTGGACCAATTTGAGTGGTGGCCATTAAAATCGCCAATGACAAGCGTTTTAGTAGAAACTAATGAAAACACGGCATCCCAATCATTCTGCGTGGTTCGAACATTAGGCGGGCAATAAATTGAGATAACATTATGCAGAAAGTTACAATTAAATATTCTTACATGAATTAATTCAATTCCGGTATTAAAGTTTAATGATGGGACTAATTGAGCTTTAATACTTTTATGAGTCAATATAGCCACGCCTCCATATGAGTCGATTCTATCTTTACGAAATGTATTATAATCTTTTATGAAAAACTGATTACTCGAACTTAACCAAGTTTCGCTTAATGCGATAATATGAATCTTATCTAATATCAATAGTTGTTCTAAATCATTTTTTTTTGGTACAATACTCCTGGCGTTCCAATGCAAGATATTTAATTGGACTTTATAAACCATAATTAAAGATTTTTCCAAGGAAAGAAAAATCTTTAGGTAAGTAACTTAATATCATAGGTAACGCCCACTCTATACAAACTTGGATAGCTAATGTTATTTTATCCTTCAAGGGGTCGTCTCTCATCAAAAAAATATTTTTCAGTTTACCTACCAATCTTTTAAATGAATAATCTGTTTTAGGCCGTTTGTTAGTACCGGAAAACTCATTGTCTGATTTCTCTTCTCTATCACTTCCTTCACTTATCTGCATGATATGTTATTTTATTCCTCCGTCGAATTCCAATAGATTAGACGCCTCTTTCTTCTTTTTTTTTGTCTTTCTATTTTTCCTGATATGGTTTTCTTTATTTTCGCTGTCTGATTGTAGGGATGATAATGAATCACTTCGATTTCGTTTATTTTCATGTAAAGGTTTTGGGCTAGACAAAGCGCCGGCGTATGTCTTCCGGCTTGATGGTGTTGGCAACACGGGTGACGCAGGTGTAGCCGGAACAGGGGTGGGATCAGTCGTGGGCACATACGCTGGAGGGAAATACGTTTCCTTAGCTTTTCTATAGGTTACGTTACATTGGGACATATGCTCCCGTAGTTTTCTTTCCTTCACGTAAACTGGGCAGCCTCTGTCTATCGACATATGATGCCCAGTGCAGTTAATGCACCTGTAATCTGTAGCCTCAGCTTCACAGTTTTCGTGTTTATTACCACACTTGACACAGTATGCTCTTTTCGATGGACACATTCTTCGGGTATGTCCGAATCGCCAACATCGGGAACATTGTGTTACGGGGAACACGTAAGATTCAACCGCTACCCTCATGTCGTAAATAAGTACAAATGCTGGCAGTGACGGTCCATTGAACCCTATTCTCCAAGTCTCGCTGTCCGTCCATCCGGTACCTTCTTGGTTTCTGCGCTTAAGGCGTCTTACGGAAATAATTTCCGTCGAGCATGACATTGATGTAAGTAGATCATTTTCTGTAAGCTCTAAATCAATGTTTTTAATTATGCCGTAAGATAGGCCTACTTCAAAAGGTCGTTGGAACCTCCAACCCATTTCTTTGAGATGCTCACAATTGATAAGGCTATCTAAGCTCACGGTGTTATCCATCTCAATAATGACCTTGTACGGATTTATATGTCGTACTTTAGTTACATTTTGAATCTCTAAACTTTTAAAGAGCTTGGCAAGTGCAAATTGTTTAGGCAAAATGTCTTTACTTGTCACACATATTTCAACCGATCCTCTGCCTTCTCCATACCTCGATTTTCTACCCGAAACCTCAGTCCATTCCTCGCCTTTATTAATTAGTTTCCTCTTAGTTGGGATCGATGCCTCACCTTCCTCAGATACATGTGTTCGGCCTTCTAACTGCAAAATATCTTCCACTTCTAGTAAATAATCCATGTTGATTAAGTCCTCACTAGCACATTGAACCTTATTCATTTCGCGCAAGGTTCACAATCCCGGCCAGCCCAACCGGCCAGCCGACGACGACGCAAACAATTGATTCCGAGAACTGATAAGCAATAATACGTCTAAGTAACACGGTAGGCGCATTGACACTGAACCCGTTTATATCATGAACCACTTATCTTATAGTATATGTTATTTACTAATAATTTTAGGAAATTTTAGTGTCCAACGAGTTTGACTATAAAATATTTCGATTAATATAGTATGTACGCGTTCTATCTAGATAACTTGTGAGAGGTTTTCATAATTTCCCTTTCAGCATCAGTTTCGAAGCTCAAAATAATAGAAAATACTGACATATCTAATTAAGAAAAAAATATAACCTACTGATGAGATCCTTGGCTAAAAAGTTACTTAGAAAGATGTTTGGTTTTGGTATCCTACTATGAGAAATTAAAATTCAAAAAATGTGAAATATTACGAATATTTCACATTTTTAAATGATGTTTTTACCGATATACCTTATTTAATTTAATATAATAATAGCCTACCAATAAAGTGAAGCATCTTTTTTAAAATCATACATTTAAAATTTTTATGATTTTGTTGCTATTATTTTTCTATAAATATTAAATGAGCGACGTGACCACACTCTAGAAAGCCTCGCGGCGGACTGATTTTCGCGCAGCGTTTTATAGTAGTTTTAAAATATTTATAGAAAAATAATAGCAACAAAATCATAAAAATTTTAAATGTATAATTTTAAAAAAGATGCTTCACTGTATTGGTAGGCTATTATTATATTAAATTAAATAAGGTATATCGGTAAAAACATCATTTAAAAATGTGAAATATTCGTAATATTTCACATTTTTTTAATTTTAATTTCTCATAGTAGGATACCAAAACCAAACATCTTTCTAAGTAACTTTTTAGCCAAGGATCTCATCAGTAGGTTATATTTTTTTCTTAATTAGATATGTCAGTATTTTCTATTATTTTGAGCTTCGAAACTGATGCTGAAAGGGAAATTATGAAAACCTCTCACAAGTTATCTTGATAGAACGCGTACATACTATATTAATCGAAATATTTTATAGTCAAACTCGTTGGACACTAAAATTTCCTAAAATTATTAGTAAATTACATATACTATAAGATAAGTGGTTCATGATATAAACGGGTTTGAAAAGTACTGTTTCTGCGCATTTTAGGAATAAAGGCTCTTAAACCCTACTGAATAAACTCAGAGAAGGGTAAATATCCCGTTTTAAATGACTTTAGTGTTAATAACCATGATAGTTTCAAAAGTTTTGCTGATTAATATTTAGCTTGATTTTCTTCAAATTTAGAACCACCGCTCACAGAGTATTTGGTAGACATGGACCAATCATGAGCAGCTATAGTACCTATCTTGGCAAGAATTGAGGACCCAATATCAGCCGATAACGAGACTCTTTAGTGAAACTAAATATGGTTGAAACAGAAATAATTACAGAAAGCTGAAGAAATTGTTTATTTAACCTCATGTATCTTTGCTTATATCTCTTACAAGGTTTTGAGCGGCTTTTCACGCTTTGAAAACGTAGGTTATTTACATCCTAAATAAACTGATTTTTGTAAAAAAAAAGTGGACTATGTTTTATTCCAAGCTTAGAATTACTACATACAGGTAAGGGGCAAGATTTCGGCTCAATCAGTCGTGGCTAAAATCACCTATCCTATAAGGCCCTTATAAGCTTATAAGCCCTTTGAATGTCTTCCTTCGCCATACATTTGCGAATTTAGGAAGGCCATTCAAAGGGCTTTCAAATGTCAATATAGGATGGGTATTAATTGGTATTAATTCCACGGCTGTTCAGTAGTTTTAAAGTAGTTAAGAGCAAACCAACCTTCAATCTCTCACATTTATAATATTATTCAAAGTCTTATATCCTACGACGATACATTGAAGCTATTAGATATTATCAAGGAAATTATATTTGTATACATAATGTTAAGCTAGTTAGAATAGTGATTAATTAAGTCTTACTCAATGTAAGTTAAGTATTATATAACATACTAGCTGCGCCCCGCGGCTTCGCCCGCGTGGAAATCTGAGCGGAATAAAAAATCATTTGTCTGTATGTTGTGATTTATAGTGTTCAACTGATAGTGACTAGTTAGTAGTATGTAGTTTGACTTTGTTTTATACTATGTGGTGATGAAACAACATAATTAAACCAAATGCTTAAGTGATTATTTTATATCATAATTTAAGCACTCTTGTCGCCTGAAACACAGGATTACCTAGTTCAGGCTAAATTGTTTAATACTTAGCTTTATTTATTTATTAAGTGCACTAATCTTTTGTCTAGCTACGAGTTTTCATGAATAAATTTTATATTGACGACCGATGTGGCGCGATGGGCGAAGGTCCACCTGCGACGCAGGAGGTTGCGGGTTCGATTCCCGCCTCGGAACAAATGTGTGTACGATCTGCAGATATTTGTTTCGGGTGTTCTGGTCGTTTTCTATGTATAATAAAAAATATCTATCTATGTAATGTATTGTATTATGTATATCAGTTACCTAGTACCCATAACACAAGCTCTGCTTACCATGGGGCTAGATAATGCTGTGTGAATTGTCCAGCATTATTTATTTATTTATTATTTTATTTTTATTGAGATATTTTGTGTGATTAACTTGGCATGGCCCCGCATCAGAATTTACCGAGTATCATTATTTTTAGGGCGCTATGGCGCTCATTAGGGGAGGCCTACGTCCAGCAGTGGACTTACAGAGACTGATGATGTATATTTTAATGGTCAAACGCACAGAACCAGATCAAGCTGTTATGTGTTATGTGGTCAAACGCGTTCACATTTATTTTTACTAGCTTCTGACCACGGCTTTACACGCGTTTTTTCGGGTTAAAACTAGCATATATTTTAACCCAGACAAACTTTGTTGTTCTACGCAAAGTTTCAGTTCAATCCGTTCAGTACTTTTACGTGAAAAGATAATAAACCATATCTACACAAAAATATGGAATTTTTAATAATGTCACACTATTTTTCATTTTATGGCAAGGTAAGTATAACTCAATATATTTACAAAGAAAATAGCCATTTGTCGTAATAAGCATAAACATCTTCAGCATCAGCCCATATGTACCCATTGCAGGTCTGTTCCAATCTGTCACTAGCAAATTTCTATGATTTTTTGTATTCAAGGAATATAAAGTAATTTAAATTGAAATGTAGCAGCAAATATCATAAAGACAAGCTTTAATAAATTGTCGACATCGTATAAATTCCGTTCATGAGAAAAATTGCAACAGAGGCGCTTTTCTTTTTAGCTTAAACATGTACTCTTTCATTTTGTCGTTATTATGTACAGGAGTTTGTATTATTTCTTTTTTTTTGTTGCTCATTGGGGGTGGCCTATGTCCAGCAGTGGACTGCTATAGGCTGATGATGATGATGTACAGGAGAGGACAGGGAGTTGGTGCCCGCGTCCCCCCATACCCCCTACCTCCCCCTGTCTGGGATAAACACTGAGTCGACAGGTGACAAGGTTACCTACTGTACTTATATATCAAAGAAGTACTTCAAATTATATTTATCCTTCGGTTCCTGCCTACATTCAATAATTACAGCATAATAATATATTTTATCAAACATATTATTTCAGTATCAAGCGTATCATGTTAATTGATTTCAGACAATATTTTGTGAAGATATATTATTCATGTATAGAGATCCATGTGAAAGGAAAACCTAATATGAATATAATACAGGGTGTAACAAAATCCAAAAACTAAACTTTCAGGTGGGGTCCGGTTCAGAATTAAACACAGAATCTTGAAAAAATAAATAAATGTACATGTTTACTAGAATATCAGACAATGGACAAAATATGTGTCTAATTGTGTTTAAAAAAACCACTGTTTACCACATAATGTAAACATCTTTTTACGGGTGGCTACGGCAAGGCACGCGGGAATGTTGTAGATAATAAACGAATTATATATCGCACATTGGTTGCCTGGCCAAATAGTTCACGGAAGCTGTTAAATAATAACCCTTAGACTAATAGAATCATCATCAGCCTATAGCAGTCCACGGCTGGACATAGGCCTCCCCCAATGAGCGCCATAGCGCCCTGTCTTAGCTTGCCGTATCCAGCATCTACCTGCAGTCTTTCTTTTTGGATTTCACTTTGATTTTGTATTTCAGCTCGATAGTCTATAGGCAACTAGCCTAACAGCTTTTAAGAGCAAACCGAAGCACTGGCTCAATGAGAATAGCTTTACAGCTATTCTTTAGTATACATTCTTATCTTATTTTTGTTTCTATTTTTGTATGTATAATTTAATTAAATATTATTTGTATCACATTAATTTAATCTATGTACAACTGCCTATAGTAAAAACTAATGTGACTCGTTATACATTTAATAAATGATTATTGATTATAATGACTCCAGCAAAACCTCTTTGCTCTAAAAATTGTAATTTTCTAATGAGTGTAATTGGCAATTGCCGTTCTGATTTATTTATAGAAAGTGGTGTTGGTTTACACCGTTTATAACTCAAGAACCGCTGAACCGATTTGAAACTTTTTTTAGAACCAGGAAAAGGTACATTTAAACCATTTGACACATAGATTCCCCAAAATTTTAAAATTTCATAACCTAAAATTTCCATGCGCGATTTCTTTAGTTTCTTAGGAGCTACACAAACACAACCGATATCCGATGTTAAGGTGTAGTTAATTCCACTCACCATTTAGCTCCTGACTGGTTTTCCGTATCTGGCAGGCGATGCACACGTAGCAGACGGTGATGACGACGAGGGGCACAAAGTACATGGCGCACATGCAGAACACGTTGTACGCCACCTCCAGGTTCGTGGAGCTGAAGGCGTCGAAGGCCACGCACTGCTGGAAGCCCACTAGGCGAGGGTGGGGCATGACGCGGAACACTAGGCTCTGATGGAAGAAGTTAATAAGTTAAGCTTTGTTGGCAAAGAAATGTACAAATAGAGAAGACAAATTAAAAAAACTAGGATATCATGGTAAATATCCCGGTTTAAATGACTTAGTGTTGATAACCATGATAGTTTCAAAAGTTTTATTAAAAAAACTAGGATTTACAGTTTAATTCGTTGAAAAACAATTGGTCTGAAAGTGAATGTTCTAGGAGGTGGTATTACTTTTTTTAGTGACATGGTCACATTAATCATGGCATGCCCATTTGACCCGGTAATATTGGTCACAGAAACATCGCGCACCGGTGCGTTAGTACATATTAGATCTATAAGGGTCTCGGTATGCGTTGTGTAGTGTGTCGGTTCCTTAACAACTTGACGGAGATTCATATACTCAAGGAACTGTGCCAGCTTTACAGTACTTGCATGATGCACGTGAAGCATGTTGATATTAAAATCGCCTAATAAAATAATAGAGTCATACTTTGAACAAAAATTTACTGAGTCAGTAATCGCATCAATAAATGTCTCGACATTCATCCACGGTGGACGATATGCAGTCCCTATAGCAAGACGGTAACCATTTACGCGAGTGGACAACCACATTTGTTCAATGACATCATTAGGCCTCTTTATATAACGCACATTTATACCATGCTTTATATAAAATGCCAGGCCGCCTCCCCTGCCTCCGCGCATATGCAGTGGGCGCGGGATGTTTCGCATTCGGTAACCAGGGACCGACGGCGCGCACGCCTCTTGCCCGCTTGGTATCCATGTTTCATTTATTGCGACCAGGTCTGCACTATGACAACCCATGGCTAAAATAAAATCATCATGTCCGGTATTTAATGATCCCGCATTATAAAGTCCTAACTAAAGAAACTTTGATTTAGGACCCATAACAACGTAAAATACAAGATATCTGATTGTTAAATATATAAAGATAACTTTGCGTGTGGAAATATACTTGAACGACTAAAACAAAAACATAGTAAGATAGACATGTCGTGCTACGCTGCGCCATAAGCCCAAAACTGGTTAATATAATGCACACTGATAGACACATGCATTGTCGAAAACGTGCTAAACTCTGAGTATTGACTACATTAGACAGGAATTTATTATTAAATTGTGAATTATAAATTTTATCAATGTACATGGTAGGAAACTCGGGACGAAAGCCTGCATGCATAACGTTTATGTTTATGATCAATGTACCAAGCATAATTGTATTTGATTTTATTGAAATTAAATAAGTACTAGCTAAGTATAATATTAATGGGATATTAAACAAATACAAATGAAAAAAGAAATCATAGAAAAGCTGGCTGTAACTTAAACACAAATAAAAAATTATTAGGTCCCGGCAAAAACTAGTTAGCTCGCTTTGCACTAGGCTAATAAACCTAAAACTCAGAAATTTAAAATAAACACTATTACTAATTATCTTTTGTAGGACATGTGCCAACAACTTCGGGGCCAAAAACACGGCGTAAGTCGCCCTCTGTACGGATACGGTAACGCGACGAGTCCTGCTGCCTCCTGGCATATATGTGGCCTTCCCTTGTCCAAATGAAACGCCAACCGAGTTTAGTTCCGAGTTCACGTGCCTGCCGGAAAAGCTGCCGGTTCTGTTTGGTCAACCTTTCATTAATATAGAACCGGCGGTGCGGAGTAGGTAATCCCGTGTCTTCAGTAGTGGCGCCTCGACGGACGCGAGTTGCCTTCAGCACCTGGTCCTTCAGGGAGCGCCTGCTTAGCCGTACGACGATAGGCCGCGGGCGGGGCACATGCTCCTGTTCTGATGATTCGAAAATCTTCCCCACCCGAGTGACACTGACCAGGTGTTCCTCAGCTATTTTGACACCCAGCTTCACACCTAAATTGGTAACAATATGGACGAGGTTTTCGCCCTTCTCTTCAGGGATGCATGCGATCTCTATGTCGTTGATCAGTAGATCTTGATCGCGATCATTTAAATCACATTTCAGCTGCTCAATTGTCTCCAACAGTGAGTTGTTATTGGCCGGCACACCACCATCAGAAAGACGTTTTTCCAGCCTAAAATATACCCGGCCTTCCAGATTATCAATTTTCTGGTCGCATTCATTAATTCTAATCGTCAGGCCAGACATAGTATCATTTAAAATCTCCATTTGATAACGAGTGGCTCTCATCTCCTCCCTGAACTGACGCACCTCCAACAGAAGCGCTTGTAGATCTATGTGTGCTATATTGTCCTCAACACCACCAACCTCGGAAGCCGCAGGACTCATCACAGACGCGACATCTTCAACCACTAGGTCGTCGCTCGCACCATGATGGCTCGTCTCCCCGCGTACCGGGGTGTGGGTGTTGTCAGTTTTAGGCTGTTTGCTAATACATAGAGCGCACTTCCATTTAGACCTCTGCTCCGTCGTCAAGCTCCTATATTTGCTCTCAGAAAAGTTTGCACACTGGACGTCATAGGGCTGCATGCATCTACTACATTTGATGTAGTTTCTTCCCGTAATTGAATTTTTGCAACCAGCACACTTTGCCATTTTTCGAAAGAAAAATTAGTAGCCACGCAAAAAGCAAAAATATCTATAAAAAGTAGTTCTTGGAAGATCCGAACCAGGGGTTGTGAAACGCAAGCGCTATAGCCAGCCGCCACACCAGCGAAGCGATAAGAGTAGCTGCGAAAATTAGCAACTAAAGCGGTTAGCGAGCGGCGGCACTGTAGCTAGCCCGCAGTGGGGCAAGCTAACCGGTTCCGTGGCAAGGTCACAGCACAATCACAAGGTTATAACTCAGGTATTCAAGTTAAGTAATTGCTTGATTTTAGCACACACACTGAATGATTATGATTGATATATACACCAATTGACAGGTAATGTTTTGGAGTTTACACTGATATAAATTTCACCGTGTTTGAACTGGTTTTAACACGTATTATATTTTTTAACTAAGGTTCAAACTGACTAACGTGTGGCTAGGCGCTCGCTCGTTCCGTCACGTTCGGATATTTATTATTTATTTTATTTATTACACGGATATTTATTTATTTATTTTATTTATTTTTAATGTTGGGCCGTACGTGCTCTAACAGTTGCATAAACTGAATTAATTGGATTATAAGCAAACAAAACAAACCTTGCCTTAGTCGGATATTAAACTGTAAATTTTTTACACAACTCTGCTATTAAAGACTTTTAATGGTTTATAAAACTTCCTCTTGAAAAACTCTACCTTTCAAAAAACCGCATCAGAATTCGTTGCGTAGGTTTAAAGATCTAAGCATACATAGGGACAGAACGACAGCGGGAAGCGACTTTTTTATACTATGTACTGATAATGTAGGATTTTAAACCAGGTAATGATTGTAATGAGTCATTACAGTCATTTCCTGGTTTAAAATCCTTGACTACTCCAAACCTTGGTGCTCCAGACCTTGGTGTGTCATTACTAATGTCACACCAAGGTCGCTGCCTGCCGGCAAGTTGGTAAAACATTGTCGCCTACGTACCGCTATTACCTATATTCATATTTATACAAAAATATCGCACCATCCTGCCGGGCTGTGTCGGATGTACCTACTCTGAGTTGAGACGTGATGAAAGTTCTATGTAAAGAGTCCATGAGATATATCTGGCAGGCAATGTACTTACGCACTGCGTCGGATGTGCGTCATCTTCCGAAGTTATTACATCCTGTTGGTATATTGGAGCTACGAGGGTTCCAGCTATAATAGCAAATAATATAGGTACCTATGTTTTTGCTGTTTTTTTTTTCTATGATAGAAGGTTTATTCTTTCTGAGATTTATATATTTTAAATGTAAGAAAACCGCAATTGCAGCAAGTTTTCAAGTCCGCGCGGCCTTACGCGAAATTATACCTAATACCTTCTTGATAACGGCACCGTAACTATAATACTTCTTTGACCACCTCGACTTAGCTTATAATGAAAAGGTAAATTAATTGAAGTACAACTCATTCGAAACCCATACTCATACAGGGCTTGAAACTTCGAAGGCCTGAAATACGGGTGAAGTTCAAATACTATGAAAGGTCGACCTTGTTCCATTCCGACACTTTTATGTAATGGCGGAAAATCAGGGCTTTGGTGAATGATTGTTATGGATTCTCATAAAATAAAGCTTAGGGTTCAAGGAATAAAGATTTTTGATTTCTTTATTGTGTTATTGTAACGTTTTTCGGTAGGTCCGGTTGCCGGTTTGCTCCAATACTACCTAGCCAATGGTTTTCTAGCATAATTGGTAAGGTAAACTGCTTTCTAAAACTTTTATACTACTAGTAGTTAGCCCCAAATAATATTGACATGAGCTCTTTAGTTTTAAGACTAGAGTCAGTCTACCCTAGTCCAGAGCAGTTAAGTCCACTTCAGTACGAAACAGATGGGAAATTATCGAGTCTTGCAAATTAACAAATAACATCTGTCTATTTAATGTATTGTATTATGTATATCGTTCATCTAGTACCCATAACACAAGCTCTGCTTAGCTTGGGGCTAGGTGATGCTGTGTGGGTTTTCCAGGATTATTTATTTATTTTATTTAATGTAAGCGGGTTAACTACGAGCCTAGTCTGTATAGTAAAAATGAAATGCTAGATAAATTAGGCTCATCACATACAAAAAGATTTCCACTCACATCCGGCAACTTTTTAAAAATTAAAAATGTGTACCCACTCACATACATGGAAGGTTTAGTAGGTACAGTCAATCTAAGCCTTCTGGGTTTTATTTGTTCATCATGACAACGATGAAAATAATGCTTGGCTCTACTCCAGCACAATATTGAATGTAAAAAGTAACCTAAGTAGGTTTGAATTTGAATAATACCTTCTTAAAGATTTAATTATCCTATATGACCTACCAGAAATTAAACGCAAATAAGTTAAAAAAAAACCGCTAGTCGCTGAGTAGGTATAGGTACTACTAGTTTACTAGTAAAGCTTGCAAGCAGAACCAGGAGCAACCTATCTATCTCTCTCTCCCTCTCTTGCATTGAAACAAAAATGCAGGTTTTTCAGTTTTAGTAGTTATAAAATTAAAGTTTTTTTGGACAAAATATTTAAAAGTTTTGCTTCACCATTTTATCAACGTACTCGATGCACACGGACCGAGGCAGTAGCGAAATCCTTTATATTATTGTATGACAAAATAAATACAAAGACAAACCTCTATTTTTTTATTAACGTTATGTTTGTAAATATTTTTAGTATTTGTACCCTTACTACTTAAGAGGCCAGCGGAGGACGAATTTCCCCATACAATTGTAATACCAAAATTATTTCTAATTAAAGCATGTTTTCACTATAATATTTTATGATTTATATTTGAATAGTATTTATCTAGGTTCCTAGATAGTTTTCTTTTTCAATTTACATACCTAAAATTCAATGAAAGCCAATCGCATTTTGCACATTTTTATGTGAAAATGGACAAATTTTCTTCCTATTTGTTTCGTATTAAAAACAACAATATCTTACGCGTTGTTTATTAAGGAACATAGGTGATATTATCTAGTAATAGAATAACAATACTATGTGACGAATACAAAAAGTTTTCAGTCATAATTTCGGTATTACGGAACACAACCAAATTCATACCAAATTTTGAACGGCTAATATTGCTATCACTCACGCATGGGGCGGGCGCAAGGGATAAACGGGGACAGCGATATTCGGAGCGATGTATGCAAGCGCTTCGAATTGAAGTTGGGAGCGAGCGTCGCCGGACCCATAAGCCAACTATCAGAAGATTTTCGTGCTGACTGTACCTCAACTTATGCATGGATGTGAGTGGGATCTAATGTAGGAACGAAAACATTTTTTTAAATTATTTATCAAATGCTCGTTGGACGTGGTTGGGAATTTATATGTGAAAGCTTTTCCAAGACATTTGGATGTGGTGGGAAGTAATCAAAAATTAAAGGCACTTAGAAAAGAAAAGGCAAACATTTATTTAGCAAATGAATTATATACATATGTATACCCGCCCCGGCTTCGCACGGGTGCAATGTAGATACTAATATGGGACAGTGTGGAGTGGTTAATAAATCATATAAACTGGAAAGGTAGCACAGTTATCTATGCTCGAAGTGACTACTTCACCATGACTATATACATACATACATCCAAATCACACAGGCTGCCACTGAGATCAAAGGATATACTTGATTTCCTGGCTCAGCTGCAGAGAGCGTCCCTGTACTGACCGGCAGGTCGCGGATTCAAGTCCCGTCAAAGTCGATTTTTTTTGGAATATTATTTAATTTCTTAGAAATTACCCCGAGTGCGAGAGCTTACGCACTATCATTTAAAATTCGAATGTGCCTCAATTCACATTTCAATTTACTCGATTCCATTTGATTCCATAGTTCGATCGAGTGAGTAAAGATGAAATCATTGCTGTAAATTTACGCCTGTAGGCAGTATTATCCAAATGCAGCGTCAACCTGGCTAAATTGGAATGCTAATATGGGCTTCTTTGAGTATAGGCACCTGAGAACTGTAAATCAGAGTCGGCAATAAGTACGCGGGTGTCAGACGTATAGGTAGTTCTCTGTTTGTATGCATGCAAGCCATCGGCTGAATTCTGTAATTCTTTATGGTACACATACAAAACTTAAAAATAGCTGAATCAAAGGCGAGCTTAACCCTGAGTAAGAGTTTTCTTCCTTGTCGGTTGAAGGGTAAGGACCAAATTTTTGGGAATTTAGGACACTCATTATGATGACAAAATTAGTGTAGGTATCTTCTATAAGGCAATGGCCATATAGAATATACCTACATCATCTTCTACAACAAAACTCCTAGTGAGTTGTGAAAAATATCAGTAAATACATTCTAACAAATTTTCAATGCCTTCCTGTTCAAAGGGCTCATATAAAATATTAGATTATCTAGTAAGTAGATAAAAGAGCTTGGGACGGGTTTTGCTCCTGCTCTATAAAAGCAACTAACAGGTCAAGGTTTCTTCCTCGCTTATTTATTCAACATCTACAAAATAAAAAATGACATTTTATTTCCGTTTTTTATTTAAGAATTAGCAAGCTGAAGTGGGCCGGCCATATCTCGCAAAGAACCGACAGCCGCTGGGGCAAACGTGTTCTTGAGTGGAGACCACGACTCGGTAAACGTAGTGTAGGACGCCCTCCGACCAGGTGGGATGACGACCTGCAAGAAACTGCAGGTCGTCCAGCAGTGGAGTCATAGGCTGATGATGATAATGATGAATGAATTATATTAAGAATTTGAATTTTTCTAGGTGTACATTTATTGTAAGTATTGATGCAAATAAGGAGTTCTTGATTCTTGATTCGACCAATGCCCAGAAATACTGATTGAAGTCAGTTGCGTTGCGAATATACATATTGTTTTGGCAGATACTCGTGTATAACATTGCTACCACCAATTTGATACCCTATACGATTCGTGTAGGTAACCATTATGCAAGTCCACGTTTGATTGTCTGAACCTACACGAAATATTGTGTGATGTTTAGCATCAAACACCACAGTGCGTGGAACATCACTAATTATTACGTGGAATATCAACTTATGTTCGCTGGTTTATCGGTAAATTGTGTGCCTATTTTGTTTTTAGATTTAGCATTGAAAACTATCCTGGGGTGGTCCCATCTTATTCCGGAGGGATTACTATTTGTTAACTAAAAACTATAAACTAAGCAAGCTGATACAAAATGCGTTAAAAATTACGCATTTAGTAACAGTAAATATTATGGTACATCGTTGCGTTATCGTCCTGTGCTCGAAATAAACAATTATTTTATTTTTTATGTTGCCTGCATTTTTACAACATATAATGTGGCTTGTTTAAAAAATGTAACAGACTTCAAATTCCTGAATAATTAAAATGGGTTTGGGAGAAGGTTTAATCCCTGAACACTAAGGTTAGCGCGATCAAAGTGGATCAAGTGACAACATGTACATAGTTAATTTAGTGTCGTATGGAAAGAGTTAAGCTCGGAGTTTCACTGAAGGATAGGATTCGTAATGAATAAATCCAACTGAGAACCAAAGTTATCGACATAGCTCTAAGAATTAGCAAGCTGAAGTGGCAGTGGCCCGGCCATTTCTCGCGAAGAACCGACAACCGCTAGGGTAAACGTGTTCTTGAGTGTAGACCGCGACTCGGCAAACGTAGTGTAGGATGCCTCCAGCCAGGTGGAATGACGACCTGCGAAGGACTGCAGGCAGATACTAGATACGGCAAGCTGAAGACAGGGCGTTATGGCGCTTACTAGGGGAGGCCTATGTCCAGCAGTGGACTACTATAGGCTGATGATGAAGATATAGACGGAAGGATAATCTATCCTATCATTCGTCATTTCGGAAAAGGTGGCCTTGTTTGAAACACGAAATACGAAGTTTCGGCTGACGGATTGCCCGAAACGAACAACCTTAATGCTGAAAGTGCAAACGTACGTTGCTTCGGACGCCTCACAAAATGACACATTTTGTTTCGATTCTCTAAAAAATAAATGTCAAAATAATTTTCAGAAATCAAAAGAACGGATCGATCGTCTTTCGTTTTATGTGAGTCGCAATCGTTAACTTTGTATTTTATTTTTCAAAGTAGACCGTTTACGCCCTTTGCCTTTATTCATTGATTCAAGGAAAAGCAAAAATAACTTAAAAACTCGAAACAACAGAACACCCCGAATTTTATAGTGAAAGAAAAAAATACCATTATAAAAATATTTTTATAGTACACAGTAAACACACAAACACTTTTATAGATATAGATAGACGGGATAAATATTAAATTTTGTTTTTTTTATTCTTTAATTTTAATAGGACCACCTCGGAATAATTCTCAACAAGATAGTGTGAAGAATTTTTAAAATACGTCCATAATTGACGAACATACATAAAAACAATGCACAAAGTCGAACATACGAGTAGAACCTCCTTAGTAAAATTTGTATAGTCTGTTAAAATTAAAAAAAAATATCGCGGTTTGTATCGCTGTGCGTCAATGCGACCACCGCCATACAGCAAGGCGAGCGAAGCGAGCCGCGCTGTGTGATGACCAGTGATAGGAATAGGTAGTGCAATTTGCCGAGACTTCATGAAGATATCTTAATATGGACATGCCACAAGTCCCAGGAATTTAATAAGAAAATGTTATTCTATACTGTGTAAAATAATATTTGAAAATACATGCCATTGCCATTGCCGCCACAACCAGTTATCACAAGATGGGATACTTGACTCGCAGCGACATCTTATTATGTCAAATATTTCGATGAAATAAAAACTGTTTTATCATACCTACGAAGAACCGAAGCAGTATCAGTTATGCGAAAAATATACCTACTGAATAAAGAAAACATAAAAACTGATTTGGACTTCACCAACGATAATTTTAAGATCATAGAAAAATCCTTAAAAAAATTACAAAATACACATATTTCTATAGTAGGTTCTTTTGAAATATTCGACGAAGTCAGGATGGTTATAAATTGGAGTAAATGTTTATCAATCGAAAATAAATTAGAAGCGGTCATGGATCGTTATCCGGAATTAGATATTATTAGAACGTATTCAGACCATAATATAGCAAACGGCTCGGCTAGTGACGATATTTTAATATTTAAATATGCCCTGTTAACATCAGTAGAAGTTGAAAGGAGTTTTTCAACTTATAAATGGATATTGAACGTCAAAAGAAATAGATTAAAAGAAAAAAATATCGAAAAACTAATTGTAACTTATTTCAATTTCATGGAAAATCAACCAACTATTTCAGATTTTGAAAGTGACGGTGAAGGCGAAGATTGAACCAAATTTAACTTTTTGTTAAATCTTGACGTTCAATATCCATTGTTTTATTCAAGATGAGTTACAATCATCCCATTTAATATCGCCTTGAAGATTGGTATCACTGTAATTTTAATATGTATTAAGTTATGGATAAAATAATTTTATTTATGTCTGTTGCGAATATTTATTTTAATTGTTATTGATTTTTGTCATATTTTATAAAGAAATAATAAAAGCATAATTAAAATAATTTGTTCCGTCATATTTTTCCCGATCTTTTTCCCAGAATCCCGGGGCGTATCCATACTGTTGATAATGTTTGAGGTCATTTACCGCAAATTGCACTACCTATTCCTATCTCTGGTGATGACACACCCACTAATATAGATATCGTTTTCGATCAACTCGCATACGTCGACTACGAAAAAAATTACCATTTCCAAATTCAAGATGGCTGACATCTCTATATCGCAGTTTATACTCGCTTTGAGACGGGCACCCACATAATAATGGGTATCGTTTTCGAATAACTCGAACTCGTAGATTACGAAAAAGATGTCCATTTCCAAATCCAAGATGGCTGACATTTTTTCATCGCAAAATTCCTTTCTTATGTATATCGATTTCAAACAAAATAGTCAAAGGTGTAGGTTACGAAAAGGGGGTCTTAGTAAAAAATAACTGTTATACCTACATAACCGCCGCGAGCTGCTTGCAGCTCGCGCACACCTAACAACTAGTCTTAAAAAATATATAAAAAATCTATCTATATAAATAAAAATGAATTGTTGTTCGTTAGTCTCGCTAAAACTCGAGAACGGCTGAGCCGATTTAGCTGATTTTGGTTTTGAAATGTTTGCCGTAGTCCAGGGAAGGTTTAAACGAGAACGAGGTTTAAGTGAGAAAACATGGTAAAATTGCGCAGAAATTACCACGCGGGCGAAGGCGCGGGGCGCTTTAATATAAATTGTTAGGAGTTGAGGGGGTGTCAACGAACCCTCAAGGCAGTTCAGTAATTTATTTTCCGTTTATTAGGGGCTGCTTGGTAGAAATCTGCCCCAGGTATCATCCCACGCTACGACGCGCCGCCGCTAACTGTATTTTACTTTTCAAATGTAATTGCTTGGATTTGACTTAACTTCTGTGTTATAGTAATAACATTTTTGCATTTTAGCAGCTCCCGGGTCACGAATTTATTCATCCATTATAGTCTTTACTAATATTATAAAGAGTCGAATAGGCTCCGAAACTACTGGACCGATTTGAAAACTTCTTTCACCGTTGGGAAGCTACACTATCCGTGGTGAACATCCGCTATTAAAATTTAGAAATGTAAATTCGAATTAAACGCGGGTGAAACCGCGGGAAACAGCTAGTAAACTATAGAGAGTTATTTAATAATAACCAATGAATTTATTTCAGAGGGAGGATTATCTATTTCCACCACTGTTCGCACAATCCACTTAAAATACAGCCCCAAGCTACAAGCTCTGCTTAGCTTGGGGATGAATTTACTAAATTAAACTCATTGCACGGAACACGAAAGTTTTGTTCCATCAACCGTTTCCTATTCTGATAAACATTTTCTCCATTTAATCAGTCAAAAAAATACTCAGATTACGGCCCACGCTTTGACTTACAGCAATTGCAAAACATACAAGAGAAAGTTATATCAATTTGCCTGTGTGATTAAGCAAAAGCCACCCATTCTAAGTATATTGAGATTTGAAATCCCTTGGAAATAGAATAGAATAGCATTTATTACGACACATATATAAACTAAGTACATTTAAATAAATAAAACTAAACATAGAACAAGGAGGTTTCCTATAAAATTTAAAGTTACTAGGTAACCGGGCCCCTAAAATTTTTAATAAGATACCTAAACAGTTGAAAGAGCTAAAAAGTAAAAT
Source organism: Eupithecia dodoneata (assembly GCA_947044415.1). Lineage (NCBI taxonomy): Eukaryota > Metazoa > Arthropoda > Insecta > Lepidoptera > Geometridae > Eupithecia > Eupithecia dodoneata. The sequence goes on from OX345671.1 coordinate 11,281,732, forward strand.
TTAAAAATGTTGTTAATTTGTAAATGTTACTATAATATTGAGATTAAATAATAAGACCTTTAATAAGAGCTATGCTCGGAGTTTCTCTGAAGGATAGGATTCGTAATGAATAAATCCGACAGAGAACCAAGGTTATCGACATAGCTCAAAGAATTAGCAAGCTGAAGTGGCAGTGGGCCGGCCATATTTCGCGAAGAACCGACGGCCGCTGGGGCAAACGTGTTCTTGAGTGGAGACCACGACTCGGTAAACGTAGTGTAGGACGCCCTCCGACCAGGTGGGATGCCGACTTGCGAAAGACTGCAGGTAGATGCTGGATACGGCAAGGTGAAGACAGGGCGCAATGGCGCTCATTGGGGGAGGCCTATGTCCAGCAGTGGACTGATATAGGCTGATGATGTGATGATGTGACTATAATATTGTAAATGTTTTTATTGATAAATTTTAATTCATGTTAAATTAGTGCATGTTATTCTCTCAAATATTGCCATACCGACTAACGGGCAAGCATGTTGAACCACGAAATGTACTAATTAAACGAATTACCTAAGCTGTAACCTTACAAACACATGTCTTTGGCAAATAAAAAATCTTTATCTTTATCGGGTTACCTACCTACAAAAACATTAGGTTTGTGTGTTGATGAATATTGAACACAGGTTAATGTTCATCAACAAGAAATGTTTTCAGTTTTTTTTGTGCCTTAGTAATTTGCAATTGTATGGATATGGCCACTATAATGGCGTTCAAGGCCATTGAAATAGCTTTTAACTCCATTGAAATTGCTTTCAAATGTCAATTATAGGATGGGTGGTTTTTGCGTAATAGCACAGCGTAAGATAAGTACCTGAAACATTCACTGAACCAATTGCCTGATAAAGCTTCTTTGTTGTAAGTATAAATAGAATCCCAAGCCGCGGGTAACGCTTGTCTTAGGATTAACAGAGAGAAATATATTTATTTTACTGTGAACAATTTATTTTTTTGCTAGAAAGCTTATGCGAGATACGAGGTACCGCAATGCGTTGGTAGGAGTCAGAATGCTACTCTTGGTTTGGTAGTTATAAATTGTTACAAGGAACTTTTAATAGTTTTCATTTGTGACCGTAATAAACAAGCCGCGGGGCGGAGTTAGTGAATTATCACTAACTCCGCCCCGCGGATTTTTATTCATTTCCACCGTAGGTACACTATTATTTATTGATTGTACCTATTTATTTATTTTCCTTGATTATTTTAATTATTGATTAATTTAACGACCTTGAAACACGCTTTAATATTTGCACACCTGCTTGCGGGTTGAATACATTTGACTCCACTCTAGTTATAAGACCTGACATGTACCTGTAATAATGTGTTCTGCAAATAAATGATTTGATTCGGGGTGAACTGGTTGACACAAACAATTCAATCCCAGCCTAGTGGTTAACTACTAACCAACCGTATCTAATATCTCTGTCTAACCAAATGTATTACATTTCATGTGACACTGTTTCTCGTCTACATTGACGACCTCTGCAGCCTTGAACTCAGTGACGTCAAAATCTTCTCTTATGCAGATGATACTGCCATAGTTTTCACCGGCAAATCATGGGATGATGTTAAACAGAAGGCTGAAGCTGGACTCTCATTGGTATCTGAATGGCTCAAGAACAATGCTCTCACCCTTAATGTTACTAAAACCAACTTTATGACTTTTTCAATGTATAATAATAACACACAGCCCCCCACTGATTACAGTATAAAAATTCACTCCTGCAATCGTAACGATCTGGTATGCCCCTGTCCTGAAATCATTAAAGTTAAGACAACCAAGTACTTGGGCATAATGATTGATCAGCGATTGTCATGGCATGCACAAATAGAACTGCTGGCGGGTAGAGTAAGGAAACTTATTTGGATATTTAAGGGTCTAAGAAATTCCGCTTCCAAACCTTTACTAAACCAAATTTACACTTCCCTAGCAGAATCAGTCATAGGCTACTGTATAACCGTTTGGGGGGGAGCCATAAAGAGTAAATATATAGAAGTAGAAAGAGCGCAAAGGTCTCTTATTAAAGTAATGTACTCTAGACCATACAGATATCCAACTTATCTACTTTATACGGAATCAGAATTACTTACGATTAGAAAATTAAATACCTTAAACATAGTCTTAAAAATCCATAAACATTTAAAATTCATAACTAGTCAAATAAAAATATTATTAATAAAGTAACTGTAAGATCTAATTTTGCTGCACGACAATATGTATCCCAATCCGCCCACATATATAACTTAATTAACAAAAAACTGAATATTTATGGCTTAAGTAACTATGAATTGAAAAAGAAACTAACCAAATGGCTACTCTACTTAAGCTATGACGAAACGGAAGCACTGTATGATAGGTTATGTTAGGTTTTCCTCTGTCTTCTCTACTATGATTCTCATGTATCTCTATATACTTTACTATTAAATATTTAAATTTTACAGGTTCACATATACTAACAAACACACATCGTCACACACACACACACACACATTAACAACCCCCCCCCCCCCCCCCCCCACACAAAATAAAACACACGCATACACACACACAAATGGTTGCCTTCCGTTGCCCGGACTCTTAAGAGACCGGTGTCCTCAGGAGCACGAATTTTAATCACACGCACACACCCCCACACACTCATACATGCACACCTATAGAATTACATGCGCGCTCACTTTCCAAATAGCTAAAATAAATAAATATCAACTTAATTTTTTGTAAATAATAAGCTCTATAATTTAAGTAGCCTTATATTCTACTATAGTATAAAGCTAGATTACCACTGATTCACTGACTGACTGACTGACTGACTGATTGACATAATTGTTCGCCTTGATGGTGCATGGGAAGGTATGTTTTTTTTTACGGAATCGTATAGGGGAGGTAAAAGTCTCCTAGGAAAAATTCCGACTTTTTGAGATTTGCCCCCCCAAGACCCCCCCCTCAGGGGGGGCTCCTACGTGGAGCCATATTTCTTAATTTATTTATGGGGGTTGTATAGAGGGTGACAAGTAATTTTGATTGCATAGAAAATTTCGCCCCCCCCCCTGCCCCCAGGACCCCCCTTTTGGGTGTGCTACCAGATGCGTCGCGATAGAGGGGTTCTGATTGCGGGGTCGTATAGAAGGTTTCTCTTCGTTTTGGAAGAAAAAAAAATTGGACCCCCCCTTTAACCCCCTTTTTTGCCCCCCCTTTCCATCTCCAAAACGGATAGACTTGGAAGAATTTTTTTTTCACAGTCATGTAGCGTAGGACAAATGGTTTTGAATGACAAAAAAAAATTGCCCCCTTTTGCCCCCCAGACCCCCTTTTTTTAGGAAAAACCGAAAATTGGCATATTTTTGACCTTTTTTTTCGGGTGGAGCATCGCGGCGAGCGAAGCGAGCCGCGATGCAACCGCGGGGAACAGCACGGCGAGCGAAGCGAGCCGTGCTGTGACCCCCCCAATGACCCCCCAAGACCCCCTCAACTATAACCCGGGTGAGCATTGCGGCGAGCGAAGCGAGCTGCAATGCGACCAAGGGGAACGGCACGGCGAGCGAAGCGAGCCGTGCCGTGACTCCCCCATGCCCCCAGCCCCCCTGTACCCCCAACCAAAAACCTGATATGGGTATCGTTTTTGACTAACTTGGGGTGAGGATTTCGGTTCCGATGCGACCAAGGGGAACAGCACGGCGAGCGAAGCGAGCCGTGCTGTGACCTCCAAGACCCCCTAAACTATAACCCGGGGGAGCATTGCGGCGAGCGAAGTGAGCCGCAATGCGACCAAGGGGAACGGCACGGCGAGCGAAGCGAGCCGTGTTGTAACCCCCCCAATGACCCCCCAAGACCCCCTCAACTATAATTTTTTTTCGGGTAGAGCGGCGAGCGAAGCGAGCCGCGATGCGACCTCGGGGAACAGCACGGCGAGCGAAGCGAGCCGTGCTGTGACCCCCCCGACGACCCCCAAGACCCCCCTAAGACCCCCTCACTTATAACCGGGGGAGCATTGTGGCGAGCGAAGCGAGCCACAATGCGACCAAGGGGAACGGCACGGCGAGCGAAGCGAGCCGTGCCGTGACCCCCCCCACGCCCCCAGCTCCCCTGGACTTCCTCCCCAATCAAAAAATCTGACATGGGTATCGTTTTCGAGTAACTTGAACTCGTAGATTACGAAAAAGATGTCCATTTCCAAATCCAAGATGGCTGACATTTTTTCATCGCAAAATTTTCTCATGGCCATCGATTTCAAACAAAATAATACAAGTTGTAGGTTACGACAAGGGGAATACCTATACACAACCCCCGCGAGCTGCTTGCAGCTCGCGCACATCTAACAACTAGTGTATACTATATAACTACTAGCTGAACTTAATGTACGTTCCAAATTCTATTGTTTGCGGCAGAGCGAGATTCCCCTAACACAGGTAAAATACTTTACTTAAAAGGGGATCTCAAACACTGTTATATAATGTATTTTAAGTTTCTGAATAAATATTTTGTATTTTGTATGTGTAGACTGCTCCTAATCATGTCGCGTTGAAACTCGTATAATCGCCGGTCTATCTGAAACCTACCTTTTTTCGTGGGATTTAATTTAAATTAATTATTCTTTAGGCAAATCATTTTATTCGACGTTACTAATGAAGTGCTCCCTTGTGTCCTATAGTTGAAAATATATGTATAAGGTAAATGAAATATCTTCACATTTATGTATATTACAAAAATGCGTAAGTTTGATGTATGGATGTTTGTAATTTTCTTCACGACAAAACTGAAACTTTTGTAAAGCCTACTTTTTGCACACCAAATTCCATAAATCAGTTCTCATAGCATAAATGCTCCTTTAAACGTTTCCATTGAAACAACGCGTGCGAACAAGTATGATAATATAATATCTCGTTTGGTTGAGGATTAGACGAGGCTGTCGCAATATGTTTAGTGTGCAAACATGAGCCGAATCGATAGGTGAAGAGGAGTCACAGAGATGGTAGGATTTGAGAGCCTACACACACTAACGGTTCAGCTGAGTGATGGATAGAAAAGCTGGAAACACACTATTCAGACAATCAATTTTACTATTTCTCTTTTTAAGGGGCCTCCGGAGGGACGAATTCTTCATACAAACGTAATACCAAAGTGATTTCCATTTCAAGCATATTTCCACTATAATATTGTAATATTTGTATTTGAATAGTATTTATCTAGGTTCCTAACTAGTTTTTTTCAAAATACTTACCTAAAATTAAATGAAAGCCAATCGCATTTTGCACATTTTTATGCGTAAATGGACAAGTTTTCTTGCTATTTGTTTCGTTTTAAAAACATAAATATCTTACGTTTTATTTATTAAAGAACATAGCTTATATTGTCTAGTTGCAGAATAACAATACTTTGTGAAGAATACAAAAAGTTTTCAATCATAATTTTTGGTATTACGAAACAAACCAAATTTTTGCAAGCGAGGGTCGCCGGACCCTTAACCTATTATTGCTATTTTATTGGATTAAATTATATTATAATTTCCCTAACCAAGCATAAAAGTATTATTTTCGCAGAAACATTTAATACCTTTTCTATTTTTATACCTAATAGCCCTCGTAGTAAGTTATAAAAACGCTTTGATTTGATTTGATTTGATCTGGAGAGCATTCTAGTTGCGAAATAATGCAAATTTTACGAGATGGACTAGGATTATTTAGTAGCATAGACTTTATTGCGAATGAATTGCGTTTTGTTAGTCTATGCTGCTACGTTATTTATGCCCTGCAAGCACATAACAGCCCGTCGTAATTTATTCCGTCCAAATCGGATTCCAAAAGGAGAGCGGTACCATCAAAGCTGTGGTTGGGGCTTAGCCCGGGCGCGCCTGTTTGTTTTGTATGAGGGGCAGTAAAACTGACGGTGCGTGTAACTGCTTTTTCACACTCTGTCCTCGTAAAGCGCACTTTAAACCGTCATTTATCTCTATCCGAAAACAAGTGATTATAGCTCTTATAGCTGAAAAAGGTGAAGGTTTTACAAAGTTCAAACAAATCGAATGAGATCTTTTTGTTCGAGTCTCCTTGGTCAGCATTTCCAACAACAGATTGAATCTCGAACATCAAAGAGAAAAAAAAAGATGTTCGTGTGTGATTCAAAAAGTTAGTGTGTGTTATAATAAAAATGTAATTTATCTTTTAAAATAGTATTTAACGACATCAAGTGTAACATGTGTACCGACGGTGGAAATAAATAAACTGAAGCTTATAATATAAATTTGATTGTTTCCTGTAGTGAAGGATCCTTAAAAAACGGTTGTGTACAAACGGACGAATTAGCTGGACGGTTTTTATACGTAATATTAAAGTAAATGCGGGTTCAGAAGATTTACGCATTGAATATCAATTCACTTCTGTTCGAAACAAGAACTGAAAACTATTTACATTTAAATTACCTTTGCGGTTTGTTTCGTTTTTTAGTTAGGCTGAGAGGATGTTACATGCTATCGAGATACTGAATATAAGACAGGAGCCTATGGACTCGTATTGCCCGATTCACTGTCTATTATGTCAATATATAACATTTTTTAAGACAACTGTGAATAAGGTGTCTTCTAGACCTTCGTGATACATCGTCGGCCACATCGTCGCTTACCATCACGTGAGAATGTGGTCAAACAAAGTTCTTCAAATTCCTTAATATTTACACAGATTTTAAGTTTTGCGGGACTTATTCTAATCCCTCGGGAATAATTTTATGTGACCATCTCGAGTTTATTACTACACAATAGCGAAAGAATCATCAAAATTGGTCCCTAATTGACGGAGAAATCGAAAAACATACATAACAAATAAGTTTTAAAAAACATGTGATGCTAACAAGCGAACATAAAACCTCCTTCTTTCTTCAATTCGATAAAAAAACATCACATGCTCATTATGGTCTCATAATGAACATTCTATATTATATTAAGTTTAAACACAAGCTAACAAACTCTTGAAGACTTAAAAGACTTGAAGACTAAAAACAAACAGGCGCGCCCGGGCTAAGCCCCAACCACAGCTTTGATGGTACCGCTCTCCTTTTGGAATCCGATTTGGACGGAATAAATTACGACGGGCTGTTATGTGCTTGCAGGGCATAAATAACGTAGCAGCATAGACTAACAAAACGCAATTCATTCGCAATAAAGTCTATGCTACTAAATAATCCTAGTCCATCTCGTAAAATTTGCATTATTTCGCAACTAGAATGCTCTCCAGATCAAATCAAATCAAATCAAAGCGTTAAAGAAAATTTGATTTTATTACTTTGAATCATTAAAATGGATGTTTTGTCTGAAATGAATACATTTTCAATTTCAATTATTAAGACTACAGGGATTTTCATATAGAACAGATTCAATAAATAAAAAAAAAAACAAAATATAAATAGTCCATGCATCCGTCTGGTATCGATGGCACCGATAGAATCACGGATACACACGTCAATTCCATCTTCTTGCTTTGAGAAAAATGGCTGCATGCCTCTCGACTTTGTTGACTCTACCTACAGTGACATGAAAAAGTTGTCTCTAGACTTGATTGCCTTCGGTATTTTTCGCCGAATGTGAGCAATATTGGTTTTCCGTCCAGTGGGTTTTTCGTGCAGCATCGCTCTCTATTCGTTTTTAATCAAGTTTTAATTTGCAGTTTATTAAGGATAAAGGTAGAGCAGTATTCTATTTGATGAAACAAAACTGAAAAAAATAATCTCAAACGAGGAAGTAAAACTGAAAAATATTCTGTTCTGTTTGGGAAGTAGGCACCTGGAACAAATCTTCAGATCGGACAAAATCATTTTTCATGATGCGAGAATTGAACCCGCACCATCCTTTGTCGCAGGCTGACCTTCACAAGCCACAAAGGTCGTCAAACATTGTTTCGTGGATATTTTCCGTAATGTTATACAAAGTTAATATTTTACGTGATATTTGTAGTACAATCCGCAATATGTCAAAATGGGATGCAACCTTGCCAGGGCAGAGATCCAACCGCGATTAGGTAGGTACGCACCTTTGTTTCTGATATCTGTGGTACGCACCTAGGACTGAGTTCGAAATGGTCCCATCACATTCAGATCCCGCGCCGCTCGGATTTCATGTTTAGTTTGAATTTATTCCTTGCAGAATAATAAATTATGTGTACTTTTGGTTCAGAGGTTCTAGTTAGGAAAAACATTATCCTATCCATTTAATTCCTCTCGAATTACTCGTTGAAACTTTATAAATCATGCCTCAGGAACATACATAAACTATGAAAGATTAACAAAGTTAACTGAAAGTTAATATGAAAGTTTGTGGAAACTACTGTAGAGTTTTGTAAGCACGCTTTTAAGATACACAAGTAGAGAAAATAGAGTGCGGTTCGAGTGCTTTGGTGAGGGTTTATACCTGTACACGTGCCTGTACAGTGCAAAGTTAATTTCATCTTCCTTCTGACGTCATTTTTTTTACTGAAACCTGTCAAAAAAACGCGATATGAAACTTGTTTAAATCAGATTCGCGTGGGATGTCCAACATCTCGTCTCCAAAGCCAACCTAACCTGCACGTGGTAGATAACGAACCAGAATCTAGTGTTCTGGTGAAAAAATCAAACAATCATGATTCGGTAACTCAGATCATTAACAATTATTGTCCATTACTTGACTCTGGCAACAAAGTCTCCAACCAGACACAATGCAAACAAAGAATCATAATCATCAGATTTGCGTTAGAGTATTCAGGGGTAAGACTGTTCAGATTAGGTACGTAGTGGTAGAATTACGACCTGCGGTGCCAATTCGACGTAAACAGCCCAATATCTTAAAGTGGCTTGTGGCTAGTTTTCGTAAATGCTTGAATAATGTACCTAGGTATATACTTCGTTGTTTGCAAGGTTGACGCAGATCTGAACCGCACACTGCCAAATAGCACAAAAATTTAAGCTCTCATTTAAATGCAAATGAGAGCTTAAATTACGCCTTAAAATAGCAGACGACAAACGGGTCATCTCGCTTGAAGCTAGCGGAAAGCAATCATATGGTAAAGTATCAGTTTTAATTTATTTGACCATGTATCAAGTCGTGTTCTTTGTATGCAGTGTTGTGTTGTTAAAGTTCTGGTGGATTAAGCCACGCTTTGCACGGCCGGCCACGCGGCACATTTAGCTGCGTGTGGGTTCGTTTGTTTGACTGCGTGGGTGGTATATAAAATTAAAGCGTGCATAGCGTTGACAGCGTTTAGTTTCGTGCGTGGGTGCCATATTCGAACAAACCACACGTGTAGTAATGATGTCATTAATCTTGTATCCGTGCGTAGCGTGTTCGTGGACGTTATCACATACATTTTCTTGCAAAGCGAAGAACGTCCGCAGCTCTCTTAGTGGCTTAGTGGAACAACGGCTAGGACTTCAAAGTTCCTACCTACAACAGTAGTTATACTATTGATATACTGTTATTAACGGACTGTTATTTTTGCCGAAAGCTGTCATTTTTAGGAAGTGCATTAGAAGCCTGGCAAACGACACCGTGCGGGTGTCATCGGAGCATGTCGGTGACACGGTTAATTTTGAATGTTTTTATGTATGTTAGTCTCTTAGGTATTTATCAATATGTTACTTTTTGTACTCTTTTTGTTGCCTGCCTGCTACACAACATGACCACATTAGAGAATACCTTTCTTTGGAAGACCGTCTCAAGAATCGTTTTTTTTTAAGCTTTTTGTATAATTGAGTGGTAGATGTCACACCCACCTGTGGTAAACTGCAAGCGAGCGCCGCAGTCCACGCGCAGACCAGCATCTGTTTGCTTCGGCGCCGCGCCACGGGCAGCCGCAGCGGGTAGATCACTGCGAAAAACCTGAAACAATTATATATGTAACACAAATGTCAACCGACTTCACAAAAGAAGGAAGATCTATGTCCTGCAATTATGTATGTTTTTTTATGCATGTTCGTCGATTTCTTCGTTTATTATGAACCGATTTTGATAAAACTAAAATATCTTGGTAACCTGATCTTATATAGCACATAAGTCATTTATAACGAGATATTCACCATGATTAGAGTTTTGTGTTTTCCAATATTTCGGCACAGGTTCATGCCCCATTATCACGGAATAACTGAAGGCACTGCGAGTTGATTTCGATAATTCTTTCGCTATTGTATACAAAAAATTACGTGTAACCCGAGAGCTGGAGAATATCTGGCGCAGAGCATCAGCATTGCCATACAGCAGGGCAATGCAGCCAGCGTCGCGGGGACGCGCGCCGACTGGTACTGTTGGAATGAATGTAGATTGCAACAGTGAGTTAGCTCAATTGTTTCAATTGTGAATACTAGTTCTTATTTAAGGGTACGAAGGGGCAAATATAACGTCCATTTCAAAAATTAACATTTTACGAAACTAACTGATGGCTTAGTTTCGTCTTTGTACCCTTTGTATCTACAAAGGCTATAAAGGTTGGGCTTAAATGCCGAGGCATTTTACCTGCCGACCAGAAAAACACATGGTTTTACAGAGGATTGGCGTACTAACATTGCATTAGTTTATAACTAGTAGAGTTCACAATCAACTCTTCGGAAACAGCTGACTCACCTGTCCAGGGATATGCAGACCAGCACATTTGACGAGAGGTACAGTCCGAAGGCCCGCATGGCCTGGAGCAGCTTGCAGAGGACGTTGCCAGCGAGCCACTCATTGGTGTACTTCCAGCCTATCTGCAAACAAACAAATATTACAAAAACTTTATAAAAAACCCCCAATTTTCCTTTAAAACATTGCTGCAAGCAAGCTGCTGCATTTGAAGTCGTAGGTACTGATAAGATTAAAATAGATGCTGTATCTAAATAAACTATCTATATAATTATATAAAAATTAACCTCTTAATTAATTTCTCCTGGTCACGCTATAACTTCAAATCGGCTTTACCGATTTCATTCATCTTTCTTTAAAAAAAATTCTTATACTTCGTAGAAGATTCTTACATTAAGAAAATTGCTATTTTTCAAATTTCCACGCGGACGATGCCGCGGGTTGCAGCTAGTAAGCTAGTAACCATGCAAAAGGCAGAGTCCTCAGTATGCTGGCAGCATTGCCACGTTGAATGGCAATGCTTATTCGTGGACCGAAATAAATGGCAGCATTCCTAACCTGTGAAATATGAGGGGCTTAGTAAGGTGCCTAAGTCCTGTGGGAAGATCATATCTATGTACTTTATATTACACTAGCGACCTACCTGCCCCAGCTTCCTTCGCACGATTTTCAATATATATACATACTGCATAAAATCCGTTGAGTAGGTTAGTTTCAAAGATCTAAGCGAACAGACAGCGGAAGCGACTTCATTTTACAGTATAGTATAAAGATTTTGATTTATTAGCAATCCTCATCCCATACATAACATACTTGTGCGACTTTATATTGGCTCAACAGCCAAAGAGGCACAAGTATTATTTATTAATTATTTTACTAGCTGCGCCCCGTGGTGATAGATATTTTGGATAATATACAAAATATTTTATAAATTGTAGCGTATGTGTTATTCTGATGTATAAGCTATATTATTGTAAAGTTTCATTAAAATCCATTCAGTAGTTTTTACGTGAAAGAGTAACAAACATCAATCCATCCCTCCATACTTTCAAACTTTCGCATTTATAATATTAGTAGTATTTTCTCAAAAGTAATTTTAAACGGGATATTTACCATGATTTGATTTTTGAGTTTTCCAATATTTTGATATTGATTTTTGAGTTGAAACTGTGCTTCGGCACAGTTTCACTCAAAAATCATATCGTTGAAAATATCCCGTTTTAAATGACTTTGCGTAAAATGTTGATTTTTGAAATGGACGTTATATTTGCCTGTAATGTATTTTATTATTGGATCGCCCATAAAAAACAAGTTGTTTTGTTTTCAAAAAGCATATGCTAGCTTCCCAAATTGTGAGAGCAATTTGTTATCAATCATTGAATCTGGCTGGAATATTCTATTTATGCATAAACCCTAAAATAATTTTTCTTTGATGGCCCAAATAAACATGTCACTTTACAAGAAAATCAGAGGAAATGATATGAAAAGAAATATTATCGTTTTCTTCTTCTCAATCTATTCCCGCAGCGGTAATAGTTGCGTGCAGGATTCTGGAAATTGGTTGAGATTATTAAATATGAATAAATTGATCATTAATTTCCCCTTTGAAGGCTTTCAGATGATTTTACCATTACGTTGGGAGTAACATAAGTATTATATATAATTAAGTACATTACGCGTAGATAGTAATGTGACTTCTTATTCGACTAGGTGTTCTTAGAGGATAGTCTATTCGAAGTAGGTGTTCCACTCTAGCCATCAATATGTACCTACAAGTTAGTAGGTATATCTGATTCGAGAAACTGAAAACTTGCTGTTCTCCATATTGAGTAAATTAAAGAACTTTTCTACTTCGGCCGCGCACTAAAATTAAGTCATTTTGTTATTCTAAGATAATAAAAAAAAATACTGGACAATCCAGCTAAATTCGCAAAACTTGTTTTGCAAAAGCGAAACTTGGAGATTGAAAAAGAATAGCAATAACACAAACAAAATATATATTTCGTGTGGCTCTTTATTACTACCTAAAAGGTTTTTGTTACCTTTGGCTACCGAAATAGCTTTGTATTCAATTGCTATTTTAGATTCTCATATTTCATTTTGGGTATAGTAGGTAAAGATGACTATAAAAGAGTTATTTATAATAACGTATGTATCTTTCTAATGTTCCAGATCTGTTTGTGAAGATCATTTGCCAATATTTTTATTGATTTGAAAAAAACTGAAAAGTTTATTTTTCCGACTTCTAATCGCTATGTTTGTAACTGTTTCTTTAAGTTTTATGGGATTACTTATACCTTGGAAACACGCGGACAGACACGGGTGAACGCAATGATGTTACCTTTACTGTATGGGTCTCATAGGGTGAAGGCTACAATCCTTCTTGCTTTGCGAAGCGAAATAACTAATATAATAACCTATTCGAAATACAATGTGCGAGATCGTCACGTGAGAGAACCCAGGGCGCGGCTAGTTGCCTAAGTATGACAAACGAGATTTATCTGAATCGTATCAATCGAATACAATTCTTATACCTATTTATAAAACGGTATTATTTCCCCACCCCGTTGCAAAATAGACACACATTTTTGCTGCTAGCTGCAGTCGCCGTTTTATTGCTCTGTTTGAAATTTTTGGAAGCGGAAATTTTGGCTTAGAAAAATTTTGTGACTCACTCCGCTCTTCAGCGCCGCGTTATATCATCTTTTCTTCACAAATTTCCCAATCACAACTAAAAATCACAAAAAATTACGAAAGCCCTTGAAAACAAAATATTGCCGTTCCTGATATAAAACTTCAATCCTCGTCTAGCTATCCTTCATCAAGCCTGATAAAAAAATATGTGAATGTTTTCGAATGCGACGAATACTTACTTTTTACTTATATTGTCGGATATGTCTGTCTCGGCATCAGAACCAAGCTCTGCTAACAACAAGCAGTAGACGGGGTGAAATGTTGCATAAATGTGCCAACGCCAAACAAAACATTCCATAACGGTGGTATGCGGTGTATTCATCTATAAATACAACATAATTATCCAATACTGGCTTACCTTAATTCCAGCTGAATTTATGCGGGATTTATGGAATCGTTAATTTTGAATTTTGAATATTAATGTGGAACCTTTAATTAGTTTTACGAGTACGTTAACGGACTGCAAAGCACAATGCATTTACGAACAATTTTATTTAGTTTTTCTTTTTTTCTTTTGTGGTTGAACCTACATATTTTTTTCTTAGGGGGGCCCACATTAACCCTAACACTCACCTCCACAGGAATGACCCCGCAGGTGACGGCCACGTCAGCCAGCGCAAGGTGCGTCATAAGAAGGTCGACCCGCGAGCGCCGGCGGCATCGCGTCCGCGTCAACGCTAGCAGCACTTCCACATTGACACCAACACTCAACTCCAAAGGAATGACCCCGCAGGTGACTGCCACGTCAGCCAGCACCAGGTGCGTCATGAGAAGATCGACCCGCGAGCACCGGCGCCGCGTCCGCGTCAACGTTAGCAGCACGCCCACATTGACACCAACACTCACTTTCAGAGGAATGACCCCGCAGGTGACGGCCACGTCAGCTAGCGCCAGGTGCGTCATGAAAAGGTCGACCCGCGAGCGCCGGCGTCGCGTCCGCGTCAACGCTAGCAGCACGACCACATTGACACCAACACTCACTTCCAGAGGAATGACCCCGCAGGTGACGGCCACGTCAGCTAGCGCCAGGTGCGTCATGAGAAGGTCGACCCGCGAGCACCGGCGTCGCGTCCGCATCAACGCTAGCAGCACGCCCACATTGACACCAACACTCACTTCCAGAGGAATGACCCCGCAGGTGACGGCCACGTCAGCTAGCGCCAGGTGCGTCATGAGAAGGTCGACCCGCGAGCGCCTGCGTCGCGTCCGCGTCAACGCTAGCAGCACGACCACATTGCCCACTCCGCCCACCACCAACAGAATGCTGTACGTCACCAACACTGCCACCTGTTGACCAAGCGTATTGCATGAGGACTTTTGAATTTTGTAATCACCCAAAACAACCTAATAGTAATGCGATTAATTGTAAACTTGGGGCGTATTTGCGGAGGTTTCTTTTCACTACTTTATTATTCACTAGCTGCGCCCCGCGGCTTCGCCCGCGTGGAAATCTATGTATCAAATGGTTTATAAATCTTCCTCTTGAATTACTCTAACTATTTAAAAAATCACATCAAAATCCGTTGCGTAGTTTCAAAGTACATTCGTTTCGTACATGTCATGGGGACAGACCGACAGCGGGAAGCGCCTTTGTTTTATACTACGAGTATGCAGTGTTGCGATGAATCGAAAACTTGGTGCGTATTGCTGAGGTTTCTTTTTACTACTTTATTATTCATATATTCTGTTGATTTCAGCCAAAAGACGACGGCTTTTTTGGTGTAGGTACCTAATCTAACGTTCGAAACGATAATTTCCGAACAAAACTACTGTGGATCTGTGAAACCCATGAAGTTTGCATTTAATTAAAGTTGAAATAATTATCGTTGGAGAAAATTATTACTTTATATAATTATTTTGTCGATAATTTAATAATACGAAGCCTTGCCACTTCAGCTTGTTATTTGCATCATAGGGTTAGGGTAAAGAAGAGATAGTGGATATTTTATGATAAAACAATAATGCTTCATATTTCGAACCGTTAGTTATAGTATACCGACTATACTATGCACTAGCGGACCGTCCCGGCTTCGCACGGGTATTTATAATTTTTATCATTAATAATTTATTTGCGGCCGTTTATTTCCCGTACCCGTAGCCCAGAGACAGAGACGCCTATTTCGCATAGTTATAGTTAGCCGAGTGTGAGCCACGCAACTTTTTTCTAATACTTACATTTTTTTTACTCGTGATACCTTTCGAATGGAATGTCCGAATTGAATAATTCAAAAAGTTGTATAAAGGTATTGAAGCAGTCTTAATTATAAAGTCGGTAGTTGATAAGGATGAATACCACGGTACGAATAAAGAGCTTTTTCTAGCGGCGGCATTATAATTAAAATTTTACAATAAAAACACTTATTTTGACGTAACTATAACGGTTAAATATATGCTATCGCGACATTTTTTGTAGACAATGATGTGTTCTGCAATGTTGTATTATATCACTTTGTTCTATCATCACTTTGTTCTATCGCAGGGCACGCGATTTAAGGAATTTCTAAGGTCAGTTTTTTACACCTTGGGTTACATTATTGGAGTTTTAATAAGGATCCCTAATTGTTTTTAAATATAATATAGCGTATGTTCACCACGGATAGTGTGGTTTCCCACCGGTGAAAGAATTTTTCAAATCGGTCCAGTAGTTTCGGAGCCTATTAATTACAAACAAACAATCCTTTCCTCTTTACAATATTAGTATAGGCCAGGGTTCTCCTCACCAAATAAAGAAACATGTTTCAGCGTTTTTTTTTTCCTAAAATATTATAAATAGTTTTTTTACGTTTTCGCCAGATATCAAAGTGTTTCCACACAGTGAAAGTTACTTTGAAAGAGTAGATGTTACATTATTCAAGAACTTAGAGCCAAAATAGGACAATTTCCTTCAAACACAGTGTGGCGTCGTTTTTATGAGTAAAGTCCTGACTGATTGACATACAGCGCACGGCTTACTTACTTACTTATACTTCTTCGAGCTACCGACGTCTGATGATAAAGAATCGAGTTTTGATTCAAATAGAAGGAGGACGCAAAATAATAAATAAATAGATGTAATTCAGTAGAGTAAGTCTGTAAGTGCGGTGATGGAGAGAAAATAAACTAAATATATTAAACTCACGCGATCTGGACACATAATTATAAGTACTAACACAATAAGTATTTATCGGACCACGACAGTGTGTAAACCTGTTTAAACGTCGGGAAAAATAGGTAAATAAACGTGGTAAATACCCGTTGCCCCCCGGTAAAATAAGTTTCTTGCACCTATAATAATTGTAGGAAATAAACTAATTTTGCCTTCTTTCAGAAAAGTGTAACAAAGAGTATTAGGGTATATTACCCTGCAGGAACTTTCATCCGAAGGTTTCAAAACGGGAAATAAGGTAAACGCAAAAGTATGGCTTCTGTCAAACACTGGAATATTGGAGCTTCTAATTTGACCAGTACCGTATAACTGAACTTTAAATATAGATAGAAAGTTAACAAGAAACAGGGACGATGACTGACGGTCGATTTAGATGTTTTCGTTGATAGGATAATATTCGTAACGAATACTTACGAATACTATACCAAAGTCATTTAAAACGGGATATTTACCATGATTAGATTTTTGAGTTATCCAATATTTCGGCACAGTTTCATGCGCCATGAAACTGTGCCGAAAAAAAGACTTTAGTGTTGATAACCATGAGTTTCAAAAGTTTTACTATACCAAAGTTATCGACATACATAGTTCTAAGAATTAGCAAGCTGAAGTGGCAATGGGCCGGCCATATCTGGCGAAGAACACACAACCGCTGGGGTAAACGTGTTTTTGAGCGGAGACCGCGACTCGATAAATGTAGTGTAGGATCGCCTTCCAGCCAGGACGACGGCCTGCGATCTGCGAGAGACTATAGGCAAAATGTACGGCGTAGCCGCGACAGAAACTAATATTTTCATTAAATAATGGTACCGGTTCGTCATAATTTATGCTAAGACGATCTTGGGTCGTCAAAAAGTAATGACTTAATCTTGAGCTATCTTTATGAAGGAAAAATATATAAATTTAAGGTTATAGGTACTTATCTTGTTATCTTGGAAAATTCATTAAAACTAACTAACTGCCTTTCGCATCAAGCTTTATGCAAAGAACAATTTAAATCAAAATGAAGTGAAGTCTCTTTACTTTCAATTATATTAAAATATAATCATTGATTCAAGGAAAAGCAATGAAAAATCTTGAAACAACAGGACGACCTCGATTCGGGTTAACCCGTTTGATAATATTTATTATATAGAATCAAGCGTTACTTTGCAGAAATCCAATGTTAAATACATTTTTTGTTGCTCTATTTCTTGTGGAGAAGTAGAGCAACATTATGCTGAGACAGGAGCTATTGGTTCGCTTTGTAGAGTCGCTTGTTGCTTATAAATAGATACGTAGTTAATTTTTTTATTCCTTTATGTTCTTATTAAAATTATAATATAGGTAATATTATAATATTTTTGAAGTATTCAGTAGTTTTGCAAGTGGTGAATAAGTCTTAAGGGAAATAAATAGTGAAGTACAGTGCAGTGACTTTGTATTAACCCTAGTAGGGGGACCTCAAGAAGAGCTGCCACTGGAACAAGAGGACTTTTATTCACACCCCTGCAAAGTAACCGAGGAACCCCCCTCCCTGCAAGAGGCCAAGGAGGACCGTTTGTGTTGTTGTACCCAAACCTACGCATTCAGGGGTGCGTGGCGGCGTGCGCTAACCAGCCACCGTAATAAGGAGTGCACGTCGAAATATACGTGCGGGAGTACTCCGGCTATAACAGTTGGACTACGAGCCGGAGAACTCCGACCTTAACAAATATGTAGTAATAAGCTGTACCTACTTGTGAACCAATAAATGTATTTTCTTTCTTTCTTTCAAATATTTAGTAGCAATTCAGCGCAAAACTTGTATGGTAAGATCTAACACGGACGCCTGGACGGGGACCGCATATTGGTTTCTAACATTTCACAATTGGAAAAAATAATTAGGTGAAGAGAAAATCAAAAGAACATTATTTCTTATTAGATAATAATTTACATACTTATACCTAGTATAAAATATGACTTCGCAGAAATCTGAAAACTTGTTAATGCGGATTAGGAAGCTTGTTTACATAACTTCATTCTAATTAATGACTTTCACCTTTTTCAATTTGGCGTATTTTATAATCTATAAATTGACTTCAGTTTCCTAAATAGTGAAAATGGATTTTGAAGGAATACTTCGATAGCACGAACAAATTTTTCAAGTGGCGACAGCAAGTAAATTTCGAGTCTAATAATTTTATGTTATGAGTGATGGATGAAACGACGAATGAAAATACTTTTTATTTACGCCCGTTACCATGGAAACCAATTGTTACTAATGTTGTGAAAATTATAGGGTGATGATGTTTTAGATAGGTTTTACGGCGCACATATCACATAGTTTCTCGAAAATAAAACTTATGGGACCATCTCGAAATCACCCTGTGAGAAAAACCCCAAAAAACGAAAATCACACGAAAATCTTTCAAAATTGGCGAAGATATCACCAAAATTGTTGTGACTAGTCATACATTTTCGAAAGTATTATGTTCTTGTTGAAGCTTGACAGGATAAATTAATTCCTCGAGAATAGTTGAGATCATTTTCTATACAACAAAACAACGAAAAAAATATTTCATCGGTCCATAGTTGACGGAGAAATCGACGAACATATGTACATAAAAAAACACAGAACGTAGAAAACCTGAAGTCGTTTAAAAAGTGTTAGTACCTGGTCCCTGGGGGGTTCCTCGGCGGCGGCGCCGGTGCTGGCGAGGGCGGGCGCGGTGGCCGAGTCGAAGTACTCCCAGAACTGACGGTCCACCGGTGACGTCACTGCATCCTCGTACTCGTACTCATTTAACATCTTCACTGGTTATCGCGTTCACTGCCCAGCCGTAGCATGTGAGTCGGTGGCACTGAGTATGTTATTGTTTTTAGTAAGAGTTTTCATAGCTTTATTTCTAATACAAAAAATTTATTGGTTGCAAAAACATCGCTTATAATTATATAGTGTTTCCTATGGATGGTGTTATATTCAGAATGTTTGTCCTACAGGAGCTGAATAATGTGTCAATAACTTTTTGATTGGATTGCCGTAGTTATTACGAAAACGAGTATTTACACAAGATGAAGATTACATTCTCCAAAATACAAAATCACTTCACTTCACTACTACACATTCACAAAACTTTTTGTTTTTATCAATTAACAGAAACACGATAGCACTATGTCACTTTGCACAGGCACTACTAATATTAGACAGCGTTTTTAATAAAACTGTCCTAAACTTGTAAAAGTCAAAAATCTTATTACTCTTCTTATAAAGTTTTCGAGATCGCGTAGCACAAGGTTGTGACGTAGCGTACGGACTACGCCGCGCCGGCTCCGAGAGGCGACTGACGGAGCTACAAGTGCTTCGCGCTATGCGGTGCTACGCCGTACGGCGCGGCGGCGGCGGCGGCGCGGCGTCGAAACGATGGCAACTTTAACTTCTAAAATAATCTTTGCTCAATGCTCACAAAATGTACAGATAGCGCAACCAGAGATGACCCGCCATTTTTTTGATTTTCGTTCACTGTGCTGGCATATTTCTGTTTGCGACCGACGCGACGTTAGCGTAGTGATTTTTATGAAAAAACAAAAGACGATCGCGCCTGCTTTAAAATAACCAATCTAATAGCTTACAAACAAAAGAAAATCAAGCTGGGTTAAATGAAACAATGAAAAACAATACCTATGATTACCAATGATATGTATCATTTCCTTGTCAACGGTCTGTATTGGGAGACAGGAGTAATACAGCTACAATCACTCTACGGTACCTATAGGTACCTTAAAGGCTAAAAGTGTGCAAGTTTTTAGTAATATTCCTCCCGAATTTGTTACTTCCGCCACGAGCGTTGTTTTATTCAAAGTTCACGTCAACCGTGACATTCTCTTCAACGTCCGATCCCGTTTGAGCATAGCTCTATAATCCGATTTAGAATCCAAGATATTTTAAGTCAACATAGACATTTTTGAATGAAAAGTTAACAATAACAGAAAACAACAATGTTACCTTGTTGTTTTCTGTTATTGTTAACAACCAGAGATGACCCGCCATTTTTTTGCTTTTCGTTCACTGTGCTGGCATATTTCTGTTTGCGACCGACGCGACGTTAGCGTAGTGATTTTTATGAAAAAACAAAAGACGATCGCGCCTGCTTTAAAATAACCAATCTAATAGCTTACAAACAAAAGAAAATCAAGCTGGGTTAAATGAAACAATGAAAAACAATACCTATGATTACCAATGATATGTATCATTTCCTTGTCAACGGTCTGTATTGGGAGACAGGAGTAATACAGCTACAATCACTCTACGGTACCTATAGGTACCTTAATGGCTAAAAGTGTGCAAGTTTTTAGTAATATTCCTCCCGAATTTGTTACTTCCGCCACGAGCGTTGTTTTATTCAAAGTTCACGTCAACCGTGACATTCTCTTCAACGTCCGATCCCGTTTGAGCATAGCTCTATAATCCGATTTAGAATCCAAGATATTTTAAGTCAACATAGACATTTTTGAATGAAAAGTTAACAATAACAGAAAACAACAAGGTAACAGCAAGGTTATCTTTAAAAACTAAAACACAAACTTCAAATGCATAATCTCACATGTGGAGTAAAAAATTGTTTAAATTAATTCTTGCTAAAACTAAAGATTATATGAATAAAACGATTTATGAAAGCTTTATACCATTTTTGTTTTTTTGTAAAAACAAAAATGGTTTCGAGTTTCTATGTTTAGTTTCGATGATACCAATGTTAAATATTTTCCACAAATATTCCTTGTGTTTTGTGACCCCTCAGACGACCGATGTGGCGCGGTGGGCGAAGGTCCGCCTGCGACGCAGGAGGTTGCGGGTTCGATTCCCGCCTCGGAACAATTGTGTGTACGATCTGCAGATATTTGTTCCGGGTGTTCTGGTCGTTTTCTATGTATAATAAAAAGTATCTATCTATGTAATGTATTGTATTATGTATATCAGTTATCTAGTACCCATAACACAAGCTCTGCTTACCATGGGGCTAGATAATGCTGTGTGAATTGTCCAGCATTATTTATTATTTATTTATTTATCCCTTTGTATACAAAAAATATCCAGGTTTTTGAATCGGAGTATCAATCTTTCTTATCCGTTTCATCTACGAGTTTGAGAATATTTATTAGAGGTTCAAATTAAATCCCTAGGGGTCCATACTCATTATTTTCTGTATTCAATATTTTTCAAGGATACGAAAGCGTTGTTGGTGGACGAACTAAACGCTTTCCTAAGAGATTTATGATCGCTCGCAATGGTACAGGCTATAAGAATCTGTAGAAGCTTTTGCCCAAGATTTTGCCCAGCAGTGGGAAGAGGTGGACCGACGGACGAATAATCGGTCCACCTCTTCCAACTGCTGGGCAAAAGCTTCAGCAAATAAAAAAAAATTAAGTATAACATTATACCTTCTACCTCATGTTAATAAAGTGAAAGAAGACTTACCGAAATTATATATATTTTCATTCAAAATATATTACGATTATTTCAACCAAAGAAAATAAACTTAAAATGTATTGTCATAGATGAACTCTTTGGTCATGCCAAAACGAGTTACCATTGCACTTTCGTTTCGAATAGTAAGAATAATCATTCGTGCATACATTCTTGTCGCTGGTTGTGGTGATAAATTGTAAATTCATAAGAGAGCAAAGAAGATTTTGTATAAAAATACTTTTTAGTTTCAGACCCTTTTTGCAAAAATATCCACAGTTACAAAGTAATATCTCCGTTGCTGAAACCACATCTACAAGAACCGACGACGCGAGGCTACTATTTAATTCTAACTTAATTAATTTTATGTAACTCAGCTCGTACAAACATAGTGATAGTGACGCCATTTTCGCTACATCATACATTTTAGGTTCGGAGTTCGGGGTGTTTTTATAAAATGAAATGAAAATTATTAAAAACCATATCAAAAAAACAATAAAAAATATCAAAAACCACAATTAATTATAATTAATTAAAATAAATAATTAACCACAATCAAGCCAAACATTGAAGACTAAAACTATGTACTTAGAACTAAAGAATGCAACAAAGAGGAAAAGATACGAAATTCCCTAGGTACCTAATAAATAGGTAGGAATAGGTACGCTTTTCGAAGGGAGAGATTATTTACTTTTCGTGGTTGACTGGAATGTCCCAGTGAATGCCGCCCACAATGACCTCCCAACTGCTCGTTGCGCGAAAGCCTAAAATCCTTAAATCTTAATGATCCTAAATCATGCCAAATGGGAATTATTTCTCAGCCAAGAATCCTAGAATACGCCTTTACGGCCAATTTCCAAGTTTACGACAAAACGAGGGACATTAAAGCCATCCTTTCTAAGATCTTTTGTACGAGTTGATAGCGGTCTCCTCTCCAGTTCATTTAAACACTACGCGTCTTCGAAACTGTCATAGTTTCTTGTCAAGACTTATCAAAAATAATTTATGTTAAAAGTCTTATAGTAAAAGCTATTTAAGCGACATTTTATGATTCGATTTTGTTTTGGATTAGACATTTGAAATTGTTTTGAGTGTTATTTTTCAAAATTTGTCAGAAACATTATTCTACAAACGCCATGAATGAATTATATTTATTGATATTTTATATTTTATTGATTGACTAAAATTACATTAGTAAGTGATCAAAATGTACAAATACGTCAAACTTAAACTTAATATGATTAGACAGGAACGTGGGCTACTCAAGTTGAACGCGCACCAGCCCGCCCCGTAGGAGCCGGACTCGATTTTACTGAAATGCGGCGCGTTCGGCGCGGATAGGTGCGCGATGTTGCATCCTATTTCATATAAAGTTTTAGAAAATGCGATGACTGCGGCAAGTGCGGCTTCTGCGGCGCGGACAGCTTAAGTGATATATTACTGTTATTGACGACCTCTGCGGCGCGGTGGGCGAAGGTCTACCTGTGACGCAAAAGTTGGGTTCGTTTCCAGCCTCGGGACATGTATAATAAAAAATATCTATCTATGTAATGTATTGTATTATGTATATCAGTTATCCATAATACAATACTGGTACCCATAACACAAGCTCTGCTTAGCTTGGGGCTAGATAATGCTGTGTGGATTGTCCAGTATTATTTATTAGGTACCTTTGGATATGTCGTTTAAAGTTATGCAAGCGGGGCTAAGTGTAATCGTTTATAGTTTTGAGACTACGTCGCTGACTCTACATTCCTCTCCCACTGTCTCTCCTAAGCAACTGTTATTCCCTTATCATAAGGATGGAGTCTGCTTTATCTGTTAATACAAAATCTAAGTTTACGCCCCAAGCGACAAAGTAGCGTTTTAAATTGGATAGACTTCCTTCTCAAGGAGTTTCTTGAATGACCCGGATAAACATAAATACCCCGATAACATTTTCATTTAAAGTAATGTAAATGTAAAATCTCTCGAGTCTGATTCCTGAAAGTAGAAAAAAAACTCGATTTATTCTTTGTATCATCTCGTTCTGTGAGCTTTTACAGTAGATTAAATTTATAGGTTGGTAAGGTAAAAGTTACACTTTGTTTAAATTACGCTATTAAACAAATTGCTTAATATACATAAATAACATTTAAACAAGTATTCAAGAATATTTCTCGTTATTCGGATTTTCTTCCTTGGGTTTTCCCAACATTTCGTATCATCCCGAGACCACGGCAGCTTGTAAAGCCCATAGAAGCGTCGAGAAAATACAAAATCAACCAAAATAATACGTTCTGATAATAAAACAAAGAGACGGGTATGACTCTAATTTTGCTGTTATTTTACCTACTGCCTGCGCTGTATAAAGAATTCCACGATTAGTATTTTTAATTTAAAAAATATCAGTAAAAAGTTAATTCAAATGAAAGAAACAGACCCAAAAACGGTCCGTGACCTTTGAAATTGGCTATTCATAAGTTTAAAAAAGTCTTTAGGCGATAGGGCAAACCACAAATAATATTCTGATTTCCAGAGGAATTTAGTGGAGCCAAGGGACAAAGGTTTGAGGCTTTCGGACCTTGGATGGGACTTTAATATCGAGTGACGAGATAATGGGAAATTAAATTTGTGACACGTGGCGCTGACTGCCAATCGATCAACACTCATTCATTGGTGAAGATAAAGCTTTTTTTGTTTGCTAAAGACAAGACATGTGTTATGTAAGGTAACAAGTATTACATTTTGTGAATCAACATGCTTGACCGTTAGTCGGTATACAAAAATATTTGAAAGAACGTGCATCTTTGAAATATATTTGATTCTGTCATTCAGTCTTCATTCATTTCACCTGTCAATAATTAGGGAACTAGTGCACATAATGAAAACTCGAGATCAAATGGTTGACCCTCACCGATAGGAAAAGATCTTAGAATCCATCTTAGAATAAAAACAATCGTTAGTTATGAAATAATACTCTATATTTCCCTAAAGTAACTTTGAATAGGAAGGAACTTAAATTAATTTAGCTATACACAAATCTAACGTTTACATCACAAACAGAATTATGAATTTTCAAACTAATTCCAACAAATAAACATCAAAGGTGCCAACATAACAATACGAACCTATATTTTCGTAAATTCCTATTAATTGTGCTGCCGAGAATATTTTGTCAATACATTTGTTTTGCTGAACAAGGTAAATATTTGAATACTTATTGTATTACAATAGTCCTACGGACTCGCACTCAAACTTGTAATAAATAATAGGTTACTTGATAGTTACTACTGACAAATAGAAATATCAAGGTAAATGCACTTTATTTTATTATATTTCATTATACATGACATTTCCGCTCCCGTCGTCGGCGGATTTTTGTCTCTGATCACAAATACTATCTAGATTTCGGGTCACATCAAAGTCAAACCTAAAGCCGTCTTCGTAAATAAGAGCGCACTTGAATTAAGAAAATGTGGAATAATTTATATTTTTAGCTTTAAACTAACAAATAATATTTTATATTTATTTTTTCAACTTTTGAATACACATTACGGCATTGCGAGACGTGTTTACGTTGGCTGTTTTTCATCGAACTAAACAAAATAAGAGCTCACATTACAAGTGCGCTCTTATTTACGGAGACGGATTCTTTGCGCCGACCCGACATCTATGTAGATAGTATTTGTGATCGCAGATTATCGTGGTACAAAATCCACGTAGACAGGGTTAACGGGCCGCAAAACCATGTCCGCCATCAATTCGGGCCGCACGCCTTTGTCTGCGGGCCGCAGCTTGAACGCGCGGGCGATTTCTGCCAGCACGCACTTCATCTCCAGGATTGCGAAGCGCTGACCTGCAAAGAACGTTCATTAGTATTTTCGAAAACTAACTGCACTCTGCGGCTTCTCGAGCGCAAATCTATGTATCAAATTAGGTATTCATAAACCTTCCTCTTGAATCACACTATCTACTAAAAAAACTGCATCAAAATCCGTTGCGTACTTTTAAAGATCTAAGCATACATAGGGACAGGCAGACAACAGGAAGCGACTTTGTTTTATACTACTGTAGTGAAAAATTGACTTGTCTTGAACTTCAACTTCTTCCTAGATGGCGTCGAAGTGTCCGTCTCATGATAGCATCGCAAGCTTTCTTAAGTGCTTATTTTGTAAGCCTAAAGAAAAAGAAGAATATGAATTTTGAATTTTTTAAATATTTATTACATGTTTCCGATTCTTGATTGGATTTACCTATACAGTTCCTGGGACCCGCGCTGAAGGGCACGTACGCGTAGGGATGCCGCGCCTCCTTCGAGAGGAACCGCTCAGGGTCGAAGGCTTCAGGGTTGGGGAACAGCTCCGCGCGTCGGTGCAGGTCGTAGATGTGGACCGCCACTTCGGTGCCGCGCTTCACTTGTAGGTCTCCTGAGGAAGATATAACTCATCAATAATAATGGACCAAGGACGTTCATACATGAGGTTACAGGTTCGATTCCCGCCACGGTCCCGCCTCGGGACAAATGCTTGTACGATCTGTAGATATTTGTTTCCGGTGCTCTGGGTGTTTTATACGTATAATAAAAAAAACTGTGTAAGTATTGTATATCAATTTATCTAGTTCCACCCATAGCAACCCTGCTTACTCGGGGCACACTCAGGGCTAGGCTCAATGGTGCTGCATGAATTACCCAGCAATAGTTTTAAGTTATACTTTTAACTGTGTATTCGCTTATAATTATATTATATAAGTTCTGACAAATGTTATGTATCATTATTATGATGCAATAAATAAATTCAATTCAATTATCCAACACTTAGGAACATCTTGAAATTGCCAATTAGGTACATATAATTCCTTACGGCTACATACCACTACATACCTTTAGACGAGTTCTACGTAAAATAAGGTAAGAGTCGAGCTATGGGATTGCTATGGTATGGTAGTATTAAGGTTTTCGCAGTATTACATACTTCATACTACTTAGATAAACATAATTACTTAACGGGTTCAACAAGATCAACATTCTAGGTAATTTCTCCAGATTACATACATGCGGAGAAATTACCTAGAATGTTCTCATGGATATCATCATATTTATAACTAGCTGTGCTCACGGTTTCACCCGCGTGGAATTCATGGGCATTTTTTAGATTTTTTTGCGCGGGACCTCATTATTTTTCTTTCATATTGTTGAGTTACCCGCCATTACCTATAACATCAGCTGCACCGTACCACAACATCACAGCAACAGTGAAAAGACCGTCAAATCGGTTTATCTTTTTCGGAGATTAGTTGGAACGAACAACAAAACTAATTCAAATAATTAACTATAGGTTTTGGGCTTGATAATGCTGTGAATGGTTCAGCATTTGTTTTTAATACCTTACAATGAAATAATTTATTTACCTAGCCCAGTGGGCAACAACAGCAACTGTGGGCAATAAAGCACAACGGTCTGTCTGTAAATATGATATCACAAAAATTCATTTGATTCATTTAATTAAGGTTGTAGTTGAGAACTAAGGGAATGAAACAATTAAACATTTTGATATGCCCGTGGGATTATAAAATGTTAGCGTCGAATTCATTTATATTTTGAACAGGGGCATGGTATAGAAAAAATATAAAAAGCTCAATAAAGCTTAGCTTTTAAATTTTTGTTTGAAGGAATAATAAAAACTAAATATTTAGTAATATATGCTTACTGAAGGTCTGGAATAACGTCAAAGTACTGCTAAAAACCGCTATTTTCACCTTTGCCGTAGTCGAGTACCTAAATGCCAAACGCAAACCTTAGCAACAAAACAAACATTTACAATAACAACAAAGAAGTGTACTGTGCATTGTTCACAAATTCTTCAAGCAGAAATGGCTCACATGACAGTCTAATAGATTGGAGTCCTTTTTGTCGAAATCGAGGATAACCATCATCACCATCAGAGTGGTTCTAATTGGTCTCTATTCTCTAATTGTAATTATCATTGTGTACAACTCATTAACCCCTATTTTGGCGCAATGCCGGGAGAAATCTCATTAAATAAGGGAACAAGGATCAAGACAAGGGATATTATTCCATTAGTTCCATTCTGACATAATTGTTGTTTGCTTCCACTTGTAAGTAAGTATATTATTATCTCTGAGACTCTTCGCGGTAATATTAACGGTTTTTTACATACTAATTATAAAAGAACTATCTGCGCCCCGCGGTTTCACCTACGTGGTGATAGATATTTTGGATAATATACAATATATCTTTATGAATTGTAGCCTGTGTTATTATAAATTAATTAGTATTGTGTGTATGTCCAAAAATATGTAATTATTAGTATAAGTAGTTATAACATCGCCTTAGGGCTTAATAAAAAAAACCAGTAATGATGTTATTATCTCAATAAATAAATAAATAAAATTCTGATATGTAAGCTATTATAATATTATTGTGAAGTTTCATCAAAATCCATTCAGAACTTTTTGCGTGAAAGAGCAACAACCATCCTCACAAACTTTCGCGTTTATAATTATTAAGTAGGCTATCTCGTTAGACGACTAGTTTCATACAATATTCGTAATTTTTAAAGAGGTCGAATGTCAGAAGCTCATTTTGATCAGCTACCATAGAGGGTTAGAACGCTTTAAACCTCTTTCGAATTCCTCCTTCTCTTAGTTATGCTAAAATTAGTGCCGCTCACAGAAGTGCAACTTCTAGATAAAACCTATTGTTTGGGAGTTTATTTAGAGATTATTTAAATTTGATGGCACTGTCTGTCCGCATAGAGACATAAGAGAACTGCCTACTTGTAAATTTATGACAAAACTCCGTATGTCGCTCATAGAGAAATGTTTTTATGACATTAAAGAACTATGACATTAAATATTATAATCATTAAATTACCTAGTTATATAAGTTTAATATTGTACGTCTATAAATTAATGGATAAACTGTTGATTCACCTAGCTTTTAAGATCGTTTTGTACACAGTTTCTACAATTAATTTTTTTCATTTCATTTCATGGAAGAGTGGTCTTCACAAGCCAAGTTGTCAAGATCACCTGCACTCAAAAATGGCGCTGGGGGCAGAAGGGTACACTGGGGTACAGGCTCAGGGTATCCTTGATGACAGCGTCCAGGTTATTCATAAACTCACCCAGCATGAAGTCCTCTGTGACCGTCCTAGATATGAAGGGCACACTGGGGTACAGCCGCAGGGTCTCCTTGATGACAGCGTCCAGGTACTTCAATTCCGCCATGTCGGCCATATTGGGGGTTCGGTCTGAGTCGCCGAAGATCTGCTGACATTCATCAAATACCCTCGCCTGCAAGATAAAATTACTGTTTATTTGATTTGTCTGGTTTTTAAAAAATATTTATATATTAAAATGTTTTTATTGCTGAGTTGAGTGAAATAGCAACATTTGTATCACAATTTTAGGTACTTTGCTTGACTTGACGTGGATTTAGAAAAATAAACAAAATACAGAACGAGTTCAGAACACTAAATAAACAACACCATAGCGTTCATTACTACGGCTAGCCATCATATAGTAATACAAACTTTCTCGACTGTTAATAGAAACCTAATCGAACGAATTCGCAAAAGCTATCAGAATTGTTTATAATTATTTTACAATTGTGATAGATATAGTGAAGTACCTTGAGCTCATTGGCCCCGATTATTTGGACTCACAAATAAACTAATAAATAAAGCTGGGAATACATATGACTGTGGCAGGCTCACTTGCTTGCTGCTACTTGCAGTTCCTAGTACGTACCACTTTCTGTCAGTCTAAAGGCTAGACTTTACCAAAGCTGAGCGAGAAGAGCGGAGAAGAGATGTGTTTTATACAACGTTTTTATTCACACACGAGCTGCGCCCACGCGTGGAAATCTATGTGTCACGTGGTTTAATAAACCTTCTCGAATCACTTTACCTATTAAAACCGAATCAAAAACCGTTGCATAATTTTAAAGATGTAAGCATACACGCGACTTTGTTTTATACTTTGTAGTGATTTTCTGTTTTGTGTGGCATAATATACTGTTTTCTATCTATCTAACTAAATGCCTCTTGAAATTAATGACTTCCTCCAGCGGTTGATAACGAGTTTGTGGCTCCACCTTAGCTTTCCCGTAGTTGATCAAAGTACTAATCGATACTGTTCATATCCGTTAGACTAACAAGGTTTAGTATAGTTTGAACTCCAACAGCAGATAAGTACATACTTAGTATGAAGGACTTGGTATTTAGAGAACTAGCTTCAACCGATCATACAATAGTGACTAGCTTTAGTCTAGTTAATACAACAAACGTTCATTATATATAAACTATTCATGTAGGTACCGATATTTAGTATATGAACGCTTTGCCTGAATAGTTTCTACATTTCTCTAGTTGCAATTCATATTTCTGAGGTTTCACGATTTCACGCTGCCGTGGTTACAACGAAGCATTTAATGCTGAGCTGCTAATTTGTTATCTTTATTCGTTCTTAATTTATGTATTATTAATTACACTATTGAACACATTTTAAAATGTATTCAACAGTGCTATTTAATCGTACTGGTTTGTGAGGAGGGCGTTTTCATTCTGCGACACAGTGTTAAACTACTGTAGATGACATCGTTTTCCAAAACTGTTTTTATTCCATGTCATGTACCAATAAACGTTTGAGAGGTGAGAAATTGAGTACCATTAAAAATGAGTTCATGTGGTCCGATCCGTAGGATGAAGCGGAATTACAATTCCTTGTAATTCGATTAATCGAACTAATAGGAAAAAAAAGTTCATGTGGTCCGATCGGTAGGGCGAAGCGGAATTACAAATCCTTATAATCCGATTAATCGAACTAATAGGAAAAAAAAGTTCATGTGGTCCGATCGGTAGGGCGAAGCGGAATTACAAATCCTTATAATCCGATTAATCGAACTAATAGGAAAAAAAAGTTCATGTGGTCCGATCGGTAGGGCGAAGCGGAATTACAAATCCTTATAATCCGATTAATCGAACTAATAGGAAAAAAAAGTTCATGTGTTCCGATCGGTAGGACAAAGGCAGTAGGACCACGTGGCCAGAGGGCGATTTATTATTATGTATCTCATTACCATGATCTCGGTCCATAAAGTGACCCGGTCCTTTGGAAGGCTTGCGCGGGCGGGGCCGAAACCAACAGCACAGAGGCCCTTTGAAAAAGTTAATCTAAAGGCGTTGGCTACACATAGTGGGTATCATCCTCGGGTGCACAATATGATACAGATGGTAGATGGTATCCGCCAGGTGTAGAGACTATTGCAAAGAAAAATTTAAGAAATAAAACCAGGCTATTTTGAAGGATGGATATCCATCACAATAGCCTGGTTTTATTTCTCTAATAATAATTACTAATGATTATATGAAACGCAAATAAATATTTTATATTTCTATAAAGTAGATTAAGCGTGTGAAATACCTGGTATTTGATTTATAACATGTGATCAAGTAAAAAGATAATTAAATACTTTGATATACAAAAGGCACGTTCCTTTGAAATGTTACCTCAAATGATGGGGATTTTTGGAACTATATAAAGTTCCAATAATCCCGGTTAGGTTATATCCATTATTATATGGCTAAAAACAAATATATTTTTAAAAATACAAAGTTTTAGAGGCTTTTTCCTTTGAAGTGATACGTGGCGCGCCGCAAAAAGTAATGGTCCGACTGGTTCATATCGAAAAAGGATATCGGCTGGTTTTTTTGCTTTGACTCGTAGGTTTTTGAAACCTACGAGTCAAAGCAAAGGCTTGAGACGCAAATAATATCATCAACCAGCCAGTACTTCGAGTTCAATTTTAACAAAGCTTTTTGGCAGTGAATATAATTATTATAATATCTCTACGGGTGATCGCAATGCTGAATTTCGAGTTAGGTTTGAATGGGCCGTCAACAGTTTGGAAATATTTATAGGTGAATAAAAAATAATGTAGCTTTTTTCTTACCTTCGGCAATCATTATCGACTATTTAAAAGCCTTTGCTCCGCCGCGCCATAGGACAAAAACACCTTAGCAGGCCACTGTAGACATAATCTAGTGTTCCACATTCCTCCTAATTGCAATCTGATTAGCAGTCAATCAGCTTTCAGCATATACAAACCAACCCAACATGGCCGACTGTCTGTTACAGACGTATAGGTAACTTTTTAATAGCTGGCGCCATTGTCGTTTCATACTATTAACCACGCTGACGTCAAAAATCATTCGATACTGCCGGCCTATTCCAGTTCTTTTCATCATTAGTTACGACCGCAAAATTCTACGCCTCGGTTACTTACGGAAGGGCGGTTTTCAGACGAATTTATCGCTCTGACTTATTGTAAAAAGTTCATTTAAACTATTGTAATAGCCGAAATTTCGGTGTTAAATAGAATAAAAAATCATTTCAATTCATCATCATCATTCCAAAATACAAAAGAAACTCCGCTTCGTACGGAATTTCCGTTTTCGTTCAATTATTATATCAATCAAACGAAACAAAACGCGTAATGAAAGTGGGCCATTCACAAAACACAAAATAGGATCGCGCCAGGTTTTAAAAATTCACCTATACATCTGTTACAGACAGTCGGCCATGTTGGGCCGAATTCACCCATAGACGTAAATCTATTGTTTGTTAGTTATAGATTCTCGAGCTCGAGCTAAACTCTAATTATAGCTTTGAATATGATGCTTTGATGCTCTCTCCTCACTTGTAAAATTGATTTTAAAACAGAATTTCATAATTACAAGCCATCCAGTACGAGTATAATTATGCATTGAAGGATCCAGTTGGGTTGTTTATTTTGGTCTCTAACTTCGCTTCAACTCCGAAAGCATTATTCTCTGCATAAAGTTAGTAAAGTTAATTAATTTGATTGTAAATAATTTTACACAATGACTGAAATAATTACATACAGGCAGATGTGCATACTTATGATGCTAGTAGCGCAGGGCCAATTATTGCGATATTTAGGGGGAGGCTTGGTGCGGTTTATTCAACAGAGACAGTTTAACCAATATACCATAGACAAACATGTAGTACAGACCACAAATAACATCTATACTAATATTATAAAGAGGAAAGGTTTGATTTTTTGTTTGTTTGTAATGAATAGGGTCCAAAACTACTAGACCGATTTAAAAAATTATTTCACGGTTGGTAAGCTACACTATCCCCGGTGAACATAGAAAATATTTTATTTTCAAAAAAGTTAGGGATCCATAGTAAAACCGTGCGAAACCGGGAAGGTCCGCTAGTGTTAATACATACAATCTGCATGCCACGCCGTGTTTATGTATTACATAAACACCAGGCGGTATAACCTCCTTACCACAGGGAGGCATATTCAGCTGTAGCGTAAGCTGTAAAGGGTTCTTACCTGCACTTCTTCGTGATCGGCCAGCAGCATCAGCGCGAAGGTTAGAGCCATAGCAGTGGTATCGTGACCCTGCAATGGAAACATCTAGTCAGAAAATGTGCCTCAATTTTATCTGCGGTTTTTTATCATATGTCTACTCGTACATGATAAAAAAACTTTAGAAACTATCATGGTTATTAATACTAAAGTCATTTGAAACGGGATATTTACCATGTTTTGATTTTTGGGTTTTCCAATATTTCGGCACAAACAGTTGTGTTTTTGAAACCTCAAAAATCGAAACATGGTAAATATCCCGTTTCAAATGACTTAATTAGTCGTACCTCGTACATGATAATAGAGCAAACGTTGCTGGATACCTAGGTTTTAGGTAAATGTTGTTTTACCTCACGCAGTGCATTTTCAGTGTTCAATGGTCGTATTTGTTTGTCTCAAAAAACTTACAATATGACCATTTGTATTTTTTTCAACGCATTCTATATGTTGAAAATAGATTATTGCTTTTTTTTTATTAAAAAACAGCTAATTGATTGGTTGATAACATTTAACAACTCATGCAAAAAAAAAAATGCTAGATCATTCACACGTCATTCATCTAGCCCCAAAAAATAGCAAAAACCCTGACTTACGAGTAGTTACCCTGCCTGACTCGCTGCCTAGGTATGAGTTTTAACCAACTCTGTGGTTTTATTTATTAATTTATTCTTCTTGCACGATAAAACATATACAAAACATTATTCTAGACAATTTATAACAAATACGAACCTAACCTAAAAAGACAGTTTACACAGTTTTCCCAGTAAAACTCAACATACCTCGAACATAAAAGTGTTGACCTCCTCCCGTATACCCTCCACGTCGATGTTGCCCCTACTCTCCTCTTCGAGAAGGAGGTCCAGCATGGCCAGTCTCCTCTTACTGCCGAACTCGCTCGCCAGCTCTTCTGTCATTTCTGTAGGATTCTGAGCCCTGGAAAAAAAAACTGTTTTATCATAAATAATAAGGAAACCAAAAAAGAAAAAGACCCACGAGATAATACTGCTTTTGAAACGATCATAGTTATTAACACAAAATTCATTTAAAACGGGATATTTACGATTAATTTTTTGGGTTGAAACTGTGCTTCAACACTGTTTCAACTCAAAAATCAATATGAAAATATTGGAAAACTCAAAAATCAAATCATATCCCGCTTATAATTACTTTTGAGAAAATAATATATAAAAAAATCAATGGATTTGACAATTTACTTGCAAATCAACGGTCATTCTGGCAACTGCTTCGTGGATTTTCATTTTGCTATAGATTTTTTTCTGTTAGATATTCCTAACTTGGTGTGTTATGTACTCTGTGTTTGCTGCCTACAAGGGCATTGCCCATTACATTGACCGCGCGGCTCTGATTGCCCTCAAGTTAGTTCTTGTCTTTAGTCAGCTTACCTCTGCTTCTTCTTCTCGAGTATAACATCATCAGCGAAGCTGCGCACCGTGTTCAACCGCCGCTGGAACAGCCGCCCCAGCGACGACGCGTTGAAGATGATGTTTATATGAAGGTAGAAGTGCGTGACGCGACTCATCAGTAACTTGCCGATGTCTTTGATGGCTTCCTTGTAAGTCACTGTCTTGGCGGATTTGTCCGAGTCTAGCTGGGTGCCCATAGCTGTTTCTGTGTTCATCATTTATATTTATATTTATTTAAAGAAAAACCACTCTCACAAATAACAGAATAACAAATTGATTAATACTACTTTTGGATAATAACTTAGAATAAGAATAAGAAAATCTTATTCATACCATTAACAAATTTAACTAGTTTCTTACCCAACACCATAAAGACTACATATCTCCTAACTAATTAGAAAACTATAATAATGTATGTTTGTTTATTTAGTATCAATCAAAAATTATGGTTAAAATACTCGTGGAAGGATTATAATGAGATCCTGCCTAAGTTTTGGGGTTTTGACCTTGGCTTCGAAGCTCTCCATCAAATTTTTATTAGAGTCAAATTTAAAATTATTATAAAACTTCTGAAACTATCATGGTTATTAACACTAAAGTCATTTAAATTCCGTGATCATGGCGCATGAAACTGTGCCGAAATATTGGAAAACTCAAAAATCAAATCATGGTAAATATCCCGTTTTAAATGACTTTAGTGTTAAAATTATTAGTCAAATTTTAAACAAAATTATCATCGAAAAAGAAATAAACTGTTAATTAATTCTTTCTCCACGATTTTTTCTTGTGCTCTAAGTCTTAGAGAAAGTATAATAAAGAGGTTCAATCAGAAAAATAAAATGTCTGCGCAAAAATTAATTTCCCCACCCACCACTTATAAATTACTTACCACAGATAGTTGCCAGCGTGAAGTCGCTGATGAGCGGCAGCACATCCACTCTCCCCCCCCGTGCCGCCTTCACCTGCGTCACCAGCCCCCGCGACTTGTCCTCCATCATCATGGTGAAGTTCTTCAGGATGTTGAAGTGGAACGTTGGCGTCAGGATCTTGCGTCGCTGGTGCCACTTCGATCCTAGGGTATTTGTTCTTGTTTGGTTGACTTATTATAGACAGTGACGACCGATGTGGCGTGGTGGGCGATGGTCCGCCTGCGACGCAGGAGGTTGCGGGTTCGATTCCCGCCTCGGAACAATTGTGTGTACGATCTGCAGATATTTGTTCCGGTTGTTCTGGTCGTTTTCTATGCATAATAAAAAATATCTTGTATTATGTATATCAGTTATCTAGTACCCATAACACAAGCTCTGCTTACCATGGGGCTATATAATGCTGTGTCAATTGTCCAGCAATATTTATTTATATTTATTATTATAATCGCTTTATAAATAAGAAATCTTTTTCCGGAGAAAGTCATAACAACTCCAAGCTCTCTATCTGTGCAAAAAAAGAAGCGTCTTATGAATATATCTATGTAGGTCGCGCGTGTGCCAATTTACTACTTTTGTTGCATTAAAATGTAAGTTCACCGTAACGCCACGACGGTTCTCTTTTTGCATAGACTCTAGCTCTATTCAATACCATGCTTCAGAAAACTCTATTTTTAATAAAATGAAAATGAAAAGTTTTTTATTTCTTTAAGCTTACAAATAAGCACTTAGAGACGTCATATTCTATAGTTCACTTAAATTTTTTGTCCACCAGTGAAAGAAGTGACAAGAAACCACTAGTATGTTCATAACTTATGTGTCTAGTACATTTGATTTGCTTATCTGTAAGTTGGTAGATTTTTAGTTGGAGCAAAACTCGTTCCAAGCTTTTTTATCTTCTAAGTAATCTGATATTTTGTAATAAGCTTTTTTACAAAGAATATGTTTAACAATTTTTTTAGATTTATTTATTGATAATTTTTGCAACTCACTTGGAGTTTTGTTGTAGAAGCGTATACATTGCCCTTTAAAAGATTTTTTGATTTATTTTGTGTAGCCTATTTGTGGGCACAGCGAGTTTATTTTTATTTCTAGTATTTACATTATGTATATCACTTTTTTTAGTGAACCGATTGATATTTTTATGGGTGTACAACAAGTTTTCATAAATACATTGACACGGTACTGTCATTATGTTTATTTCTTTGAATTTTTCACGCACGTACAGCCCTTTTTTTACCAATAATACTTCAGAAAACTGTCTTAAATTCTGGTAAAATAATCTTTTAACTCCGACAAAAATATAAAAAGCCTGTAATCTTTACATCACGAAAGTGAATGTTCGAGCGAGTTTTATTAAATTTTTCGTCACCGCTTTTCTTCATCCCAGTACTGAGCAATAATCTCATTTAAACTCCTTACAAAACACGATCAAATTATTATAAGTTTTTATGTTCAGCTTATTCGCGTGTTGAAAAATTTAAATAGCGGTATTATTAAAACCTTTCAAAGCAAGAATGGAGGAATAATGAGGAGCCGCGGGCGAGCCCTACGTTATAAACAAGATCCGTCAAGAGCGAGTGTATCTCGCGCGCCGAGGGTGCCGAACGTTTGGCAATTACACAAATATTCGCTAGGTACCGGTTAGTGACTTCGCTATTGAATGAATACCTAAAAAAGTAGGTAACTACATTTCAGATGGATTGCAAACACTCTGAACTCTGCAAACTTTGGAGAATAGGGATTAAATTGTAGGTAATTTTTCGACTTATTTTATATTTCAAAACGTATGAAACCTACAAAAAAAATTATAAATTGTGTAAAATGTATTTGAATTTTTCCTTTCATTAGATAACCAATTTGACATTGTAGGTATCTTTTAAAATTTCGACATGACAATTAGTATTGCATTTTTATTAATCTTAATTCATTTTAATTCATATCTTTCATCTTGATCTATTAAGTAAATTTGGTGGTCTTAAGCTCTAGTAACTACAATGCTTAAATGATCTATAACAAATATTGACAATCTGTGAGTAAAGACTCACAAACTTTTGCGTTTCTATTTTAGTACGACTGGTTCCGAGTACAAGAGTCCTGTAACGTTAAAGGCATTAAGCACTTTGACTTATCCACAGAGTTTAAAGCTGAAAAGGTTAGCGCGGTGGCGACGGGGTATTTGTACAGGGTGGCAAGGAGTGAGTCAGATGTCTCGCATTTGTAGTGTTGAGTTGAGAACTTATTTTATCGACAGTTTCACATGTTGTTAGGTTTGGATAGTTTAGCAACTAACGTTATCCGCCGTTTTATTGAAGTTACGGTGATCTACATATACTGAGAAAATATTATTTTATTGGCAAAATAATGGACGTCGAAATTATTTATAAGGAAAGACAAGATGTGTTTGCCAAGTCCAAGTCCAAGCTGAACTTGGCAAGAAAAACTGGCGAGCAGCACCGTGTGTAAATATTACACGAACCATTTGGATCCACTTTTGACCCCCTCATAACTCAAAACTATTTCATAATATAAACATATCGAAGTTGACTCCTCCACCCGATTAAAGTTGGTCCTTACGTTTTCTAACATACTGTATAATATAGGTACGTATAGTATGAGCTCTGCCTAGTTTAGGGCTAGTATGATGTTGATGATGTATGGATTGTCCAGTGAGGCTACCATGCTATTTAACACAAAAGAATAAAAAATAAATAATGCTGGGCTCCTGTGGGGACTACTATGCTATTTAACGCATAACGTAACGCGCGTTATCAGCGTTATTAAGGGAATTTTAGCGCGGTTAACGCTTTGAAAAACTCGTGAAAAGGCGTTATTCGCGTTAAATTGCGCCTTAACACGCGTTAATTGCGCTAAAATTAGCATATGTATGTTTTTTAGTTATTTTTCTCTTGTATGTTGTGTTTTGTAGTTATTATTCTATATGGTTATTCTATTTTTCAACTAACCTGTGCTTATCAACAAGCCCGTCCCCAGCCACGGCTCCATGAAAGTGTAAGCTTTCCCCTTTGTGATGTTCTTCGAATGGGTTAACACGATCTGTAAAAGATAATAACATAATTAAAAAAAAATGAGTCAAAAATAGTACATGAACTAGCATTTGAAGATTTTTCTCAAAGATAGCAAAGAACGCAAGAAAAAAACCTTGACAGTCCTCTTTTCAATTGTTTTCGCAAAACAAACGGGCAAACGCCAGCAAAATGTTGCTAAAAACTTAGGCGAAAGTTTTGATGGTACTTCATTCATCAAAATCATTTAATCCGTTTTCATACTTCAAGGTGACAAAGCAGTATCAACGGCCAACAAAAACATTCGCCTTGTGGGTATAAAAAAGGAACTGGACTCTACCAATAGCTACATAATTTCACTACATAGTATAAAACAAAGTCGCCTCCCGCTGTCTGTCTGTCACTCTGGTAAGTGTACTCCTGTTTCCGCATTTAGACTCCGATTGGTCCTTTGTGCGTGGTGAACTACGCAACGGATTTTGATGCGTTTTTTTTAAATAGGTAGATTGTTTCAAGCGGAAGGTGTTTAAACCATTTGACACATAGATTTCCACGCGGGCGAAGCCGCGCGGCGCAGCTAGTATTCAATATGCTAAACTTGCGAGTCACTTCTCATGATCTAAATTGAAGAGTTTGTTTTCACGAAAAGAACAAAAAAATCGGTGTTTTTTACTAACAAGTACGTAGAAAATTTACGTTTATCCATAACCAATCCGTCAGTGTCTGAATTGGTGTAACAACACTGGTGTAACAACTTTACTAGTATGCTGAGGAAAAGGTACCTATGAATAGCCCAGCCCGCGTAGGCGAAACAAATTGACGAAACTGGAGCCTGCGGGCGGTAAAGTAAGTAATATTACTTTTCTAGCCTAGGGAGATATGACAAAACTTTCGAGGAGATTATACCAATTCATATTGAATCAGCCTGAGCAACTTTTAACATCCATGAAACGCCTGTATAATCTAAGATTTTAGTTTCTTTATTCGATAAAGATGATACAACACATAATGAAGACCTGCGAAAGACTGGTAGCTGCTGGATGCGTCAAGCCGAAGACAGGGCGCTATGGCGCTCATTGGGGAAGGCCTATGTCCAGCAGTGGACTAATATAGGCTGATGATGATGATACAAAACATTAGGTGCATTAGTTAGACCAATCAGTTGCTACTTCATTAGCTAAGTAAGTAGTTACATACAGCTATTTCCATTAGCATATTCCCAGCCCCTACGCTCAGCCTAATTATCAAAGGATTACCTTAATTGGGCTCATTATTGCCTCATTATTATTATTTAGCACTGGCAATAATGACCGCATTAAATATCGATATTAACCTATAGAAAGCGAGAGAGTTCCAACAGGTAATTTAACATGGTTGTAATTGGCTATTTGGGTCGTTAGTGCTCAATCAGCCTGTAGTAATTAAGCTTTATGTATACTAATATTATAAAGAAGAAATGTTTGATTTTTTGTTTTTTTGTTTGTATTGAATAGGCTCCGAAACTACTGGATCGATTTGAAAAATTTTTTCACCGTTGGGAAGCTACACTATCCCCGGTGAACATAGACTATATTATATTTTAAAAAAAGTTAGGGATCCTTACTAAAACTCCAATAATGTAACACAGAGTGTAAAAAAAATTGAAAACCTAATAAAGTGAAATTCAAGTTTAACGCGGGTGAAACCGCGGGGAACAGCTAGTGAGGGATATAAATCGATGTGGTCGGTGCAAGCGAACAATGAAAACCAGAGATTGTAGAGACACGGTCGGGTTAGACTAAGCTCTAATACGAGAAGGGTTCGGCTGTTGGTATCTATGATTTTTTATGTTTCGACTCCTCCATCAATTAGGAACCGATTTGGAAAATGATTTCGCTCGGGATGGTCCCATAAAAATGTTAGTGCCGAGGAATACGTATCTGTCCCGAAAAACTTAAATAACCGTGTGAATAATAAGGAAGGAAGGAATTTGAAGTCTGTTTCTGTTTTTTCATAACTCATGGGTAGTCATTATTCGTAGAATGAAAACAGCCAATGTCTAGCGAAATAGTATAAGTGATATAGACACGAGAACATCGTAATCCATCAAAGATTAAAGACACTACTGTGACGAAAAGAATGCAAAGATCTGCCCAAGGTTGTCATAATCGTAATTTTCATAGATACGGCTGACACTGAAACAGATTGTGCATAATACCAAAAGGTGTCAAACGTGGTGACGCGATATTTATCTACTATTTTCATAGTAAGGCCATTGTGTTAGTGGAATTAGGCCCCTTTACGCGAGTTTTTGTTTCGTTATACTAAACTAGCTTCGCCCCGCGGCTTCGCCCGCGTTGAAATCTGCGTGTCAAATGGTTTATAAACCTTCCTCTTGAATCACTATTTATTTAAAAAACCGTATCATAATAATCCGTAGCGTAGTTTTAAAGATCTAAGCATACATATAGGGACAGACAGACAGCGGGAAGCGACTTTGTTATATACTTTGTAGTGATGCCAGCCGGCCGCCGCGCGCCGGTGGGATGACGACTTGCGAAGGAGGGAACCCAGCATGCCTCGGGCATGGGTGCGTCAAGCTGAAGACAGTGCGCTGTGGCGCTCATCTTTATATGCCTACTGACTGTGCGGAGAATTTGCCTGAGTTCACGCAATGTTTGGGCAAAATAAACTCGATTATTGAAGATAGCATAGACATTGACGCGGTTTATATGCTGGGAGACTTTAATGCGCATCCGAGTGAGAGATTTAGTAATGAACTTTTAGATTTCTGTGCAGAACAAGATTGGACGTGTGTTGATATGGATATCTTAGGCACGGATTCTGGTACTTTTACTTTCGTGAGTGAAGCGCACGGATGTACACGGTGGTTAGATCACTGTTTAGTAACTAGAGGTGCGTTATCCACAGTTAAACGCGTGTGGGTAGAGCATGGTGTGCAGTGGTCTGACCATTATCCTTTGTTTCTAGAATGTGACCTAGGTAGAGTTAGTTCTAGAATTGACTTAGATTTAAATTTAGTACACAACTTGACTGTCTGGGGCGAGCGTACAAGTAGTCAAATTCAGCAGTACCAACAGCTTTGTCATACTAAGTTAAGGGAAATTGTTTTTCCAGTACAGCTCGCCCACTGTTGTGACGGAACGTGTGTTGACGAGGGACATAGAGTATTATTAAGTAATATGTATGACGCAATTGTAAATATACTGACAGAAGCCGCACAAACTACTTATACACGAGCTAAGCCGCGAAGGAAGAAGGGTTACATTGCCGGATGGAATAAACACGTAGCATGTTACCACAGGGAGGCCAGGCTTAAGTTTTTGGAGTGGGTTGAGTCAGGTAAACCAACATGTGGTTCGATCTATGTAGATATGTGCGAAAGCAGGAAGATATTTAAGAAAAAGTTGAAGTGGTGTCAAGACCAACAAGATCAAATAAAGATGGATGCGCTTGCTAGTCAACATAGCGCCAAAGAATTTAAAAACTTCTGGAAGAGCACAAATAAAATGAATGCTAGGCCTGGCCTCCCTGTGACGGTAAATGAAGCTGTAAATCCAAACTCTATCGCCGATCTCTTCAGGGAGCATTTTGGGGTGGTACCCAAGCCGGACTCGTCTGTGTGTGAGCAGGCCAAGGCTGAGGTCGTCATGCAAAGGAGATTGGTAAGTTTAACAGCGCGACAAGTTCGAAAAGTCATTAAGGCCATGCAAAGGGGCAAGTCTCCTGGGTATGACGGCCTCAGTATTGAACACTTAAGGTTTGCGGGTGTTCACCTTCCCAATGTGCTCTCCATGTTCTTTAACTTATGTCTATGCCATGGCTACTTACCTGACACGTTGACCAAAACCATTGTTGTACCCATTGTGAAATGTAAAACTGGAGATGTGTCAGATAAGAACAACTATCGGCCTATCTCACTAGCAACCATCATCGCAAAGGTGCTTGACAGCTTGCTTAATAACATTCTCTTGCAACATGTCAAGCTGCACGAGGCTCAATTTGGTTTTAGGGTCGGGCTATCTACAGAGAGTGCGATTCTGTCACTTAAGCAAGCTGTCAGGTACTATACTGACAGAAAGACCCCGGTTTACGCCTGTTTCCTGGATTTATCCAGGGCCTTTGATACTGTTCTGTATCACAAGCTTTGGGAAAAGCTGGGAGACGAGGGCGTACCGGGAGAAGTTGTTGCCATCATGAGGTATTGGTACAAGTGTCAAAAAAACCAGGTGAGATGGGCTGGCACTCTATCTGAAGAATATGGCCTAGAGTGCGGAGTGCGGCAGGGCGGAATTACCTCCGGGCTGTTATTTAATTTGTATATAAATGGACTCATCGCTGAGCTCAGCAACACGCATACAGGCTGTATCGTTGATAATGTTTGTGTAAACAACATTAGTTACGCTGACGATATGGTGCTGCTGGGCCCATCGGTGGGTTCTATTCTAAAATTATTGAATATTTGTGAGATCTATGCGGCCGAACATGGACTGACATACAACGCCAAAAAAAGTGAAGTCCTTGTATTTAGAAGTGCAAATAAAGGGCCCGCCTATGTTCCACCCATAGTACTTGATGGTGTGGCTCTGAAGGTAGTAAGTACGTTTAAATACTTAGGACATGTCGTCAACAACTCCCTAAGTGATGATGCAGATGTTGAGAGGGAGCGTAGAGCTCTG
This sequence comes from Eupithecia dodoneata, assembly GCA_947044415.1. Lineage (NCBI taxonomy): Eukaryota > Metazoa > Arthropoda > Insecta > Lepidoptera > Geometridae > Eupithecia > Eupithecia dodoneata. The sequence continues at coordinate 11,325,065 of OX345671.1, forward strand.
GCTGTACGGGGGAACATGATCGCGCGTAGGTTCGCACGCTGCTCGAGAGAAGTGAAAGTGACGTTATTTAAGGCATACTGCCAGTCTTTCTACTCGAGCAGCCTCTGGCTGAACTGTACCCGCCGCGCAGCCAGCGCTCTACGCGTACAATACAACAACATTTTCAGGATGCTGATGCGGCTGCCTCGCTTTTGCAGCGCATCTGGTATGTTCGCGGAGGCGCGCACGGACGACTTTTACGCGATTATTCGTAAAAAAGTCGCATCCTTATCGCAGCGCGCGCGAGCCAGTAGCAACGGCATCCTGCAAATGATTATGTCCCGTCTGGACTGTCCCATCCAAAACAAATGGATGAGGATAGTAATGGGGAATAACTCCATTTAAGTTGTTAGTAAGTAATTATTTTATTTTATTTTATGTTACCTAATATTAATTTGAACCAATTGTATTGTATAATTTTAATTTTATAATGACATTATATTTTAAGTTTTTATTTTAATTTGATTTTAATTTGATTGTATTGTTTTATGGAATATGTTTCTGAAATAAATGAGTTAATAATAAATTGGGGGAGGCCTATGTCCAGCAGTGGACTAACTTGGGTTGATGAAGATGATGATGTAATGCTGAACCATACCTCAACGTCCTCCGGACTGGTGATGTGGAGGATACGTCTCTTGAAGATCTTCACCAGGTAACGGTCTCCGTACTCTTTAGCGAACTGCCGCATGCTAACGAACACTTGTTCTGGAAATAATTAGTTTACATAATTATCTACCTATGCTTGCGAGGAAGCATGACTGTACAAAACGTACAAGTGCAACGGAGACAAAAGCATTTATTTTATGGCATTTTAAGGCTGTATCTAGCAATTTAAATTTTTATTTTTATTATCTAAGACGTACGCCTAAGTCTTGTACAATACCAGCCGTAGTCATTGAAAGGGGAAGCACTCACTACCAAATTACAAGTTAACCTTAGAATAACTTCTACTGGTAATGAGAGAGAGCCATTAACCTTTAACTGGTGACGTGGGGCCTCACAGGCCCGTGAGCACTAACAAAACGTTTTTTCACCCCTTTCCCCTCACGTCCCGGGTTTATGTGTCTCAGTAGCTTCGAGTTTGGTTGCACCCATACCGTGGATAGGGATAATAGTGTCGGCGGGGGCAAATTCGGTGAGTTATAGGCATTTAAAGTTTTACTGAGGGCTCTCAGGCCCTACGTCACCACTTACGTTACTTTTTTTTTCAGAGTTGTTAAGTTGTTATTTGTGATTTAGTATGGGGTATATCTCAAAACATAAAGGATGAATTATACAGAACCACCTAGAAAAACAGTAGAGTACTGGAGCAGAGAAATACAGAATAAAGTACTAGTATACAAATTATACCGGGAACCAGTTCAAATGTTGATCAACAAATCGAAGAATGGCTGGGGTGTGAAAAATTTAGTGGTTCTGCAGCTGATGATTTAAAAGACAAATTTAATTAATCGAAAATGCTATAATTTTTTTTTATATAATATATAATTGTATATAATTCTACCAAGGGAGGAATGAACGCATGTGAAAAACATGTGAAGTTTACCCAATGTCAGTTTTGTGATTTAAATTTTGATAAGAGATTTATGTTATTTTATAAGATGATTCAAGTCTATACTAAGATTTCAAAATGTTATTATTTATAAGTATGTCGTTTTTTGTTTTTTATGACCAAATAATGATATCATATCGTTTTTCGAATAATACAAGAGCTCATTTTGATATGTCTTGTTTTTAAATAATAGTGATAGTTAGAATACACATAATTGTTTTATTTCATACCTAAATATCCATATTAACACAAATAGGTAGGCTACAGTCATTCATTTGTGTACAGTTTGAATTATACGTATATTCATCCGAGGCCTGTCAGGCCTAACTTCACCACTTACGTTACACAAATGCCACGTTACCAATTAAAGGTTAATAAGTGTCATGTACTTTTTATGCAATAAATAATTTATAATTCTCGTTATCTTCCTCATAAACGTGAGTGTAATAAATTGTCCACTATATGGCGGTCGTAAAATACCGTCCGCTCCTCTAATAATTAATACATAATGCTGTACAATTCACACAAAAAAAACTACTCAATACGAAAATGCGCTACCAATTGTCCTGATTGTGGGTAAGGAGGACTATAAAAACGAAAAGCCTTAAACGAAGTATGTTCAACGGATGGGTAGATAAACTCACTAGCATCCATCTTCATAAATTCGAAGGCTGATCCAACGACAGGCCTCCTCCGTGGCCCCGGCAGCCGGTCCACATCCTGCTGCTCGTCCCAGAGCAGCCACGCCACCAGCACCGCCAGCGTACTCGCCAGTACTATCCACAACATGGTGGGATGCTTCTGTCTTCTGAAAAGTTACAGATAAAATATATTATGCTGAAACACTCACGTCACGCATCGTTTAGCCTAAACTAAGCCGAGCTCGTGTTACGAAATAAAATAAAAAGTTTATGTATTCAATCATATTTTTTGTCAACACACATAAAAAATTACAAAAATAAAAATAAATAACAATTAAAGAAAACATAAGACATAACTTTAAATTTAAATTATTAGGCGTTGACGATAATTTGTAACGACTGGTATTGGTCTGAAAATACTTTGGCGTGTTTTAAAAAACTACCGACTTCAAATTCCTAAATAATAAAATGGGTTAAAAACTTGCTTATAAAAAAGAATCATAGAAATCGGTTGGCGTAATATTGAGCTATTCGTCCATGGTTTGCTCGTAGATGCATTTGTTGGAACTAGACCAAATTGGACATAAGAGGTAATGGTCCGCCTTGGAATAAATGTTTGAACGATCTACTAATATTTGTTCCGTATGTTTTGGGTGTATTCTATGTGTAATAATAATCAAATATACATATATCTGAGTATGTGTATTATATTGAGTACTTATATCAGTGAAGTAGTTTCCCATAACACAAGCTCTGGCTTAGCTTAGGTACAGATTAGGTAATGTTATGGCATGGGGCTAGACGATGCTGTGTGGTTTTTTTGTATTTTCATACAATTGAAATACTAGTTCTAAATTGTTTATATTATTTGATTGTAACTTTTTCACTGTAAAATCAGTCTAAACATAAAGAGTTAAAGCCCATATCTGAATGCACATTTTTGTGCTCGGTAGCTGTATCGGATTAAGCGCTAAGCTCTAATATTTGTTTGGGTTGGAAACACCGACATACAAAATAGTTATACTGAACCTATAATTTGTAGAATAAACACGTCTTATATAGTATTACAGTCACGCTGTAAACATACCTACAAGGTGCCACATAATTGGTGTACGAAGCCGAATAGGGTGGATTCCGATCCTGGGGATCGGCCACAGGAAGGTGAAACCAAGTTCTTTAACTTTTTAATAATTTTTTTTGTTATAAGTATATCAAGTTTGTAGCAAATATTTCGTATTATGTACTGTGTAATTAAATAATTTTTGTACTTGGATTAAGAATCCTAGATATTTTAAGTAAATACAGAAGCAGTTGAATAATAAAGTTATAAAAGCAAACAGTGGTATAATGATATTAATAAAATATCTTGGTTTAAAAAAAGCGAGTACCTACGAGTATATACATAAAATAGTGCAAACTACCTTCCTACAATTTGCCGATAGCAATCAATGCCTTGTATTGCTATAAATGTCTAAAAGGAGGGAGGATTTTTTGCTCATTACACGTACTAATTTCACGGCAATTATTTTTGCAATCGAAGAATCACTCGGAGCATTGAATTGTGTGATATTCAAAACTTTAAACAAGGTTAAAGTTCACTGACGACCTGGCTGAAGGCCTATCATTTTAGCAATATTTCTCTTTCCATCGATTTTAATTTATGAAAATAAGGTTTAGCTCAGATAGACAGACCTAGTTACTAAACTTCAATCAACAGCAGATGAATAAATTACAACCTCGGTATCTAAGACAAGAGTGAATATATATCTATTGTTTAGTAATCTATATCTTCTATCTAGATCTTTGTGAATTGTGATACATCGTCGGCCACATCTTCACTTCATATCAGGTGAGATTGTGGTAAAACGAAGGCCTATTGGCAATAAAAAAGAAGCTATTTTATACCAACCTAACATTATTATTCCGTTTAATTATTTTTAAACAAACATTTAAAGATTTTATATTATAAATACCCAATACAACAACTGTATTTGTATCCTATAAAACTAAAGTTGACATCACTTTATTCTTTAATACTTAATTAATTAATTCCTAAACAATGTTTAACAAAACCGGGCTGTTATCAAACAACTAAATAAATGTTAAACTTTGACACTTACCTTCAACTTCTCAACACTACAAACAACTATCTTCTTACCACAAATCACAACACAAACTGTCTTAAACTTTCAACTTAATAACAATAACAGTCAAACACTTGAAACTTTAAGTTTTAAGTTGTAGACTCATAACACAAAAATTGATAATCACGAAACACAGGCAAGGTCGGTTGTTTGTAGTGTCGGAGTGCGTCGTGTTCTAACGCAATGTTGTTATATGTATAGTTAGTTAGCTCGGATGGAACCGGTTGGAGCTACCTACCTATTTATGTGTTAGGTGTACAAAAACATTTGTTATTTATCGAAATTGACATCCATAAAATTACGGCTGGTAGAAAAATCTAAACAATATTAGGTATCTTCCTACTAATTCTGTATTGTCTGGACTGGGCATGATCTGGGCAAGATATTAATATTAATTTCAAATGATAGGTACTCAGTAGCCCTCTGGCTAATTACTTTTTAATCACTCTAATTTCCCTTTCTGTTCATACGGTAAATTTTTCGGTACCCATACAAAAAACGATTATCTTCGATATCCATAAATTCGTAAACCAGGATCTGATAAAATAGAGATGAAAAAATACTTATTTTGTAGGTAAAGTATTTTTCCCATGAGATATAATACAACGCGTGCGAAGCCGCGGGCAGAAACTAGCTTAAAACTTTAGTGTGACTAAAAAAACTCGCGTCTGTCTCTTACTTTCACAGTCTTTTCTTCATTCTTTATCTCAGTAATCCTAATAAATGTAAAATAATCTTATTTGATAATAATTTATAGGTATTTTACTTGTCTACTAAGTGCTTATTTTGTAAGCCTAAAGAAATAAAACATTTTGAATTTGTGTATGCATTACCTATAATTACATGCATATTGATTGCATAATGCTTTTGGTACACCTTGTATTACGCTCCAGATCAGTATCTGTGCATCATACATCGATCGTTTACTAGCTAATCCTGTAAGTGGGCTCCATAGTGAGCGAGCAGTGGATGCAATGAGATCAAGAGGCGGAACAATCGACATACAGTCATTACCACTAGCACAATACACTAACTAAGTCTCACCTAGTTTGAACGGTAATTATACTTACTTAGGGTTATTTACAAGAATAATAATGACTAAGCCATAAGTAGCTACTATCTACTCATTTTTTATGCTAACAAACAACGTTCTTATTTGGTAACTCTACATTTTCTTATGTTTAGGTATTTTTATATTACCCAATAGACGTTAGACTGTTTCAAAAGTTTTTCTTCATAAAATTACTACAGGAGGAAATTTTTTGAAAACGTTTTCTTTATTCTATTTTTACTTTCAAAATATGTTAGCTGATTATATTTAGATTTGTTTATGTAGAAACTAGACTTTCAAGGTGACTGTACTTCGGTATCTACCTACATGTTCTGATAAGAGATAACGCATACACCGACTGACAATAACAATAACTCACTGAGTTTAATATTGATAACTTATCGATTATAGATGAAGAAAACTTTTATTAATCTGCAGCTAGCTCAATTAATCCAGCAACTGCCTGCAGTCTTTCACAGGTCGTCATCCCACCTGGCCGGAGGGCGTCCTACACTACGTTTATCGAGTAGTTTCCACTCAAGAACATATGGCCGGCCCACTGCCACTGCAGCTTGCTTATTATTAGAGCTGTGTTGATAAGTTTATAATATACTCTACTCTACTGTATATACTCTACGCTACTGTATATACTCTACTCCACTGTATATAATCTTCTCTACTGTATATACTCTACTAAAAAAGTTCAAAGTTCATGCGTGAATTTACGAAAATTTATTATTGTTATCAACACTGAATCATCTTACCTATAGGTACCTACATACACACTCAGTTCTAATCTGAGATATTTTATGGCAACAATGACACAAAAAGTCTTTGTGGTTTTACCAATTGTTATTCAATTTCATTCATAAAATGTATATATGTAGCTTCAAGGAGACGCGCGGCGTCGAATCGACCGCACCCGATACATTTTCTTTCATAATATTTTAATTATTTGATCTACTGGACCCAAATTTTCTCATTTTGATTTTATTATACTATAAAAAGCTTAGAGGTTGGGTTCGATACCTTCTTTCGGTTTTTTAACCAAAAACTGCTTAGAACCAATTCTCCAACGGATTTCCTTGAACAACGATACCAATTTGTACCCATCAATGGCTTCAGAAAGAAAGAAAAAGAAAATAAATTTATTTGAAACCATCATACACATGACGCGACACATTACAATAATAGGTGATTATTAAAATGTTTTCCACGAGTATTTCATTTTATTATTTATTTATTTATTTTATTGTATAATTTTGGGAAAACTAACAGCTAGGTAACTAAATACTAAACACAGTGTGTAACTAACGGCTAATTATAAGTTTCCACAGATATAAGAATAAGACTTTTGTTTGTAATCCTTTTATCAACAAAAAATACTTCCCTGGACACAAGTCACTTATAAATTACATCAGTCTCAAAGATCATGACGAAGCAAAATAGCTAAAGTAAGAGGAAAATACTAAACGTTGCATCATTTCTACAAAAACAGGACCAAAGTCCAACCAATTTCGAGTCCAAAGTCCAAAATAACAGTTCATAACCACCTAATTTGTCTCGCTCCGACTCACCGAAGCAACAAGATAATTCCAAAGGTTAAAATGACGCCATTTGCGAGGTGATGAAATATCAAAGTTTATTTCGTCTAATTTGTCGGTACCTAAAGAAACTTATGTCAACAAAAACTTGCCATTGCTGCTGTACTCAAACCAAAATTAACATTTTCTTAACCTTCAATTTATTATAATTAAGTATTACAACATTGTTGTTAACTTAGATAAAGCTTAAATACATACCTATATTTTTTGGATTGATTCACCATTATAAATATATGTGTACATTTGTGCTATAGAATAATTAAAATAATAATAATAAAATTCGTCAGGAACGCTCTATTAGAAAGCATTGAAGAACTTTGATCAGAACCACAAATACCTTCTGTAATAAAATTTTGCATTGAAAGAAAGAAAATCAATTTATTCTGTTCCCATAAAAAAACGCAGAATAATATAATAAAAACGTTCAAAAAAAAAATCTAACATATACTCCACCATGCTGACCAAATGGTCCACAGCACATGGTGACAACTAAGTCAACTCTCAACTCAATACCTCACATTCTGAACGAGCGATAGCGGTATCAATGCTACTTCTCCTATGATTTATTATTCTTCCTGGGTATGAACTTGATCATGACAGGCTCCGCGGGGCGCAGCACCATATCTGCCGCCAGGCGCGGCCTGAAGCCCTGCCTCGGGGCTTGCAGCTGGAAGCTGCGGCATACCTCGCTCAGCACGCATTTCATCTCCTGCATCGCGAAACGTTGACCTGCGGAAAATGGGTTTCTTTACAATATACGAGTAGCTTTACAATATCTACTTTGGGAGAACACTCTCTGCAAGGAGGCGGATGAAACGCCCCTTGCAGAGAGTCTAGGTGAGTGTGGAGCACTGATGCACAACCGCAGCATCCATCTGGGTAAGCATCTGCATAGCCCAGACGAGCTGCGAAACATCACCCTGAAGAAAATCCTACAGTTCCTAGCAGCTGCAAGGGTTAGTGGCGAACTATGAACGCTACGGCTTCGGGGCTGAACGTATAAGTGGCGATCACAATAGGCCTATCATGGCCGCTGTTATACCCAAGCCACCCAAAGATAATTATAAAAAAAATTGTAAGTACATTTTGTATTCTCCCAAACTGTACGTGTTTGGGTGGATTTTTTGGATGGGTAGTAAAGGGAGGTACCTTATCAACATTGCCTGGGATAATAATTTGTAAAAAAATCAGTCTCATAATTATTTACATACAAAATGATTTCTTGTAAAACTGTTGTACGAGTACATAGAGGTTTTAATACGATAAACAAAGGCAAATAAACGTAAGAAAATAGGCATTTTCTGCCAAAACTTTTGATGCCAATCACCAGTTTCATAAACTGATCAACTCGAACGCTATCGAACTAAGTCTAATAAAGTCTATAGGATTCCATATAATACAGATAATTCTACTGCTCTTTAATTCCCTGTTGTGAAACCTACCCCCTTCCACCCTTTCGTCGGTTGCCAACCACCCCTATCCACAAAAATCCTACGAATCCATTCCACTTAACAATTCCTGCTAAATTCATTTCATGTTTCCTAAAACAGTGGAGTCCATTAGCAGTAAAAAAAAATATGTGATGTATTTTACAGTGATTGTGATTTTTTTTAAACTCGCTGTGCCCACAACTAGGCTACACAAGATAATATATCTTTTAAAGGGCAATGTATACGCTTCTACAACAAAACTCCAAGTGAGTTGCAAAAATTATCATTAAATAAATTTTAAAAAAATTGTGTAATATTCTTTGTAAAAAAGCTTATTACAAAATTATCAGATTATCTAGAAGATAAAAAAGCATGGAAAGAGTTTTGCTCCAACTCAAAATCTACCAACTTACAGATAAGCAAATCAAATGTACTAGACAAATAAGTTATGAACATACTAGTGGTTTCTTCTCACTTCTTCCACTGGTGGACAAAAAATTTAAGTGAACTATAAAATAATTTAATTGATAATAATGAATAGTATAAAATATGAACTGTCTAAGTGCTTATTTGTAAGCTTAAAGAAATAAAAACTTTTCATTTTACAGGATAGACCAACATGGCAGATAAGTAAATGAAATAAAAGACAGCTGGACACAGGCCTCTCCTAATGAGCGCCATAGTAGGCATTCATTAAAAAATTACTAAACCAATCTGAATAAAAACGCACATAATCTAGTCACACAAATCACTCTAATATGTATAATAATAATATTATAAATGCGAAAGTTTGGATGTTTAGATGGATGGATGGTTGTTAATTCTGCACGCCAAAGCTGCCGACGGATAGGTCTGAACTTTTACATACAGGTAGTTCTAGGCTTGGAATAAAATATAGGCTACTTTTACCTCATAAATCAGTTCCCATGGGATAGGAATAACCTTTAGACGTTTCCATAGACACAACGCGTGCGAAGCCGCGGGCAGGGTTTGATTTTTTGTTTGTTTGTATGTTTGTTTGTTTGTAACGAATAGGCTCCGAAACTACTGGACCGATTTGAAAAATTCTATCACCGTTAGGAAGCCTAAATATCCGTGGTGAACATAGGCTATATTATATTTTAAAACTCCAATAATATAACGTGGTAACCAAGGTGTAAAAATTCACCTAATAAAGTGAAATTCGAGTTTAACGCGGGTGAAACCGCGGGGAACAGCTAGTATTTAATAAAACTCTACCGTTCTTTAGAACTTAGGTTTTATTAATTTTTTTTTGTTTGTTAATTTAAGTTGTTATGAATAAATGTCTTTCTATTCTATTCTATTCTAAATTAAACTAATATATTCCAAGCCAAGACGGTATAAGTAGAGCTTATAAGGTACTCTATTCTCAGTCTACGTTATAAGGTAAAGCCAATTTGATTGAAGCTATCCCCTTTGAAGTGACACTATTCGGTAATAAGTTATTTAGGTTCTTTTCACAGACGTTCTATGTAACGTGTATATATTTATTTACATGTTTTGATTTGTCTGTTTGTAATGTCTGCATAATCTAAATAACACATTTTTACTTAATTAATTTAAAAATACACACAGTAATTATAAGAAAAATCCGATATATCTGTCTGTTTTTTATGACCTTATCAAAGATAAATCTATTGGATTGATTGGATATTAAATCTTTGGACCTAATCCGAAATGGTAGTGCAACTGTGATAGCGATTTCTTTCACGAGCAGATAGTTGATATTATATCAGATAACTCAGATAACTATCAGACTACTACTCAGAAAAACAATAAGAATTCCTCTATGAAATGTGAACTGGTTGCGGCAAGCTGGAGACGCCGTGGCGTCGTTAGGGAGGCCTCAAATTCAAATTTAAAATAATTTGTTCAGCGGTGGACTGTTGCGTGCGAATGATGACAAATATGTTATTGTATGATAAAGCTTTTTAAAGTATCAGTATGGTAAATTACCCGTTATAAGTGACTTTTATGTAAAAGTATGGTTCCTTACCGATGCAGTTCCTAGGTCCAGCGCTGAAGGGTATGTACGCGTAGGGATGCCTGACCTCCGCGCAGAGGAACCGCTCCGGGAGGAAGGCCTCAGGGTCGGGGAACAGCTCCGCGCGGCGGTGCAAGTCGTAGATGTGGAGGGACACCTCGGTGCCTTTCTTTACCTTCAGGTTACCTGAAACAGAACAGGACATCAAATTTTAACTATAATAAGAAATTGAAGTGCATAAGATCAAAAAGGCCTCTATTTCCTAGTTTCAGCTACCCCCGCTTGTTGGAGGAGGGATGTTGAACAGTGGATATATGCCTGCTGACTATCTATTTACCTACATAAGCGAATACAAACAATCACAATTTGGCGAATTTATTATGAATATTATTTCAAAAAATATATTTCTTTAGACTTACAAAAGAAGCACTTAGACAAGTCAAATTTTATACTAGACCTACTATTAGCGGGTTAGTAAAGATATCCTATAAATGCGTTAGGTGATGAAGTAGTGTTCTTTCAACACAAAAAAGGTTTGTCTTAACGATCAAGTTTTTTTGAAATTAGTAATAAACCAAACCAAAAACATGTTTCTTGGGATGTGAACCATTCGACATGTTGATTTTGTGGCTGGTTTGTACGTATACAATTGTTTTAGGATAACAAAATATATAAATACGAGCACCTAACTAAACCTTCCTTTTCAATTTTCCGTAGTAGAGTAAATATAAAAGTGATGCTCACACCTTACATACAAGACGGCACTTACGACCACTTACGACCAGCAAGACATAAATAAATCGTTTCTTTTGTTGAACGTTCATAAATAAAATTTATGGCCAACTAAAATATCACAATAAAGTCCAAAAATAAAATCACATGATGTTATGAACATGAAATCTATAAAATATCTTTCTTTACTCAGGTATGTAGGTCGTAGCCACTATTGACAAAAGTTTTGTCATTTCCACTACAAACAAAAATTGATTTAAAGGCGAGATTTTGGATGATTTCCGAAACAACTTTAAAAACCATATGTCAGCAATCGTCACACTATGGACTACCGGAGAAATGTAGCCCATGACACCCCCAACTCTCCAAAAAATTATGTCGGTCGCCAATACCAAACATCCTTTATAGTGGGTACGTATATACCTCTAATTATCTAATCTGCAAAAACTGTCTTTAGTTTAAGCGGCGCGGCGGCGCAGCGATCATACTCGGCTAAAATTAAAACGCAACACAGTAATTCGATAAAGTATCCATCTATCTTTTTTATTTACAGGGCATTCAGTCAAGTCAATTATTTGTACTTCCCCAGATGAGTCATTCTATTCTACTCGTGAAACCTATTATATTGCCGCATACAGGTGGTGACGATTGGCAATTGTATCTAGTTGGACACTTTCCTCTGCCAGTATCAAGTAATAGAAAATTATTGTAAAATAAATTAGTTAACTAATTATGAAGATTGTTTTGATATTTTCACTAGAGCCTAGTTCGTTATCTAGCAGGGTGTACGTTAGGTTGGCTTGGGAGACGAGATATTGGAGTCCTCCTTACACCCCCAACGCCTCTGTTTATTACCGAAGGTGTGTAACGCTCGTGTATTCCCGTTGTCCCCGTACGCCCTGTCCCCGTCACGGGGACAGCTGCACGTCATAAAATTTCTTTCCTGTTGTCCCCGTAACGTAGATTCGGGGACGGGGACACAGGGTAGTAAAAATTTAACGTGTCGTTGTCCCCTTAAATCTGTATTCCTGTTAAAAGCTTAGTTTTTAGCGTGGGAAAAAGAAAAGTGAAGTAAAAAAATATTATTTGTATGTATTACAATTTTAATTTAAGGTAAACAAATTATATTGTTAAATATATATAATTGTTATGTTATTTTTGTAAGTTTTATAAAATAAATTGTAATTAAAATAAAACTTATATAAATACCACAACTTACATTATTTATACAATAAATAAAAAAAATCACAATAATTACTAAAAAAATAATTAACGTGGTAAATAGTTACACATCTTACTACAAAAAATATCACAATTATTTGCCTAAAAGATAATCAACATGATAAATAGTTACAAACATCTTACTACAGAAATACAAAAATTTTGATTTAAAATTAACGACTTCCATACATTTTTATTGTTAAGTACTAAGTAGTTTTAAATTATTATAGTTTTAGATAGATATAACACATTTTGCAAATATTAAAAAATAATAAGCACTTCACAAATTAAAAAAACCTACTACATGATTTCTCTTTTACATTTTCACCAACATCACCAGTTCTCAATGTGAAGTTCACAACTAACTGCAATTACTAAGTCGATCCTTTTGTCGAATTCTGGAGTGGGACTTTGCATGAGCCAATGAGAGCTCTGCAAAAATAATGTTATATGCGCTTATGTCTCGCAGCTGCACAGGTGCGCGCGACGCCGGCGCATCCTTTTCAAGGTCGCTCTGTTTATCATAATAGCTAGAAAACTTTGAATGTACGATACATGAAAAAAAAATGTCAGGTAATGGAATAAGTTTAAGTAGTTACTTAACTATTTAAAAAAAACAATTGCATTCACAATAATTCACTATTTCGATCGAATGCAGTAGTATATACAAATCCGACTAAGAACTTTAAACAAGGTCAAAAATACTTTTTATTAATCTACCGGGTACCAAGACTGATCGAAAAATATTCCTTACCTACACTTTGTTTGTTGGGTAAAAAAAAAGATGCAGACTCATAATACATAGGTAAGATGCAAACTCACACATAATATACTAATGAAAAAAGAAAAACGGGGACAACGGGCACTAATTTTTAAATTTTTAATTGAAATATATTTACGGGGACAGAGTACGGGGACAACGGGAAGTAATTTTAAATATTTAATGAAGGTGCCGCTGTCCCCGTAAGACGGGGACATGGCGTACGGGGACAACGGGAATACACCGTAACGCGTGCTGACATAGCTCGCTCCATGATGCCCTAATATTTCGTCCGTCCAAGCGTCCACAAGTTTGTTCGTAACTCGATATTGAACACGTGAAGTTTGTTCGTAACTCGATATTGAGCACGTGACACGTGGTCTGAGTTATGTGAGGAATAATTTAGTTCAAACTTAAGTTAAGTTGTGTAAAAGTGGTCTGTTTATCTTAACGAACGCTGTGGCGCGGCGGACGAAGGTCCGTCTTCGACGCAGGAGGTTGCGGTTTCGATTCCTGGCTTGGGACAAATGTTTGTGCATTTGCAAATAATTATCCCGGGTGTTCTAGGTATTTTCTGTGTTTAATTAAAGTTATCTATGTATGTAATTACATTGTTAACTAAGCAAATCTAAGTCACTGGCAGCAGATGTTTAAAATTCATATACCTCTAGGTCAAGCAATATCTCACACTCTTGACATGTTATGATCGCCTGGTACCTAGGTACTATAAACAAAGACTCACTCATCTGAAAGTCCTCAGTGATGTCCCGTCCGATGAAGGGCACACTGGGGTACAGCCGCAGAGACTCCTTGATCACCGCCTCCAAGTACTTGAGCTCGTTGAGGTCCGTCAGGCTTGCCTCTCCCTCCCCCAACACCGACTGGCACTCTTCGAACACGCGGTTCTGAAAAGATTCACGACTGGGCTGTAGACTATATCTATAATCTGCAAATGATCAGGGCGCGGATTCTGCCAAGCAATCGAAGCTCGATATAGGCCTCTCCTCATGAGCGCCATAGCGTCTTTCATAGATAGTCTTCAGCTTGACAACAACTCCCTGCAGCCTTTCACAGGTCGTCGTCATCCTATCTCGACGGAGGGTGGACTACACTACTTTTACCGAATCGTGGTCTCCACTCAATAACACGTTTAGCCCAGCGGTTGTCGGTTCTTCGCCAGATATGGCCGGCCCACTGCTACTTCAGCTTGCTAACTCTTAGAGCTATGTCGATAACTTTGGTTCTCTGCCAATTTACTATGACAATGGTATCTTCATAGAATCATCCATAAACAAAAGAAAGTCTTGTAGATAGTGCGAGCGGTGCAATTTGTACGGAAAGCTTCATAGAATGGTTTAAACTTTGACACTTTTGATATGCGTCCCTCCATCTTTATTCCTCCGTTTCTTTCATTAAAGGTAAAATGCAAACATGTGTATTCTCAAAAAGTGGACAGAACCTATGGTACCTACCTACCTGGTCGTTATGAAAGTATGGATCCTTGCCGTTAACCGCTTTTTGTTAGTTCATCCGATAAAACCCCTGAGGTTTCTTTACATTGATTACATGTAAACGAGAAAAGGACCGCCCTAAATCATCCCTACCCCAATCCCAACGTCAAAACAATAGCATGAAAAATGTTGATGGTGGTACTTCCACCTTTTGAAAATCAGTGTGTTCAGGTATGTAAATGCAGGATAAAAATGGTATGCTTTTTTACCGGGAAAAAATATATTCAGAATGAAACATGCTTTAGTGAAACGACATGGCTTATGTATATCCGATTGAAAAAAAAACTTATTGACATCGCTGTCTACCTAGAATATAAAAATAAAACCGGCAAAGTGCGAGTCAATTTGCACATAAACTGTTTCGTTAAACCAACCCGCAGCACATGAGTCTATTAAGACTCATGTGCTAATAGTATATTTTTTAAAAAGGGACCAAAATACCCCATTAATAGACGAAGTTGTTATACGGATGATGACAAGACCCAGTTATAATGGGTAGTTTTGGTCCGAGTAAAAAACGATACTTTTCACTTAAATTGCGAGAAAATTACACAATCAAAACTAAAAAGTTAAAAAAGTGTGCAATATGATGGCATATTGCACACTTTTTTTACTACTCTTACTTCCCGAACTTACTTATCTACTTCACGAACTTGTCCTAAGTCTTTAAGTAAATATATTTCACTTAAATTTTCACAAATTATTTCTTTGCCATTCTATGCAAAATGCGCATATTATTAAACTAATTTTAGTTTGATGATCCTTTTATAAAATAAGCCACATTCACCGTCAGTTAAGTTTGTAGTACCTAAACAAAAAATTCAGTGATTTCCCGCTACTACAAACTTTTTTTGTGTATTGTTACGCTCAACAAAAATTAACATCTTGTGCATTCTACCATGGAGAAAGAGACACAACAACATCAACAAGAGAAACATCCAACAATTACTAAGAAGGCGCATTTAGTTCCATTTTCAAAAATGTATTCAAATTAAATGTGTGTTCTTTGTAAATGGCATAACAAAAAGTCGAGTCTTTATGTAAGTCATGTAAGATGACGAATGTCTTGTACTGGCTGATAATTTCACACAAAAATTAAAAAGAAAAAACTACATTTCATCCCAAAGTATACTCGAGTTCCACGCCCGCTAAGCTACGCTATAATGACACGCTGTTTGAGCAAGAGAAGTGAAAAAACAAAAAGCCAGCATGACACGGTCACCTATGTTTTTTCTATGGACACGTTTTAAGTATTTTTATTTAGTTTTAATATTATTTTAGTATGGACGACTAGCAGACGCGGCGTAGTTTCTGAAACGCTGCCCAGCCTAGCTTGATCCTTCTCTGAATAAGTAATAAAGAATAAAATACCCGTTATTTTTTCTCTCGTCGTAATAAAGCTACGTAAAATATACGTTAACCACAAAGTCCGAGATTCAAAAGGTTACCAGAGGAATTTGGCTATCCTTTGTAGCGCCTACTACTCCAAGAATGTTGGAAGTAAGAGCCGACAACGGCCTTTACTTTGAGGGACGATAAGCGAGCAAGCGTCTTTTTAAATATCCTAGTTTTACGTAAATTCTCATCAATCTCTACGATCCACTTATCTTTTTCCGATGCCGCAGTCTATTTTCGCGTAGGTACCCGATAGGTTAGAGCCCTCGCTCTAACTTGTGGGGAAATATTTCGTGTGAACTTTATGTTTTTAAAGAATATTTAAACTTTTATTCAAATACCTTCAAAATTTCTTTACCAACTTAAATCCCACAGGCTCACGTTACTAGTTCTTATTTGTTTAAGTTATTTGATTGTAATTTTGTTTGTTAGATAATAATTAAAGTTAGGACGTGTGAGATTGAAGGATTGAATATGGATGAAACCTTCTATTCCTTACCTGTATTTCATCGTGATCAGCCAACAGCATCATGCAGAATGTCAAAGCCATGGCAGTAGTGTCGTGTCCCTGAAAAACATTAATATAGGTAACTTCAAATTCTTCAAACCTGACTTCAAATTCCTTAGTATCTAGTGCAGATTTTTTAATAAGGGAATCAGGCATTACTTTGCTATAATCCATAATAACTCCATTTTAAAATATAAGAATATAAATATTATATAGAAAAAAACTTGTAAAATTTATTTTCAAATCATGGCGCGGAATCATTACCAAATATTTCATTCATATATTTTACTGATTATTTTTATTTAAGTTTATCGGGACAACCACTTATTCCTCAGCAATAAAATGTATATAGGACCAATCAGCCATTCAGCATTCTCGAAATAATTAATTAACGGAGAAATCGACGAACATACATAAAGAAATACATACAGCCTCCTTAATTTTCCGTCGGTTACAATAGTTTCATCACGGCGATAACTCGTCATCATAATTTATGATTGACGGTTAATTATATTTTATCACATGAAGCCTCCAGCCGGAGGTACAATATCCCAAAGAGGTTCGAGTCTCTACTCCCTAATGAGGTTACGCTGTTATCTAACCTCAAACATGAAAGTGTTGACCTCATCCCGGATGCCCTCCAGGTCGATTTCCCCCTTACTCTCAGCTTCCAGAAGTAAGTCCAGCATGGCCAGCCGCTTCTTACTGCCAATGTCTTCGCCGTCCATAGTTGCTGACAGGTTCTCCTTATCGCCTAGGAAATAAAGATGAAAATCAAGCAGTAATGTCAACTGGGGATCTTAATGTAACTCCTTATACACAGCACATTTTCATATTTCCGTTATTTTTTAGGTACATTTGTAGGATAACTATCGTACAAATTTTTAGGTATAGTTTTTAGTCATCATCTTCAGCCTATACTAGTCCACTGCTGGACATAGGTTTCCCCCAATGAGCGCCATAGCGCCCTGTCTTCAGCTTGACGCATCCAGCATCTACCTGCAGTCTTTCAGTAAAATAATTTTATTTGATAATAATTTAATGTATAAAATATGACTTGTCTAAGTGCTTATTTTGTAAGCCTAAAGAAATAAATGATTTTTTACTTTTACTTTTACTTTTTCGCAGGTCGTCACCCCACCTGGTCGGAGGGCGTCCTACACTACGTTTACCGAGTCGTGGTCTCCACTCAAGACCACGTTTGCCCCAGCGCGGCCGTCGTCGGTTCTTCGCGAGATATGGCCGGCCCACCCACTTCAGCTTGCTAATTCTCAGAGCTGTGTGGATAACTTTGGTTCTCTGTGGGATGTATTCGTTACGAATCAATAGTTTTTAGTGAACAGACAGAATTGTCACCAGTGAGAAAGTGATTGTGATTTTACATATTGGCACCCAACGAGGTTGTAGCCCCGCGATGGCAGGTGAATGACCGCAATGCTGATTGCTATTAAACATGTAAACAAACGTAACATTGAAAAATAAATAAATGAGATATTATGCCTTTTATGGTTATGTTTTTAAATTCATCAGAAGTAGGAAGACCATTACAATTTTGAATACAACTTTGGTACTTATATGCTAATTTTATTTCAGAAGCGACAGGCGAGGAATGTTGGTTCATAGTCTGTGAGAGCTGTAATAACTGTTTAAAACATGTTTATTTTAGTTAAAATTACTACGAGCAACAGCAAGCGAAACAACATTTTCTAACAATTCAAAATGTTGGCATTCACCGTGGGGCGATACGTAGCCTATTGTTCTGTATTCAAATAATTCAAACATGATGTGTCTTAATTTAATGTCGCAGCATTCAGTCTGTAATATTTATTAAAATATCACAGAAATTACTATTATAATTATTATGTGTATTCCAAGAAACTAAACTTATGTGGCTTATTATTAATTGAACATTCCCTAAATACGTGGGTTTCTCTGATGCTCTACATCAGAGAAACCCACGCATTTAGGGAAAACCAAATTAACCAAATTAAAGACATTTTAAGAAATAAGAATTTTCCTATATTTTGTATTAATAACCATGATATTTGATGAATTAGGTTGACTACACTATTGTATTAGGTAATATCTGTAAAAATAGTTGTAATGATTTAAATAAATAAATAAATAAAATATAAAAAAGTTTTGTATCAAAAGAGGCATTACACTCTCATGCGTCATGGTATGAGTTTTATTTAGTTTATAACCCGTCCAGTGTAATAAAGAAAGAATTACACCTACAGCAATAAAGGCTGCCCGTCACTAAATGAAGGCAAATATTCCGTTTCAGTGGCGCCCATCTCGAAATAAAATGTAATATTGGAGGGACGCCGAAGGAGCAATAAAACACGAGACGGGCTCTCATCCTCTTTGTACCACGTAGCATACACATATTGCTTTAGCAACCGCATAAATGTTTATGTTTCGACGAGAACATGTTTTTTGAACATTTACGATTCCAAATTTCACGAAGAGAATCGAATTCAAAAGAATAAATCTAACAGCGTCTTCCTAGGATGTGATGACTGACGCTTTGTTATTTTTATCGCGAGAGTTCCTAGCGGCTAGATGCTTTGTGTATTTTCTAAGTTCGATTATATCCCAAAGTAACTACTCTGATACATATTTATTTATTAGATAATCAACGGCTTTAACTTATTTAATCAATTTCAGAAATAGCATCAGAGAGCCTATTAAAGATTTTTTACGTATAGTAACAATTTAACACCATACCTATATATATATATCACTAGCTGCGCCCCGCGGTTTCACCCGCGTGGTGATAGATATTTTGGATAATACGAGTATACAATATATCTTTATAAATTGTAGCCTATGTGTTACTCTGATATGTAAGCTATATTATTGTGAAGTTTCATCAAAATCCATTCAGTAGTTTTTGCGTGAAAGAGCAACAAACATCCTAACAAACTTTCGCGTTTATTATATTAGTAGGATAGGATACCATAGGTATTATTAACTATGTACAAACCTTGAGTCCTCTTCTGTTTCTTCTCGTTGATAACATTATCAGCAAAGGAATGCACGGTATCCAAGGTCTTATCGAACTTCTTGCCGGCATGTATCTTCCTGAAGATGAACTCGTTATGGAGCCATATCCTCGTGATACGCTCCAGCAGGTAGGTGCCTATGTCCAAGATGGCCGCTTTGTACTCCATGGAGGCTGACGACTTGTCAGAGTCTAGTTGGGTGCCCATGGCTGTTTCTGTGGAGGATGTTTGGCGTTACAATTATTGCTAAACTCAATAAAAGTAAGTAAAAAAAAAGAAAAATGCTGGGCAATTCATCATCTGGCCCTAAGCTAATCAAAGCCTGTGTTAAGGGTAACTAGATAACTGATATATATATAATACATTACATAGATAGATATTTTTATTTTATACATAGAAAACGAAAAGAACACCCGAACAAATATGTGTAGATCGTACACATATTTGGTCGGAGGCGGGAATCGAACCCGCAACCTGCGGCGCAGGTAGTGGTAGGTCCTTTCCAATTAAGTTCATTACCATTACTGAAGGAGCCATTAACTACCTTATTAGTAGGTAGTACGTCATTAGTAATTGCCTATTACTAAACAAGTAGCTACTAATTAGCTCTTCGTAGGCAGCGTTATATCAGATATAAGAATATATATAAGATATAAGAATCCCTATTAGATCTACGACCATAACTACAAATTACTTGTAGCATATTATTTTCACAAAAAATAACAAACAGATTAATTAAAAAAGGAAATGACAATCTTAAAAAATATATACATATTAGAACTAGTCTTTTATTTACCAAGAATTGATTCTTGGTAAATAACATTCGGTAATAAGGTGGAGACACAAAGACAGTACCTATAGTACGTACTACTACGTCTTTGTGTCTCCTAATAACTACGTATTTATTCAGAATTTTTTATATAGCTAAAAAACTTCGGAACCGTTTTGATACAGATTTATGTGTATGGGACTTGTGACTCATCGGTATGAAGAGTCTTAGAAACCCAGATACCTTACGAAACACCGACCTACCCGCAAAGCACTTGAGTAACTCTCGTGGATAAGAGATTAAAATTGGAATCAACGCAGACTTTTGATTGGAATAGCCTTCGCAACCAAGAAAAGTTTAGGGACTTCATATTCGAAGGGATGATAAGGAATAAGGTTCAATTTAATATGTAGTTGTTGATTCATGGTTACTTTTTTGACATTCAACCTTTTTTCACATGTATGTGTTCGACGATGTAACACTACTATAACATAATATTATAAGTTTCTCATGTAAGTAGCATGTTTGTTCTAACTCAAAATAACACTAATATTATAAATGCGAAAGTTTGGATGTTTGATCGCTTCACGCCAAAACTACTGAACGGATTGAGCTGAAATTTGCATACGCAGGTAGTTCTAGCACAAGGATAAGAAGAATTAAACAGACCCCTTTTTATCCCTCACATAAATCAGTTCCTATGGAATAGAAATAAGCTGTAACCACAAACAACCTTTCCTAGTTTCACTTGTGGTATTTGAATTTTGCGACGTCTCCAAGAGTGCTATGGTCTAACTCACGGAAATAAATCACTTTGATATTTGAAACATGTTCGCTCAACCTTCATTTAATTCGGTGTAAATGCCTATCAAATTATGCTACTAACTAACTCAGTGAGTGGTTCTACTGTAACAACCTGAAGCTTACCACAGATGGTGCACAGGGTGAAGTTGCTGATGACGGGCAGCACGCTGACCTCCCTGCCGTCGAGGGCCTTCAGGGTCTGTATGAGATCCTTGCTCTTCTCCTCCATGACGCTGGAGAAGTTCTTCAGGATGTTGAAGTGGAAGGTCGGCGTAAGGATGCGACGCCTTCTGTGCCACAGGTTGCCTGAGAGAGTCCGAGAAAATCTTATTTAGAACTTTGTCATCCATTCAGTATTTATTAATTGTTCTATAAAATTTTGTTTTTATCGTGCTTAATCCCACAAAAAATGATGGTTAATAAGACACTGCGATCACAAATAAAATCAAAATGTCGGGTCGGCGCAAAAAATCCGTCTCCGTAAATTATAAATAATAAATAAATAATGCTGGACAATTAACACGGCATTATCTAGCCCCATGGTAAGCAGAGCTTGTGTTATGGGTACTAGATAACTGATATACATAATACAATACATTACATAGATAGATTTTTTTTATTATACATAGAAAACGACCAGAACACCCGGAACAAATATCTGCAGATCGTACATACAATTGTTTTGAGGCGGGAATCGAACCCGCAACCTTCTGCGTCGCAGGCGGACCTTCGCCCACCGCGCCACATCGGTCGTCATCGGTCGTCAAATAAGAGCGCACTTGTAATGTGAGCTCTTATTTTGTTTAGTTCAATTGAAACACAGCCAACGTAAACACGTGTCACAATGACGCAATGTGTATTCAAACGTTGAAAAATATTATTTGTTACTCGTAGTTTAAAAATAAAAATATAACTTATTCTACATTAAATTTACTCACACTCAAGTGCGCTCTTATTAACGGAGACGGCTTATAGCTTCGATTTTGTATGGGACCCGAAATCTAGATAGTATTTGTGATCGCAGATCAGACAATACATTTACCTTAAAATAATCATTAATAGAAATTATAATAATTAGCACCGCTAGAAATTTGATTTGTTAACAAACAGTGTGTAAGCATTAACAGTGTAATTGTGTTCAAAACCACACCTCACCACCTATCGAAGATAATTACTTGTTTATCCCCAATTTTACCTAAAATCTTTACCTAACGATGTCCCAAAACTCTCAATCAAATTAGGAAACGTCGAAGGGAGCGTGTTCCAGACGTTACTTACCAGTGCTCAGGAGTAAGCCCTTTCCCAGCCAGGATTCCAGGAACGAGTACGGGAGGCTTTTGGATATGTTGCGAGGGTGGGACAGTACGGCCTGGAAGTAAACAAGACATTTTGGAATTTGGGGTCGTGGTATTATATTTCTTTCAATTTGTTTATTTATCAATAACGTATACTATACGGTTGGCATATTTAGATCGGTTAGTATAGGAAAGTTTGAAACTGTAAGACATACGAAGATCTCTTCTTAGAAACTATGTTGATTATGTATGATTTTAGTAACAGGAAAAACTGCATTCTTACATTAAAAAAACTTCGTACTCAGCTCGGGATTCGAACCCGGACGTTTTGAAAAATAAAACGAACAATATTTATATTTAGATATCGATTGTGTAGGTTCTTGTTACTAAATGCAGTTTTTCTTGTTACTGAAATCGATGACATGGTTCCTAAGAAGAGATCTTCGAATGTCTTAAAGTTTCAAACATTCCCATACTGACCGATCTAAATGTGCCACCCTGTATAAGACACTATAAACCAGAGAAGGTTGAGGTTTGCCTCGTGTCTGTGTTTACAGCGTATTGGCACATTGTATGAAGTTTTAGATAAACATGACGTAATTATTAAACAAACTATGTCTATGAAGCTAACATTGTTTATTCCAACTCTAACAACTTTATTTGTAGCACTTTCATACATAGTTCTACGCCGTAGCAACTTGCTACGCCGTAGCTGCTTGCTACGCCGTAGCAATAAGGGTTGAGAGAAAGGAATGTAGACAAGTTAACATTATTTTTCAGTTAATTGTAACCAACCTATTGAATCATAAGTGAGCTGTGCTCTATCGTATTTGCAAAGAAGATATACACATGTACATATACTCTGTGATGACATTTTATAGAGTACTCGCACTTGGACCAACATTTTATTTATTTATGTATTCAAAGCATTACATCTATTCTTACAAGTATAACCTAATATTATAAGTAGGTAGGTACCCATTTTCACAAATATATTTTCATTTCATTCATATTGAAAAGAGAAAAAGCGCGAATTGTTTTTGTGCAATTCTCCGTAAATACATAGATAATGAATGCCGGAATTCATTAATTTCGGGCAAATATTTATTTGCGAGCAATAATACATGTGGAATCTCTAACAGGAACTCTGCGGAGCGGCTACTAATGAAATAGCCGAAATAAAGGACCACTTCCATGGTCACGTGAATCGCCAGTATATCATCGCGGCGATAATTTTATACAACGTAATAAAAAATAAAAATAATGTTATACACTGAGCTAGATTCCTAGGACGGACCTGGTCCATAGCAGAGAATATATAAGTTGTTATTCATTTTTTCTATTCATCTTGGCCTCTATAATGGCACTTTTGGTGTATGTCGTCCTTATTTGTCTTAATAATAATAATGTAAATCCGTTTATTGGCTGTTAGTGATATATATAAGATAAGTTAATTTATAATTAAGAGCTGTGGATTTTGTTCATAAATAAAAAAAAATATCATAATCCTGTCTACTTTTTATCCCATAAATTAGTTTCCATGGCATTAAAATAGCCTTTAAATTGTCACAATTTATAATTTAAATTACCTGTAAATTGAAACGAGCCGTCCGAAGCCGCGGGCAGAAGCTGGTATTACATAAACTAAACTAAAGTGCTTTGACAAGAACAAAGACAACAATTGTAGAGGTAAGAAGTTGAAGGCTGAACCTTCCGTGTTGGCGCAAGATTATATGTTGGTTATTAATTTATTTTCCATTAAAGTTACCTTTTTCTTAAGTAAATAGATTTTTTTTAAATTTGCGGAAAATTACTTTTCCTCTAGTTTCAGTCGTTCTAGTCCTTGTAGAACGCACGCTACATTATGATAAAAGTTTAAATCCCAACGACTTATGTTATTCTGTATTTTCGTATGTTTTACTTTTTTTGTAACTATGTATGTATGAAAATGAAAAGTTTTTATTTCTTATAAGCTTACAAATAAGCACTTAGACAGGTCATATTTTATACTATTAAATTATTTTATAGTTCACTTCAATTTGTTGTCCACTAGTAGAAGAAGTGAGAAGAAACCACTAGTATGTTCATAACTTATGTGTCTAGTACATTTGATTTGCTTATCTGTAAGTTGGTAGATTTTGAGTTGGAGCAAAACTCGTTTCAAGCTTTTTTACCTTCTAAGTAATCTGATATTTTATAATAAGCTTTTTTACAAAGAATATGTTTCACAATTTTTTTAAATTTATTTATTGATAATTTTTGCAACTCACTTGGAGTTTTGTTGTAGAAGCGTATACATTGCCCTTTAAAAGATACATTTATCTTGTGTAGCCTAGTTGTGGGCACAGCGAGTTTATTCTTATTTCTAGTATTTACATTATGTATATCACTTTTTTTAGTGAACCGATTGATATTTTTATGAGTGTACAACAAGTTTTCATAAATATATTGACATGGTACTGTCATTATGTATGTATAACATTGTATGTGTGTGTGGCTATCAAGAAATTCTTTTATTCGTTTTTTTTTTCAAAAGAATTAAAATACCACAAAATAATGTCGCGCCAACACTAAACGATCTACCGTAAAGGAGGTTACCTCAATATCGTCCGGGTTGCTGAGATGTACGATCCTGGTGCCGAAATGCTTGATGCAGTACCGGTCTCCGTACTGCAGTGTCATGCCGTGCAGCGCGTCGAAGAACCCATCTGAAAATAGCCATGATTAAACAAATATTAAAAAAAGAGAAAAAAAAATGCCTGGAAGAAATCGCTCTTAGCGATAAGGCCGCCCATTGTGCATCCGTATATTTGTTTTTTTACTGTTTTTTCTCTGTTTGACGTGCAATAAAGCGTATTTGTACAGCATCATCTAGCCCCAAGCTAAGCAGAGCTTGTGTTATGGGTACTATATGACTGATATACTTAATATAATAGATTACATAGATAGATATTTTTTATTATACATAGACAACGACCAGACCACCCGGAACAAATATTTGCAGATCGTACACACAATTGTTCCGAGGCTGGAATCGAACCCGCAAACTCCTGCTACGCAAGCGAACCTTCGCCCACCGCGCCACAGAGGTCGTCATGGTTCATCAAGATAAATGCACACTCATAGAGCATGCGCTATGAAGCAATTCGATTTCTACAATCGAAATCGCTTGACAAAAGTGCAACTTGGCTAGACATTTGTATGGAAGTCGTTCGATGTTGTCATTTCTTTTGGTGGAATCGAAATGTATGTACACCGTCTACCAATAATATAATCTGTTCGTGGCGAACGTTCTATAGCGGCATTACCTGTCCTAATAATGTCCTTATATGTTCAGTTGTCGACTGGTCTAAGCTGTTATTATGTTATTAAAATGGATTTATATTATAATCGGCAACATATGTACCTATTGTACTAAACATAGAGATATAATATAGATAATAGGACAATATTATTTTTAAGAATAAAAAAAATAAACTATGTTAGACTTGCCTACCTTCTCGAAACAACGCTTATACCTATTTTTATTCCTATTCATGAAAACGTGCCTGAAGCTTCTGCTAAAGGATTTCGAAAAGCTTGTTTATTAACATAGAGTCTATGCTTGCTTAGCACATAAACCAAAGTCTTAACCTCGCTGCCTTATACCGTAACCAATAAAATGTGGACAAACAGGTTTCCCATAAGTTTTCCTTCTAGATGTTTCCCTATGTTCTAATTCTGAACGGCGGAAAATATGTCTTCTTTTGAATTTCCTGCAGTGGGTCCTACATAATGAAACAGGTAATAATCAAGTATATCCTGCAGGCTACGACACCTCATAATATCAGTAAAATTTTATGAAACTTAGTTAATAGTACATAGCTAATGAAAAAATATATAAATCATCAGCTGACCTGCCCATCGCCACTTCAGCCTGCTCATTCTGCTTGAGAGCTAAAAAATAACATCGCTATACCATCACTACAGTGTATGTATTATATTATCTGTGCTACAGTATAAAACAAATTCGCTTCCCGCTGTCTGTCTGTCCCTATGTATGCTTAGATCTTTAAAACTACGTGACGGATTTTGATGCGATTTTAATAGATAAGTACAGTAATTCAAGAGGAAGTTTAGAAACCATTTGACAGATAGATTGCCAATCGTGCGAAGCCGCAGGGCGCAGCTAGTAAGTAATAGAATTCAATATTACCTGGAGCCACCTTCATCATGGAATACCCGTTGCCGATGAGAGGGATACTCCGAGGACCAGGCAGCTTATCCACGGGGTTCGGTTCTTCCTTCAAGTGTCTCCATAGCAACACCGCTAGGAACGTACACGCGAATATGACCACTATCATCTCTCAGTGTGGTTTTACGGCGACTGAAAATAGTATAGTATGTATTATATTATCTGTGGTATAACACAATTTTATTATAAATGCGAAAGTTGAATAAATATCTAATGCTGGGCATTCGACACAGTATCATCTAGCCCTAAGCTAAGCAGTGTTTGTGTTATGGGTACTAGATATATTTATACATAGACAATACCCAGAACACCCGGTAGCGGAACAAATATTAGGGAAGGCCTCTGTCCAAGATCGGATTATGAGTTTAGGGAATGGACATTGCACGGTCTATGTTTGCGCACACACTTGTTCACTATACAACCATATCTGAAATTCAGCTAGGAGGACGTCATGCGCAGCCGTGGACGTCGTTTGGATGAGTTCTTCTCTTCATTAAAATGGGTGTTTTGTATAAATAAAGCTTTCGAATGAGTACTCACATCTTTAGAACATCTAAGCCGGTATAATTTCTATTTAGATACGAATAATAGCGAAAATGAAAAGTAATTTCTTTAAGCTTACAAATAAGCCCTTAGACAGGTCATATTTATATAGCTCTTACTAATAGCGTTTTAAAAATCGCACAATAAATATGTATATTGTAACCAACTTGTCGGTTAGAAACTTGAACTTGATATGATTGAATTAATACAGACTCGGTTAATAAATATGATTTGTTATTTCCCTTTAGTTGCAGCCAAGGTATAACTATGTAGGCAGGATAAATTATAAAACTAAACGAGATATTTTCCTGTTATGTTCGCTCACGAGAGGAAACTAAAGGTGCATTTGAGATTTCCCATAATGTAGGTACCTAATTAAAACTTTTTTACCTACCTATATTTATTTAACTTTTAAAAACAAAACGCAAAAACTAAATTAAATATTTAATTACTAAAGAATATATTTAATAACAAAGAAAATTACAATCAAATAGGTACTTAAAAGGAGCTAATTAGAACTACCTAGAAGGTATTTACAATAAGAAAAATTGACCTAACTGCAGACTGTTGCAAATAATCTAACTACAAGTTACTCAACATCATTATCGGTCTGAAAGTTTAGGTTTTATTGAACTTAGGGAGTAACCTAAGTACTAACGGCGGTAGGTGGGTTTATTTCTGTTTTAATATTTCAGGTTACTTACTAGAACCTACATACTATGTACATTTCCTAACAAATATACAACTAAAAGTTTAATACACTTTAGGTACTTTATAACTCGAGTTTTATGCGAGAAAGTGTTGCTGAGAAATGTCGCTGTCAGTACAACTCAAGTTATTATAAGTTTAAAAGCAACTTCTCGATACTTCAAAACTTTTTGAGTTTGCTTTGCAGGTTAGCTGTAGGTAGTACCTACACAAAATGGAAACCAAAGTAGTATTATATACATATAGGTATGTGCAAAGTATTATATCTGTGACCAAAGAAAAATAATAGTTAAAAAAACTAAAAAAACCACTCTTTTATAAATAAACCGAACTAAAAAGTATAAATAGAAATAAAAATATTTTTTAAAATAATTAAAATTATGGATAAGAGTGATAAATAAAAGAAATTATTTTAATGTAAAAAGCGTGGGTGCATGGATAACATGGATTTGCGTTCTCTTGCCAACAGCGCACACTTACCTGATGCTTCACATACGAGTAAATAGATACTGATAGGAGTAGCGACATTGAAGAAATATTTTCAGAAAGCACCCCACGCTTTTTTACATTAAAATAATTACTTTTATTTATCACTGTTATCCATAATTTTAATAAGTATTAAAAAAAATATTTTCTACCTTTTAGTTCGATTTATTTAAAAAAGCGTGTTTACTTTTATTTATTTTCTATCTTTTAGTTTAACCTCTCATGTCTCCTTACAATGCCAGACTCGAGAGACACAGAGTCAGGCTCAACAGGGTCTTCTTTCTCCCCCGATTCTCCCAAGCCCGTTCCCTTGGCTGTGGTTTCGCTAGATAGGGACAGTGGGAATCTCGTTAAGGCGAAATGAGTTCGTCTTTTCGAGACAAGGACGAACGAACGCCGCGCGGGGAAGGCGAGAAAGGGATGCAAGAGCGACAAAATGATCGGCCCGTGCGCAATTTCACTGCTTTTTATTTTTTAATTTGTTATTGCTCTAAAATAATACTCTTTCTCAAAAATCTAAAACCATAATTATCTAAAGTATTTATTAGGGAACGCGTAGAAGAAATGTCATTACAATAATATTAAATAACTAGCAAATAAAACTGGTTTTTCCGTAGAGATATCTCTGTAAAAATGAAGATTTAGAGGAAACTTTACCATTTTTTTCTATCGAGTCAAGTTTAGTCAATCGTGTTTCGACTCCCATAACTTACTAACTAATATCCTAAACTTTTGATCCTCATCAAAATATATTCGAAAAATAGGTGTTTTGTTCCCTTAAAATTGATTTTCCATTAAGGCAAAACGTGGGTTTTGGGACTCATTTCACCTTAGTCCATTCATGCGCGTCACTAATTAAATGACTATTATTTATTTTATATTTTTTAGTTTAGACGACCGATGTGGCGCGGTGGGCGAAGGTCCGCCTGCGACGCTGAAGGTTGCGGGTTCGATTCCCGCATCGGAACAATTGTGTGTACGATCTGCAGATATTTGTTCCGGGTGCTCTGATCGTTTTCTATGTTTTATAAAAAATATCTATCTATATAATATATTGTATTATGTATATCAGTTATCTAGTACCCATAACACAAGCTCTGCTTACCGTGGGGCTAGATAATGCTGTGTGAATTGCAGAGCTTGTGTTATGGGTACTAGATAACTGATATACATAATACAATACATTACATATATAGATATTTTTTATTATACATAGACAACGACCAGAACACCCGAAACAAATATCTGCAGATCGTACACACAATTGTTCCGAGGCGGGAATCGAACCCGCAACCTCCTGCGTCGCAGGCGGACCTTCGCCCACCGCGCTATATCGGTCGTCAAATCTAATCCATAAATAAAATACCTAGCTTTCAGTGGCATTTAACGATGAAGATGTTGGAACCAACCAGCTGAAGACAGGACTGTTATGCGCGCTGTTATGGAGCTCATTAAAGAGCCCTTTATCTCCATAACCAGCCAACTTGCTTATAGGCCTACGAATAAATAGTAGCTGGGGCTGAGGAAAAAGCCAGGAGTTTATCTTACCTTACCATAAGGGGTGGGGTGGCTGATAATGCTGATAGTTTCGTTGGAATAATTAAAATAGCGACATCTATTGCCAAACCTTTGAAGCTTTTTTTAGTAGGTATATAACCATCTGCTAGTGTCATTTATAAGACATTGACAACCATTTAAAAGTTACGTTCTGAAATTTAATCTTACTTAATATTATTCACTCGATATTAATCAAGTACTCTTTTCTACCAGTACAGTTATTAACACAGATTTAATATTTTTTTATTAAAAATTAAACTAGACGTTTGTAATCTTCATTATCAACTAAAACAATCTTTAGAGCATGACTTTAGAGTGAAAACAAATTATTTAATCGATGACTCATTGAGGATGACGTTTCCGAACGCTTCCGCACTCTAGTAAAAGGGTGAGTGAACCGCCTCATTGTTATTTATTGCATTCGCCCAATATTACATTAATTAGCTGAATCGCTAGCTACAGTGAGTGCAATAACAGCCCTCGCGACCGCCATGCCGTGCTGAGTAATACCAAGGTGTGGCGCGACCCGTGCGTTACAGACATCAGTGACACTGTCGTGTGGAAATATAAATTGCATATCTCGTAGGATGACGGAGTACAAGCTAGTGGTGGTCGGCGCCGGAGGCGTCGGCAAGTCCGCATTGACTATACAACTGATTCAGAATCATTTCGTGGACGAGTACGATCCTACGATCGAGGATTCGTACCGTAAGCAAGTGGTGATAGACGGTGAGACCTGCCTGTTGGATATCTTGGATACTGCGGGGCAGGAGGAGTACTCCGCGATGCGCGACCAGTACATGCGCACCGGGGAGGGGTTCCTCCTGGTGTTCGCGGTGAACAGTGCCAAGAGCTTCGAGGACATCGGCTCATACCGCGAGCAGATCAAGCGGGTCAAGGACGCGGAAGAGGTGCCCATGGTGCTGGTGGGCAACAAGTGCGACCTGGCAGCCTGGGCCGTCGATATGAGCCAGGCCAGAGAGGTCAGTTGAGCTACATCACACGCAAATCACACTAATTTGCTAGATATTGTTGTGCTTTTGTCTTTGACAAATAATTTATACTAGAGTTAAATTTGATGTGAACAAATCACAGCAAGTTTGCAGGTGGCAGTGATAAGTGCATTGCAGTGCATGCAGGAAACATTTCTAGGTTTAGGTTTACTCAGAACCAGTATCTTATATAAGTGTTCATTAACTATTGAGAACAAAGAACAAGCTTGGATGCTACAGGTTGCTTTCTGAGCTTTATCCTGATTAGGGCTTTGTTCAATCTTGCTGTCTAGATAATGTTTGTGTTTGTATGAAACTTTTGTTTGTAAACATATCTGAAATCAGAGTACACCACCTACTATGTTACCATTTTTCCTGCTGATATTATTATAATGGTTTTGATGATTAATTTTATGCATACACACTTGAGTAAAGCCCATAAATACTGGAATTCCCTATCAACATAGTTTTTCAATCATTCAGGTAAACAAACAAACATTTGTTCATTGTTTCAGTCATGCATGTGAAATCATTGATCAAAGATGCTTATTATATATTTCCATTAAATTTGACTTGCAGAATGACTGTCTGGGCGCCTCATCCATAATAGTGTCTGTTTGAAAATATATTTTTTTATTTTCATCAATTGTTTTGATGTAATTAATGAAGAAGTAAACAAGAAATCTCTACCTAATAAGATTGTAAGTTTTCTAGTACATAACCATTATGAAGTTAGTTTAAAACTAGTTAGTAAAGAACAAAATGTCATTCAGTTTCAAATTAATTTGTCCGCAAGACATGTACCTATTTGTTGTATGTTTTGATGTCACCCATGCATGACTGACTTTCTAGGTTACCTTCAGATCTATTCTGATATTGAATCCTTGACCTCGTAGAGAAGCAAGGCTTATATTGATAACAATCAACATATTTGAAGTAGGTAAGATACTAGATATTATAGAAACTGATAATATCATAGACCAAAAAACTCAAGATTTATTGACAGACACAATAATTGTGCCTGAAGATCAGCCTTAATTATTAAAGCTGATCTTTGCATTTTGCCCAGATTTTTTTTAATGTTTAATAAAATAATGTTATTTGCAATTCACACAGCCTTCAAGCCCCCAAGCTAAGCAGAGCTTGTGGTATGGGTACTAGATAACTCATATACATACTTATTACAATAGGTACATTACATAGATATATATTTTTTATGAAGAAGCTCTTTATTCTTAAAACCGAGACACAAAAAGTTTCATTCTGAAACTGATACCGTTATTTGAAAGTGCCTAATGTGGGAATTATTTTTAATTAATGATTGCTTAATGCTTCATCATGTGACATTAATCTTCAGGTCATTCTAAATGCATTGTTCAGAATATTCACATAAAAGTAAAAATTTGTTTGTTTCTTGTGAGAAAATTAGCAAATAAATTGCAGAATTAAGTAAATACTTCCAAATACAGGATGCTTTTTTCATACATAAGTACCTATATAGTTAAATAAAATGTATACAAACATTATTATAATTACATAGACACTACATCCTAATGTGTGAAATTTTTTACCAAGAATATCCGTACAGTGAGATTTTCTTCGAAATTCGAACTAACCTCTGTTGAAAATGCGAAATAAAAATGTAATGCCGCGTAACTAAACTTTTCTTATTTACTTGCACAAAGTTTGAAAAGTTGAGTATTCTCCTCGTGCAAAAAACGCCAGTGACGTAAGACACTGCCCTCGGTGCATAATCAAGGTACTATTATGCAATCGGAAACTAATAACAAGGTTGCAAATAGTTTATTTTAAAAGGAAATAATAGTAAAGTAAAGTAAAAGTAAAAAATCATTTATTTCTTTAGGCTTACAAAATAAGCACTTAGACAAGTCATATTTTATACATTAAATTATTATCAAATAAAATTATTTTACTGTTCACTTCAATTTTTTGTCCACTAGTGGAAGAAGTGAAAAAGAAACCACTAGTATGTTCATCTCTTATATGTCTAATACATGGTTATTTGCCTATTTAAGTCTAAATATAATATGATTCGATACATGTCAATATTTAAGTAAAGCTATGCACAATAACAAATTACTTAGATACTATTGTCGGTGCGAAACTGAGCGACATCTGGCCAAGCATTAACATCATTGAGATAATCATTTATGGAGTAGAAAGCCTTCTTGATAAGATTTATTTTTATGTAATTTTTAAATTTACGAATAGGGAGCTCAGTTGCTTCAGATGGAAGCTTATTATAGAAGCGCACGCTATTGCCCATAAATGATTTCCCTACCTTGTGTAATCTAAATGATGGGATGTGTAACTTGTTCTTGTTTCTTGTATTTCTATTGTGAACATCACACTTTTTCATAAAGCTATCCTTATTTTTGTGGGTATACATTAGATTTTCATAGATGTATTGCGATATTACAGTCAGAATATTAATGTTTTGAAATAATTCCCTCAAAGAATCTCGTGGCTTTAATTTATAAATAGCGCGTACCGCCCTTTTTTGAAGAACAAATATGGTCTGGATGTCAGCTGCCTGTCCCCAAAGCAAAATACCATAAGACATAATACTATGGAAGTAACTGAAATAAACTAACCTAGCTGTGTCTTCATTGGTAATATATCTAATTGTTCGAACTGCATAAGCTGCTGAACTAAGTCTACCTGCCAGAGCCTCTATTTGCGACCTCCATTGAAGAGAAGAATCAATATGTAACCCTAGGAATACAGTAGAGTCTACAAGGTGAACAATCTCATCCTTCAGCATTATGTTTGTTGGGAGTTCTCTTACATTCGGTAGCATGAATTTTATACATTTAGTCTTTTTAGCATTGAGTAGTAGGTTATTGGCGGTGAACCAATCTAATATTTGTGAAAGCGAATTATTTACATCGTCATAGTTATATTTATTTCTATCAACTTTAAAAATCAATGAAGTATCATCAGCAAATAAGACTATATCACAAAGATCTCTTGCTAAAAACGGAAGATCATTTACATATACTAAAAATAAAAAAGGACCTAATATTGATCCTTGCGGGACGCCTAGTTCAAGTTTTGATCCTCTAGATCTTTCTTTACCAATATCTACTTTTTGAACTCTATCAGCTAAATATGATTGCATAAGGTCCAGTGCCTTGTTACTAATTCCATAGTGTTCCAACTTCCTAATTAGTGTACTATGATCCACGCAATCAAAAGCCTTAGAAAGGTCACAGAATACACCAATAGCGTTTTTTGCTTTATCCCAGGCATCTAATATATGCTTTAATAGAACTGTGCCAGCATCGGTTGTCGATCTACCCTTGGTGAAGCCAAACTGATTTTTATGAAACAGCCTGTTAAGGTTGAAGTGTGAAGTCAACTGAGTGAGGATAATTTTTTCGAAAATTTTACTTATTGCAGGAAGTATTGAAATTGGCCTGTAATTGGCCGGATCAGTATGGTTACCAGATTTGTAAAGAGGAACGAGTTTACTACATTTCATAAGATCAGGAAAAACTCCTGCGTCTACACAATTATTGAAAATATGGGCCAAGCAGGGAGCCACTTCCTTAATAATTGAACTTAGTACTTTAGTTGAAATGCCCCAGAGATCCTCAGTATTTTTGATGTTTATAGATTTAAAAGTTTTTACAATGTAATTACCATTTACGTGACTAAAGATAAAGACTTCTTTACATTTCTCAACAGATGATTCTAATAATTCAACTGCCTTTAAAGCAGAGGAATTGAGAGACCGGGTTACAATTTTAGGGATATCAGCAAAGAATCCATCAAAAGCATCTGCAATATCTTTTTCATGTATAAGAATTGAATTATTAACTTTTAACTTTATTTCTCTATTACGTGGCTTTGATTTACCAGTTTCATTATTTATTAGTCTCCATGTCGCTTTTATTTTATTAGATGAGTTTGAAATTTTATTCTTCAAAAATAGGCATTTTGCTGTGTTGCAGACTTTCTTAAATGTTTTTGAGTAGTTATTTACATACAAAAGAAACGCAGGGTCATGTAACATAGCTTCTCTGGCACCATAGAGATCGTATAGCCTATTCCTACTTCTGTAAATGCCGGGAGTGGCCCAATCAGTAAACCCGACCCTATCTCTAACTGTGCATGTTTTAAGTTTGAATACTTCATTGTGTTCTTTGTTTATAACATTAAAAAGTCTGTTAAATAAACCATTAGGGTCATCAGAACACATACAATACAATACATCGTCTATCTACATTAGTCACTACTTATTAGCTTATAAAATAACAACGAGTTTTGAAATGACATGGTATGATTAGGTAAGTATGATGTGATGAACTAGCTCGCCCATTGGTTTATACATCAGCTACTGGTCCAGGCCTCCCTCATAAGCACCATGTTGGCTTTTAATCATCCGGGATTGGGATCGCAGTTCAGTGGTACAATTGTGTCGCAAGAGGCGCTGCTGCTGCCCGCCCTCCGGCGGATATCCCTTAGTCGCCTCTTACGACACTCGCGGGAAGAGTTGTAGTGGTGCAAATTCTAATCCGGCAACTTACCACACGGCAACTTATCACACGGCCCACTTGTTTACCGGGCATATAAATCGATCGGTATAGAGCCAATAAAAAACACAATGGGCACTACCGCCCAACTGCTTCTTTGCCTCTGTTGAGTTTCCTCTTGTAAAAGAAATAAATGTGACCTAATGGTTTGGGTTTCCATAAGACTTAATCTAATAATGTATCTTCTCATTCCAGGTGGCGCGAAGTTACGGCGTCCCCTTTGTCGAGACTTCAGCCAAGACCCGCATGGGAGTCGATGACGCTTTCTACACGCTGGTGAGAGAAATCCGGAAGGACAAGGAGAGCCGTGGGAAGAAATCCCGCCGGGGACATAAACTCGGTCCCGGCAGGAAGTTAAAGTGCACCTTGTTGTAGAGTATGACTGGCCTTTCATTAATATCGCCTGACATTCTTAAAACATCTGGAAACTTCTTGTTGAGCTATGATTGGAGGGAAGGAACCTGAATAACAACCTGCGTTGTTGGCGCGTTTGGTAGTCCAATTGGAATTGTTAAATTCGAAATGTCCATTTTAAACTAATTGCAGCTTTGTGAATTCTACTGATTATTTGTATTGAACACGGCTACAATCCTCCTAGAATAGGCGAAATAATGTTAGGCGATAAATAACTGTGTTGATGCGTGGGTGCTTGTCAATGGCAAGTGTAACATAGTGTAGACTTCGGTTAAAGCCAAGAACAAGATACACAGTACAATATACTATTAAAAGATAGGTGAACATTTGTATTTCTAGCCACGTTGACCGGCATAGGGGCTTAGAACCAAAGCCTTATATGATTGGTAGGTACCTATTTATTTCATAGACTCTTTTAGTAATCAATCAATAAATGGTTCAACATTTGCAGAACAATACAATTTACACAACTTGGAGTGTAATCTATGAGACAGATAGTTTGTTCAAGTCGTATCTTGTGTCAAGGCAGTAAGATTTCTCAGCTGTCTGTCATCCATTGTACATAATATTATTACGTTTAAACTGTATTGAGTAGAATAGTGTTAAAGGTCGAACCCTTAGGACCTAATAACTTTATCTGTCTGCATAATCCATATCTTGGTATTAGTATGTTTAAAGGCAACGAAAAACCACGAAAAATTGCCCAATTCTGTCTGCATCGTTTAAATGATTTGTCTAAAACGAATCTAATACACGTAGTCAAAATCTCAAATTATGCACGATAAAATGATTATAATAAATCACTGTAGAAAATAGAAATATTGAGAGCGGGGTTTCCTGCACAGGAAACGGTAACCACCGAATAATTAAAAATACATTAAAACAACTACAATACCATTACTATAAGTTAAAGTTAAAGATTTTCGTGATTATTATTACATTGAATAAAATAATAATTAAAAACCAAAAACACAATTTTGTAACGCACTTTGCGAAATAATTACAGTATTTTTAATGATATACTAAATATAAACATATTTGGTGATTTGTTTTATCAAATTACATAAGTTATCATTCAATTTATATAATCTTTAAAACAATGAGGACAGACTTGGCCAATTTTACATGGAGCGGCCTTAAGCAACCAAGTTTTTATTAATATACATTTCATTGGATCCTAAAACTTCGACATACATTGCTTTATAATAAACCACTTAACATGCTGAAAATATAATCACCTCATACAGAGATATGTTTCATGCCACTGAGCTTGCAGAGTACTTAAGTACTTATGCCTAGAACTTTTTGTACTAATCGAAAATTTTCATATCAAACTTGCCTCTAAATAAAATAGAGCAATGTTTATATATATAGAATAATATTCTTAGTATTTACTTGATATATTACTATTACCACCTCAGAACGACTCGCGAGATGTAGACAGGAATATGTTTTAAATGATTCACCTACAATAGTTACACAAGAAGCTTCATCGCCATCAGATAGAGGTTATACAATGAAGTATTAATAAATGTTTGCTACTATATTATCCCACTAATATCTTAAATGATAATGTAAGTTTTTCTCCTACTAGTTCTTATAAACAGTTGCATGTAAGTCTGATCTATGTATTTTGACCTTCAATGAAATCCAAGCTCAAGTTTGGATAGAGCTCTAAAATGGTCTAGGTCTAGTCCATCCCTTAAAATCAATGTGTATCAATTATTATAAACTAACTCTGTAGTTGTATGAATGTTATTCGCGAGGTGCTATTGTTGACCCTTTATGATTCAGATATAATGTGTAGCATCTTATGATATCAGATCAACAGGTTTATACATAATTATCTTTTCAAAAAGCAGTCATTATATTTTGTTAAAAAGCTGGTTGTTGGCAAGACATCAAAACTCTTGAACAATGACTGGAATAACATATTTTTATTGATTAACAAGAATAAGTTCTTGTAAGGTGTAAGAACCTTGTTATACAATACTATACTGTGCTAGATATCCATACTATTTGTTAGCCAGTTATACAAAATGTTATGATCAAGATAATTAACTTTACCATATAAGCTAATTAGCTGTTTTCTGACTGGTAGGCTGGTTAAAAGGGACTCTGTGACCTATTATCCGTTCTAGAATTCTTGATATTATTTGTAAACAAAGAGATTTCAAAATCAAATAAATATTGGTGGAAAATATTTAGTGCACTGGTATCAGCAGACGAAATCGCAGAAGCTCTAAAAACGTTTAAAAGCTTCAGCATCATTTTATGTACCAGTAGTCAGTTTTCTAACTAAAATTTTAAACACTGTTGTTTTGCAAATTATGTGTTGTTGAAGTTTATCCTTTCAGTGATTGCTGTTTGCATCCCAATTGTTCCCTGTTATTATTAACTATTTACTTGTGAAGTTTTCATTCATTTGTTGACATAAAATATCTTGGATTCTAAAGCTGAGTAGGCAGGTATACAATTTGTTATGTAATATGATAGGTGTTTAACGTTTTTTAATGTAGCTGTCTTTAGCTTTTCTACTGCTGACTACTTTTATTGCAAAGGCGTACAATGTTAACTAGGTACCTTACACGGTAGACAGGCGCAATCCTAAGGCGCTAAGTAGTTTTAAAAATACTTACCTGTTATCATCTACTTATGTCATCTATTAATATTAGCTTATTTGCGTCAGTTTATGGTTTCTATGCCTTTTCATAGGAGACATTGGAAGTAGCTAGATATTAATGAGCGAGATGATCAGTGGTAGTTGAATAAAGGTGGTTCAACGCTCGGAAAAGAAAAAAATATCGGGTTTTTACTATTTTCTAGGTTCTGTATGTAATTTTGATGCCAGCCACAGCTTTGTAGATAGATAGGCGTTATACCCACCTGTTTGATTCTTGTTTGTGTGGGTTCTTATACAATGTGCACAAAATGTTTATCTGATAACTAAACTAGATAAAGAACGAAGAAAATAGTAAAAGGTTTTTTCCCACCTTATATATATATATCAAATGGTAAATCCGTAATTTTTTTAATTTAATCAGAATTTCAAAATTTTCTACTTCCAGTGATTTTGACTTAAGAACTGTTTTATCTATTTGAATATTTACGCCATATTGCATATTATTATTTAGGTGACCTTATTGTACAATGAAATCATACGAATTTGTTTACCAAAACCAGGCTTTTTGATGCGAAGTTTTTTAATCAATTTTAATTTAAGTTATACTACTTCTATGCTTAATTTAGATAAAGTAGATTATGTAAGTAAATAATTTGTGAATAGATGTATTTGAAAATACTTTAGGTATTTGCTTATGTCAGAAATGTGAGACAGTTAATCTACTGTATTTTTAAATGCATCACTTAGAAAGAATGTCATCAATGTATTGAATGATCCCAAATCATTCTGCCATGTAATGTTCTTTCATGTAGCCATAATTTATCGAAACTTACGTTTAATGCTTTGCAGTTCATTCATAAGAAAGTTTGTAGCATAAACATGAAATATAACTAACTAAACTTTTTATATATTGTATTTTAGGACACGAAGCTAGTGCACAACACTAGGTTTAATATTTTATGTAAAAACTTCCTTACTTATAATATTATTCATGTAACAAAGTAGCACAAGACTGTGTGCTATTTGAAATTAAATAAAATCGTCAAGAAAATACATACTTTTATCAGTATTAGATTTAAGTAAAAAAAATGGTGGCTACTATAGGCTTCAAAGAAGTACTTCTAGCTTGGTAGAAAGTAGCGTTTTGTTTCATAACGGTCGGATGGCGGTCGGTGTGCCCCAGTGACAGCGACTGAATGTCATCAACTACATATAAGCCTCTTCACACTCGCACGAATCGCGCGCTTATGAATACGGACCCTTAATCGCGGGACAAATAAATTACGGGAACGAGGAGAGAACACGAAGCCGTGACGAATATGCGAATGGGATCCATGCACATGGTTCGCGGGTTTTTAGGACCTTTTGGTAATTTGTAGCCCAAAAATACCTGTATTCGAAGGAATTTTTTCAACAAAAATAAATTGAATTTCGCGCTAACACGATAACGATCGACCTTGGAGAGTGGTAGTTTTTATTTAGGGCAACATTGAGTATTTCATTCGTTCTTTTAAATGTCACCATGGATGGGGAGCGAATGAATTTTTTATTGTAAACAAAACACGACAGACACGGTTTTGTTTCCCGAAATATTTTCTTTTGCTAAAATAAGCTAACATGGATGCGAAAGACGTGTGTGTCGAAATAGAAAACGATGAATTCTACAGTAAATTTCTGACGGAATCAGTCAAGCCCTTAGTTGACGAGAACCTGTCGGTAACAGATCAAGTGGCCAAGCTAGCCGAAGGCATTGAAAAACTCGGGAAAAGCTTGGAGAAGCAAGTCTTAGCCAAGCACAATGATCTTTTAACGCAAGCCAGTCATATTACCGACCTAGAAGTCAGCGTGGAGTCCGTACAATCGCAGGTTCAAACCTTATTACGTGGCGCTGAAAATCTAAAGGACCGTGTACACACGCCGTATTTTGCCCTGGAAAACCAAACCCTGATGCTCGAAAGAGTCCAAAGCACTTGCAATTTGCTAAGGCACACTTCAAAAATATTGAATTTATGGAACAAACTGAAAACCATAAAAGACAACCCATCCAAGGAAGCAATGCTACTCTTTGAACTTAACGAACTTATCAGCGACTATGATTTCGAAGGAATTGACCTCTTAGAGGAGGTTCTGACTGAAGTTACCACCAGAAGAAACATCTTACTGAAAAATTCTACTGATTTATTGCATTCCAGCTTACTGAGCAAGGATAAAGCAAAGCTTCTGCAATGTTTCAAAGTGTTTCACAACCTGCAATGCACCGATGAACAAATCAAGAACTCTGTAAACACAATTTTGAATGAAATGCGTGTAGAGATAAGTGTGGCGTTAGATGTGCAGATAGTTTCTATTGAAATAAAGAAATCTGGCTCAGGCCGTGCTGCCCCTGGGAAGGCTAATATCATGAACTCACAGGATTTCAAAGTGAAACTTTGGGACAACATTGAAAAGCTATTCAAAGTAGATCTCTACAACAGCTGTGCAAAAGCTATAATGCTACAAAATGTTGTAAATGAGCTTCATGCTATTGGGAATTTCAAGAATATAGCTAAAAACTTCTGGTCTGAGCTGTCAGTTATATTCAGCAATGAACTGGAGAAGAGCCCTACTATGGTAAACCAGTCCATCGAAATTGACTATCCAAAACTATTGAAATGCTTCAATGATCTCCTCTCTAGGCTGAAATGTAAAGACTTGGAAATGAACCGTACAGCCCTCACCAAATGGGAAAACTCTTTCCTGTCCAAATCTCTAGGCAAGCTGTTAGAGCCAGTAAGAAGCATGTGGCACCTGAGTCAGGTGCCTACAATGGACCAAGTGGATACTGCTATCAGGGTCATCGCGGAAGCATTGAGCATTTCCCTAGGTGACAAACAGCTGAGTATAAGTTTGGCCAACAGTGTCGCCAAGTCCATTAAGCAAATGCATGTGGAAGCAGAGCAGAGGTTGTCTCTGGACAGTGATGTTGCTCAGATCATCGAACCACCAAACAGCACGCAACAGAAAAATGCTGACCTCTGCAATTCCTTGTACTACTTTTCGTCGCAAATCAAAAGAGTACTGATCAACATGAACTCTATTCTTCCTCCAGAGAGTATACTAATTGTTCAGAACAGCTTAAAAGACATCTCCAGCATGCCAGTATTGCAAATGTTTGCAGAATCTATTAAGAACTCTCTTTACATCATACTGATGACGATGCATGATGAACCCGATCTCGTCAGAGCTGATGACCCCGCAGGAAAGAATCTATCCTGTTCTCCGTACATGAAGGAACTGCAGCAGTTTGTATCCCGATGCAAAGACATCTACTTGTCAATGTTCACTGAAAAACCGGCTCTGAACGAATGTTGTTCTAACATAGCTAGAGCTTGTGTTGAGAGGTTCATACACCACATCTGTAACGTGCGACCATTGAGTAAGTTTGGAAGAGTGAAGCTTCAGATAGATTGCAAGCATTTAGAGATGGCTCTGTCCCCACTGGTCAGTGATCTGGCAGAGTTGGGGGACCACTACAGGCAATTGAAAGCCTTGCATTTGCTGCTGGAGAAGTCGCCCCAAGAGGTGGCTAAAAGCCAGTCGGAAGGCGCGTGTTTGCCGTACTCTTCGGTTATGATGTTTCTGTTTGCGTACGGAGGTCAGCATTTGGTCGCGCCGCACACTTGCGCCGGCTGGAACAACCAGAAGCTGATGCAGTGGCTGGACTCGCACCGGAATGAGAAGGACCGGCTGGAGTTTGTTGCTGGTGCGCTGCAGAGGTATCAGAACCACGTCAGACAGCATCAGATCACGTCTTATGATGAGGTGTATCCAGTCCTGATTCAGTTGCTTGAGGATGGCAGGAAGGCTCTTAAGAAGTAGTTACCTTTAGTTTCAAATAATGGGACAATCCCTCTTGTAAACCTTATTTATTTGACCTTTAAATAGCAGGTAGCAATAATATTATGTATATCTGCGCCTAATGTGCCTCTATGGCTAAATCTAGTACCATAAACATTGTTATGCCTATTTATGTTATTAGAATAGTAAAATAAGTTTAATTATCGTAAATAAAACCACTATTTAAAAATAAAATTGTTATTCATTTTATTGTAACAAATAATAAACTAAAAGTTAACAGCTTATCTTCACATTTCTTGGTTACACAGTGGCGGCGGCGCTGCTAGCCTGCTGCTCGGTTCCAGTCTGATGTTAGAAAACTTTATTAAGTGACCTCTCGTAGACATCATCCATTGAGCACTACAATGCAAATAAAATGGGACTAACAAAAATGCTTCTCAAAACCAAGCATGAGTCATGATGACTCAGAATTCAGATGAATCTTTTAGGAGACTATTCAATTTATATGAAACCACGAAAAACAAAGGTTGTATGTTCAACCACAGTACAGAGAATACATGTTCAACTGTGTTTTTTTGTTAATTTATGTTCGTCAATTATGGATCGACTTGGAAAATTCTATTGCGTGTTCTAGTACGGAGCAGGATCCCGAGGTAAACCCAAAAAAATGTATCGCGAGGAATAAGTATTTGTGCTGAATAACTTAAAAAACAGTGTGTACAGGATACGAAACTAAGCCCAAATGGGGTGATTCGAGATAAAACTAAAAATTACTAAGGAGTTTGAAGTCAGTCTTTTGATTTTTCAACACAATAAAATTATCTATAGAATCCCTCATCAACACATATATGTCCACTGCTGAACATGCCACCGTCAAACAATGGGGGTTTGCCATAACTATCATGTTTGGAAAGCGGGCTTGTGATCACAGTAGAACTGCCTTCAATGACCAGAATTAAGAAAAAGGGCAGTGCCCTTTTTCTACTAGGTTCCCTTAGTAGGCTCTTAGAAGTTGTAAGAGCGGACTACTACTACCACCTACTAAGTAAAGTATGTAAATATACTATAGCCTCCTACGGCCCAAGTCAATTTATTGGACATCTGAATTACCGCCCAAGTCCAATTCTTTGGACAAAATGATTATAAGCATTGCAGCCCAAAAATGTTTTTATGTTTATAGATAGTTCTCAGTTTCTAAACTTTTTAATAATTATTGGGGGTACTATTTATATATTAAAGGGTCCGTCTGCACAATCAAAAGTGAAATATCTTCGGTTCATTTTATGGGACATTGGGCGTTAGTTACATAAACTCCTACCGTCAATTCGTCAAATTTCAGGTACATTGGGCTGTTCATTTAAAACAAATGATAAGAATAGAAACTTTTATTTACTAAATTATTTCAAAACTTACAAAGTGGTGTTTATGTATAACCAAAATACGAAACTGTTCTGGCAAATTTTGCAATTTATTTATCTAACAAACAACCAATGTGAATCATATTGGACAAATCGATTCAAATCAAAATAATTCCAAATACATTAGATGTAATTCACAAATATTGATAAACTATCATAGGATACTAATTATGCTTTTAGAATACTGTGAAATTCGACAAAAAATATAAGAAAAACCTATGATTTTTATGGATTAAATTTACTTGAATTCCGCGAGGTCGCCATATTCAACTTTGCGAAGCACTCGACTGAGAATTTTATGTGTGTGAACTTGTTGGTAGCACTGAATCTATGCTAACAATATCAGCCAATCACGACAGT
The DNA here is from genome assembly GCA_947044415.1 of Eupithecia dodoneata. Taxonomy (NCBI): domain Eukaryota; kingdom Metazoa; phylum Arthropoda; class Insecta; order Lepidoptera; family Geometridae; genus Eupithecia; species Eupithecia dodoneata. The sequence continues at coordinate 11,369,268 of OX345671.1, forward strand.
GTACAAAATTGGCAGTTTAGTTTGAATTGTGAAGTTAACCTTCGAAAAACTGATTTGTCCAATCTAAGGGACATGGGCGGTAATTATACTGAACCAATGGAAAGTTTGGGCGGTAAGCCTGTTGTCTATATTGTGCAATGAAAGGTACATTGGGCCGTACGAGGATAGACGATGATGTGAGTTACATCGTTTATAGTAATATCTACACATCATTTTATGGACTCTACATAGAAAACGAGAAATAGTGCTTTGTCTAATGTGCACTAACTACGACTTTGACTTTGATTAAGTATATAATAGATAAACTTTTTGTGTTATTCGTTCAATAATTTAATTTACTGTGATATTTTTTTTAGTGTAATATAATTTATTTTTAAGTTTCCGCACACAATATACAGGGTTATTGGTAATTAGACCAGACCCTTTTAGGGGTGATGGGGGAGGCCATTTGCAACAATTTTGACCCCATAAAGTATTATGCAAAAGAGTTATAGAGATTTAATTTTTGAGATTTTCGCATGTTTGTATTTATTTGGGAATACTCCGATTTACTTCTTCATTAATAAATTTTAAAAAAGTAATCATCTAATCCAAATTTTAGTGACAGGTTTAGATAGTCTTAAAGTTTAATTCTTAATAACCACTGAGAAAATTTTACGAATAATTATCAATATGGAAACTAAAGGAGATGTTTATTAAAATAAAGTATTACTTTTTAGAAAATTCCTACGAAAGACCCCAAATAAAAAAAATGTCCTAGTGAATTTGGTCAGCATGTTATTTGAAAAACATCTACACATTTTTAGCTATCCAACGAGGTATAAATACATCCACTTATTTACGTAATTACAGAAAAAATATCACCCCCTAAAAGGGTCTGGTCTAATTACCAATAACCCTGTATATTGTTTTATGGAATAAATAAATACGAATACAGGGTACCAAGATGAAAAGAAAGCTAAAAAACAAAATATACTTAGAATAATTTATTACAACAACAGCATTGGTATCTAATACCTAACATTACATAAATACAATTAATATTAAACACCCAAACCAACTCACAAACTACAGCTACATTCGTGCTAACAATCAACAAGGTGTATGATCTAATCAAAGCCATCTTTAAAATCAGGTGTGACCTTTATATTTTTAGATTTTTTTCAGGTGCGGCAGATATTCGTTTTTTTTAACTAACGTAGGGTCTCAAACATACAATTTAAAGCTTATTCCTTCCTTATCATAGGAAATGCGATTGCTGTCCGAGGTTGTAGAAATACTACAGGGTGCCAGCCACGTAACATGTGTATAAAGCCGAGAGGGGGTGATTTTGAAAGCCCCTGAGCGGACCAACTTGTGAATAACGAATTTTAGAATGTGGAATATTTTAGAAGTTTTTTTTCTTGTTTTTGGTGTCAAGGAGAGAGGATCACCGATGGATCAAAGCAGTCACAGAATGGTGGCCTAGGGATAAACGGAGACGACTGTGAATTGTCCAGCATTATTTATTTATCCACCACGAGCTAATGCAGTGAAAAAAGCGCCTGTAATGGAACACAATAGCCGCTTCCATTGACATTGTAAAAACAACTGATTCGAATTCAGCAAAATGCTCGAAAGCTAATATTGTGAGATTGTTACATTACAGGGGAATGCTTGTGGTGAGGGAGCCCCTTTAGAAATGTTATACGAAGATTGTGCTTTGTGTTATTTTTATCAGAAAACAAGATACAGTCTAAGTACAGTTACCACAATGCTACAATCAATGAAAATAATTGCATTAACTTTAAAGACTTGAGTAATCAACTTAATTTGGCATAAAATATCTGGGTTTTACTTACAAAAAAATATACAGGGTGCCACGTCACATGTATACCAAGCCGAAAGAGGGTGATTGTAGACCCCGGGAGATAAACTTTTGTTCTATGATTTTATACTTGAAAATAAAATTGGTATGTTTCGTGGCACCCTGTACGTACAAGTAAATTCGACCGTTACTGCAAATACAACATTATCATATTGGTATTACATTATATAGTCTAAATAAGCGTCTAATATCTACCTTCATCTATCTACAACAGATAAAATAAGACTCTGAGACTAACGCCCCGCCCCGACCCAGGTACAACAGAGTCGGGGCATTGACCCCATTTGGCCGTGTCCGTCCAGTCGTACGACTACGATGGACACAGCCAAATCAGGTTGAATCTACTTTATCAAGCTGGATAAAGATAAAAGTACACTTATAAAGCACCGCTCCACATAGCACCCGCACGGCGAAGGCTAGATAGCTGTTCGCACGGTCAGACAAAAGGCGCACGATGGATGGTGCGATTGGCTTCAAGTGAGCGGACACGGCTAATGCGCGGGTCGCTAGCTTGAAGCTTGGCGTAAACTACCGAGTGGTTAGATTGCGGCCAGCTCGCTTACTGTGAGCTGTCTGATATCGCTGTAAAGGGTATCTAAAGAATATGGGCCCATATTTGAATGATTATTTTTGTGTTCTGTGGCGGTGCTGTATGAATATGCTTTTGACTTTAATCAATCAATAGCGATTAAAAAAAATCTTGTGTCCTGTAATTGCGTCAGTGTATAGAGCTTTACTACACCTGGTCTTCGAAGGCGATCTTGAAAACGTCATCGTACACCGACACGAAATGCACATCGATGTTTTCTCGGATGAAGGAGGGTAGGTCGTCGAAATCGCGTCGATTCTCTTCGGGTAGGATCACGCACGCTACTCCGACGCGTTTCGCCTGGACAATATGAAAAACAGTGTGAATACAAATACCACTTTGGTTGAAAATTATAGGGATACAATGTAACAGCCAGTTCTCAATCCATTCTACAGTACTCAGTCTTGCAGCAAGCTATGGAAAGAGAGAGTTTCTCGTGAGGTTGGAATCCGTGACGAAACTATTGGACAGAGAACCAAAATGATGGACATAGCTGAAATAATAAGCAAGCTTAGGTTAGCAAGCCGTCCTAGTCTTCTAAGGGGATGCCCTCTCGAAGACCGACAACCGCTGCTGGGGTAAACGTGTTTTTAAGTGCGACTCCGTAAACGCCCTGTGGCAAGGGGTGGTGATGATCTGCGAGTCAGCTTGCAGATGTTGCATGCAGCTGAAGACAGGGCGCTTTGGCTTTCATCAGAGAAGCAGCAGTCCAGCTGTGAACTAACAAGAGCTGTTGGACAACTTGTTGGCACTCACCGCTATAATCTTCTCCTTGATGCCGCCGACGGGCAGCAGCTTGCCCGTGAGCGATATCTCGCCGGTCATGGCGAGCGCGCGCACGGGCCGCCGCAGCGCGAGCGACAGCAGCGCGGTGGTGATGGTGGCGCCGGCCGAGGGACCGTCCTTGGGGGTCGCGCCTTCCGGCACGTGCAGGTGAAGGTGACTACATACAAACATAATAAAACATTTATTTATTTTAAGTGACCTAACTGACCTTGCTTAGCTCGCTTTTTGTGACGAACGATCGTAAGTATGCGACATGTTTTGACATGTGCTTTGCGTTGTGTTGTCATGACAACGCAAACGGGTAGAGAAGCAACCGCTGTATAAACTTATGGTCTACTAGTATTCACCTAGACATGAGCGCCTGGTTGTCCGGGTAGTTGGTCGCGAGGTAGTTCCTGGCCACCGTGAGCGCTATCTTGGCGGACTCCTTCATGACGTCCCCGAGGTGGCCCGTCAGCTCGATGGAGCCCTGGCCCTTCTCCTCCACGCGCGTGTTGCGGTACGCCGTCTCGATGTATAGCGTGCTGCCCCCTGGTGGGAACATACAACATTGTTGATCACTAAATAAGCAATAGTAAAGGAAATATGGAATAGGATGAGGGTTTATTTTTAACTGTGGGTTCCTAATAGTAGACGACAGGCGACGGATGCGGATTATTGACCCATCCAGCATTATTTATTATTTTTATTATAAAAAGAAAACGACCAGAACACCTGGAACAAATTTCTGCAGATCATACAAACATTTGTCCCGAGGCGGGAATCGAACCAGCAACCTCCTGCGTCACAGGCAGGCGTTCGCCCACTGGGTCACTGTCGTCAATAAAAAAAATCTATCTATGCGCTATTGTATAGTATAGAGTATCAGTCATCTAGTACGCTTAACACAAGGTCTGCTTAGCTTGGGGCTAGATGATGCTGTGTGGATTGTCTAACATTATTTATTTATATAATGCAGTATACTGAACAAGACATACCCATAGCAGTCCAGGCGAGTCCCATAACAACTCCGGGAGGTGTGACGTCATACATGCGGTCGTGCTTGAAGGTAGGCTTGCCCACCAAGTCGGAGAGGTTCGCCTCTGTGACCGCCATCTTGTCTGTCTCTTGTTTCACTATCTTGTACGCTACTTTACGGGCGATCTGGAACGAAATGACATTACTTAACAACTACACAATCATCATTTTATCTAAGTTCTGTGAATATTTCAAGCGCCTACCCGTTGCCGTTATCATTTATCGAGCAAAAAATCACGTTTGTTTTATGGGAGCCCCTTAGATATTTATTTTATTGTTTTTTTTAGTATTTGTTGTTGTACACAACAAATACTAAAAAATAAACAAAAACATTTCATAGATGATGTATTTCTGTTGCCGCAACAGAAATACATCATCTATGAAATGTTCAATTGTCTAACTATCACGGTTCACGAGATACAGCCTGGTGACAGACGGACGGACAGTGAAATATTCCTAATAAGTTTGTACATGTATGTGAATAATGTGTGTTTAAACTTACACATTGCACCTAGTACGAACGAAGTTTAACGTTAATCTAGGAAAATGGTTTCGAAGCCGAGAGAAATTAATTAAATTCTTTGGCAAATCAGTGGATAAATCCAGCTGCGAATGTTTTAAGTAAACGTTACCTTCTCGATATGTTTCTGCAGGTTCCTAACGCCGGACTCGCGGCAGTAAGACTTGATGAGTGCGTTCAGCGAGTCCTGCGTCAGGTCCAGCTGTTCCTGCGTCAGGCCGCAGTTGGTGCGCGCCGTCGGCACGAGGTATTGCTGCGCGATGGCCAGCTTCTCCTCCGCTACGTAACCTGCGGATGCAAAGGGTTTTCATTTTAAATAATTGTTACGTAAGTTACTACGAAGATATCGCTTGTAAACGATGAAACTGCTATTTACGAAGAGTTATTTATTTGAATAGAATTAAATTGGAAAACCATTTATTTGGACAAAGGTACAAAATACAGGCATCGAATAAACGAACGGAAAACAAAGGAGTTTATCATGGGGCTCAGTGACACAAACGGGTGATAGTAAAAATAAGACTGCCTCCATGACCCTGCCCCGAAATAGGTGTTAGCTCAGGGTGTGCCGAACATTAGTCTTTTTAATGTCTCATCATACAATATTTAATGTCTCATAGCCCACAAACGTGGTCTATCCGGAAAATTTGGTAGAGTTACACCTGCAGGAATATACAAATGAGGAGGAACTACGTCACTGACACACTTGTTATCATTCGATTAAATCGTTCCTCAGCAATAAAATAATACCTGACATGTCGATCAGCTCCATCCTATCTCTGAGCGGCTCCGGGATGCCCTCCACCACGTTGGCGGTGCAGATGAATAGCACCTTGGATAGGTCTACGGGCACGTCCAGGTAGTGGTCTAGGAAGTTTGCGTTCTGCTCCGGGTCCAACAGCTCTAGCAGCGCTGAGGATGGGTCGCCGTGGACGCCTCTGAAAGAAAGAGAGAGAGTTTAACTTTTAAATTGGTAAAAAAGTGCCTACACTAGGTTTACCAATTTGGTAAACTCTTCAGCACCATGTAACCGATCACTCCCTCTTACATGGCCTGCTAGCCTTGCGGTTATAAGGACACTACGAAAAATGGGCCACTTGGCTGACTCACGTGTGCCGACTCTGTATGAATCATACGCCCTGAGACAAGGCGGGATGACAGTCTGCTCTAGACTGGCAGATGCTGGATGCGGCTGTAGACAAGACGCCATGTCGTGATTTAGAGGAGGCTATCGTCCAGCATTAGACTAACATAGGTTGATGATGATGAACGAATTCTATCTGTGATGTCACTACAGAGCACTGATGGATGAACAGCGTCGATCTGTTCCTCACGCCAAAACTTTTCAAAATATTTATTATTTATTTTTTGTAAGTACCTACAGCTCAAGTCGTACTGCATGAATTAAACTACCATTTCACCATAAACTACCATTTCTACCAAAAACTACCAATCACTCACTTGCCAATCTTGTCGACCTCGTCGATGAGTACCAGCGGGTTCTCCGTGTTAGTCTTCTTGAGGCACTGCACGATCTTGCCTGGCATGGCCCCGACGTACGTGCGCCGGTGGCCCTTGATCTCCGCCACGTCCGTCATACCGCCCACGGAGAATCTGAAGTACTGCCGGTTCAGGGCGCGGGCTATTGAGCGGGCTACAAGAAATATTAGATCATTTTAGTAAGCAAAGTATTCGTAAGAATTGTAGAAAAATCGCATTATATTTAGATTTAAATAGGCTAACAACCATATATTAGACACGTAAGAGATATAGAATGTAATAATGGTTTCATTTTCACTTCTTCCACTAGTGGACAAAAATTTCAAATGAACATAAAATCAAAAACACGTACCACCTTATTTCTTATTTGATGATAATTTATAGTATAAAATGTGCCTTGTCTAAGTGCTTATTTTGTGCTGCCTATAGAAATAAATGATTTTGCAGGACCAGTCGATGAAATACCTATCTATACAAGTTTAGACACTGCATGAACTTGCTAGATTAGGAAATCTAGTCTATCTGTGGACTAGCTGAATACGCAAGCCCTACCTATACTGGTCTTCCCGACGCCCGGCGGTCCGTGGAAGCAGAGTATCTTGCCCTGCGTGCTGCCCTTGAGCTGCGACACGGCTATGAACTCCAGGATGCGTTTCTTGATGTCCTCCATGCCGTAGTGGTCTTCATCCAGGATCACCTGCGCGTCTTCCAGCTTGAGGTTCTCTTCCGAGGTGACTCCCCACGGCAGGGAGGTCAGCCAGTCGAGGTAGCACCGGGTTACACTGGAAAGGAGCACCACAGACCTTATAAGCAGACGACTCGCGGGAAAATGCGCAGGGGAGGGATTAATACTTCTCTTATCGGAAACCAAGACCCACACTAGCTGAGCAATAGGAGTAAGTAGTAATTTAGCATATAAATAAAGCTTACAGTACCAATAACCAGAGTTCAGGCTTCCACCTCTCTAATCTTATGGTATGGTTCAAAGTGTCCCGTTTGACTTTGAACCATAACATTGGAGAAGCGCAGGCATGACCTCTGGTCCGTCGTCCATTGCAACACCTATTGGTACTATAGTTGAAGGTATTTGTACCAGTCAGAAGCTTTTTATAGTTGTACATACAAAAAAATAAAACATGATTTATTAGCCATTTCACTTAGATATGTAAACATTACTGGCGGCCCCCGCAAGAGGCAAGCCTGTGTCGAGGAAAGCCTGTTTACAAATTTTAACGGTAAAGATTTATAGAAACTGATACAGGGCAAACAATAATAAAAATAATATTAAAATATACATACTTGAACTCCGAGCTATGTCCCTCCAAGAAGTTGAGTTTGTTCAGCTCCTCATCGATGACGGTTTGCACGGCGGCCGGCACTTTCTTCTCAGCCAGTCGTTCGCGGAACTTGTCTCCTATCGCGTCCTTGTCGTCCTTTTCTAAACCTAGTTCTTTCTTTATCACCTGTAAATAGGATAAAGAGTGTATAAAATATATATTTTTATATGACAAGAAATGATTAACGCTGCAATGTCTGGTATCGTCTTGTTAAAAGAGCTTAAGTTTGTGAGATTGTATGTAACAAAGTGATTTCTAGTCCGATTCTATGGGCTTCGTTTTAACGCATTTGTCAGGTACTGCGTGAGCGAATTCGTGGACAGAACTAAATATAATTATAAAGATAAACGCAAAATGGTTAACATAACATAGGTTTTGGTAACTAAAGTTAAAGAATATAACCCACCTTGAGTTGTTCGTGAAGAATGTATTTCCTATGTTGCTGCTTTACTTTCTCCTCCACTTCTTTGCCAATCTTCTGCTGTAGTTTGGACAGTTCATACTCCTTCTTCAGCAGGGATAGAGACATCATCAGTCTTTTGGGAATCTGAAAATTTGTTTAAAGGAATATTTACGAATAATATGCATGTGAAAGTGTTCAACTTTATTTTAGTAAAATGTGCACTAGCACTGGGGCCTAAAGCAGTCTTCATCAGCGCATTGTTATGTGTTGGAGGAATTTTCTAAATAAAGCCAAGTGATTGAGGGATTTTTTGATGAAGTGCTGAGTGTGATTGAGGGATTTCAAGTCTACTCACGTCCATCTCTTCGAGAATGGCCTGCAAGTCCGCCGGCTCCGAGCCAGTGAGGGCTGCTCCGAGGTCGCTCAGGTACACTGGGTTGTCCACCACGCGCTGCCCTTGGGCCAACATGTGGTGGAGGGATTCTCTGAAAAGTACCGTAAGTGAATATTAATGGAAGAAGGAATGGAGAAGTCGTGGGATTCGCAAGGGAATAATAACGATCTTAAGCGGTTGAAGAATTAATTGTAATATAATATGTATCATTATAGTATCATAATGATGGAATTATGTGGTTGAGGGATACTCTGTTAATGTACTGAAATCAGTAGTAGCAAGCTTTTCATATACTTCCAAACTTAACAGAGATATATAGGTAGATGGTTTATTTGGTTCACAAACATAGACAGTACCAAACAAAATCAAACATAGACTTAAAGTAGGTATTGGTAGGTAAACAATAACATAACGAAGGCTTAGTAAATCAGCAAACATTTCGCCACTACGAGAACATGATCCTCCCTAGTGCTAACTCTAGTAAGTCTATTTGGCGGGTTGTTAACACAGAGAGAGGCACTCTCTCTCGTACGTCGTCGGAGAGCTTCACAGAGGTTGCTAAGGACTCCGCGGGGGTGAAGTTCACGTCTCGTAAGGCTGCAGCCGACGCCATGAACGCGAGGTTCGTCGGCGCGGCGGCGGCGTGCGGGGCGCCTACCAAATTGTACCAAATTTGTTACTTCCTACATACATAAGCTCTCTATAGGACATGGGCCTCCCTTAACAATCATAAGATCTGAAAGAACAAAGAATTATTTGCTACATACCTATACAAGGGATTCAAGTTTATAATATCCCGAATTGTCTTGATAACCTCCTGTGTCAACGCTTTGACCTCCTCAGTGTGCTGGAACTTCCCATGGTTAAGATTCTCCACTTTAACCATCAGGACTTGATCCAGCAATGGTGTATCTTCTGGCTTTAACTTTTTCGTTTCCACCTTTTTCATTTCTACCTTTTTCGTTTCTACCTTTTTCGTTTCCACTGTAGTTCCTTCATCCTTTGGTACCTCTTCAATAACCTTACTAGTTGTTGTTGTCTTTGGTTGTTTCCTCGTGTTACGGTACTTCCTTCTTCTGCGTTCAGCATCTGTCTCTTCACGGGCCACGTCAATCTCAATATTTAATGTTGGGAATTTCACCTTCATCCCTGAAATGGTTCGCATTTCAGGAATGAAGCTGAGGTCAAATAAATGTTAGGAACATTAAGTATTATTCTTTATTATCTATTTCTATTCATATGTTTAAATACTCTTTATAAAATAAAAATTTTACAATCTACTGTAAAAATTATATCAATATGGTATATAGTGAGATTACTGATCGCGAAGCTAGGCTCATGCGGCCTGTGACTAGGGCTGCAGAGGAAGTATTAGTGGTATTATTTTTACGTCTTACAGATCTCGACAAGGGGTCCATATCCACATCAATAAATGTCTTCAAGAATAAACTTAATTAGTTACGAGAGAAAATTAACAAATAAATAAAAATGATGCAATGACTAAACTGATACTGTGTGATAAAGTCACATCAACCACAGGCTGCTTATCTATACACAAATAATTAAATATCTCCTAAACCTGAAGAGATCAATGACGCAAAGTTAGCCCTAGAGTCAATGTTTTATTAAGTATTTCGAAGATAAACGTTGTTGAGATCAAGGGCGGATCCAGGGGGTGGGTCATGGGGGTCATGACCCCCCCCTGGGCTGGGTCCACCGTGGTTTTGTATGATGGCAAACGCATTATTCGGGAACGAACGCATCGAAAATTTGAATTTTACCGCGCCACCGCCTCCTTTCATCTGTTGTCACATTTCGTGTGACACTGACTTATGTTTAGGGGTAAATATTTTTTAGGGTTGGTGACCCTGGACCCATGCGCGGTCCCAGGGGGTGGTCGAGGTCATTACCCCCCTAATCTTAGTTTAGGTATAAAAAATCACTAGAAAATCCCGAAACCTTAAATAAATTTTAATTTTAGAGTCTATTCTACCTAACATGCAACTTAACAATATGGTTAACCGCGTATACACTGCGGTTAGAAAAAATCGGGGCTCGCTCCACTCGCCGATATTACACGTGTTTTGGGCGTTTTGTTATGTTGCGTATCAGTTTTGTAAAAGCAACGGCACCTATTTTGCTACAGTCATTTCTTATCAACTCAATTACGACAACAAATAGCGCAAAATCAGATTTTTTTGTGCCCTTTGACACATAAAAATCTAAGGAGACAACAATTTTTTCGCGATTAGTTCCACAAATCAATAACAATTGTTCCTTCTGACTATAGAAAAAAGCGAAAAACTTTAAAAAATAACACAAAATTCTAACGAAAACCACAAAAAATTTGCGGCTCGCTCCGCTCGCCGACAATTTCTTCTGTTTCTTGGGTAGTCAAGTGCTTACATTAAGATAACTTTGCCAAACACGAAAATTTGCAAAAATAGTAATTTCAGCTCTTGCTCCGCTCCTTTATATTCATTTTTTCGTACAAGAAGAGTACTAGTTTGAGAAAAGTAACAAAAATTTCGGCGGCTCGCTCCGCTCGCCGTTATATCTTTTGTATAGAGACGTTTCTTTTGTATCGCCAAAATATCTCGAAATGCTGCGCTTATCTCCGTCGTTTTTCGCGATAAGTTCCACAAGCCAATAGCAATTGTTCCTTCTGGCCGTACAAAAAAGCCAACCCCACTTTAAAAAATTACGCAAAATTCTACCAAAAAGTTCCACAAACCAATAACAATTGTTCCTTCTGGCTATAGAATAAAGCGAAAAACTTTAAAAAATAACATAAAATTCTAACGAAAACCACAAAATTTTCGCGGCTCGCTCCACTCGCCGATAATTTCCAGACACGAAAACTTGCAAAAGTATTGTTTCATTTTCAGGGCTCCCGCTACTTTTTATTTATTTTTTCATACTCTTCTTAACTAGTTTGAGAAAAGTAACAAAAATTTCGGCGGCTCGCTCCACTCCCGTTATATATTTATTTTGTGTCGCCTAAAAATCTCTAATATGCTGCGTTTTTCTCCGTCGTTCCTCCGCCGTTGTAGCTTCCTCGTCGTTCTTGCTAAACCGACCTCACCAAAGTCCAAAATTAACGCGGCTCGCCCGCCGCTTAATCTACCCATTATCTATCAATACCAAGTCCTTACATCCTATATTTTCAGGGTTCGCTTTGTTCGCTGTTCCGTTTTTGCCAGACTATACATACATTAATAAAATACCTACTTTTTACTTTTATGTTTGATTATAAAAATTAAATTATAACTTCTTGTGACTTGACCACGACAATGTGACCCCCCCCTGGCACCAAAGCTGGATCCGCCCTTGGTTGAGATAGGGTCAGTATACTATAAACATTGTTTTTGTTGTTTCCAATCTTTGCGCTGACAATCCCGATATCGATTTGAGTGCCTCAAAGTCGGGGCTCGAGAAAATGATCGCCGTTGGCCACGCTGCGTGCGAGTTCGCGATTGAATGTAATTAGAGCGAAAAGAAAAATATTATTTACCATACTTAATCATGAGGCTATGCTGTTCAATTCATTTATTGTTTAGATTGTTCAAATGGAAGCTTGATAAAATGTTTTGGAGTAGTTGTAAATTATCATAAAACTGAAGAAATTCTACAAACTACCTATTAGCCTATTCTAATTTCAATGTAATATAATGTACTAACTATAAATTAATGTTATATATAAACTTTATTGAGAATTTACTAATTTGTTTATTTTTGTAATTTTTACAGTAAGTTTTAAATTAATAACTAATCAAATGATCGAAATTTTCATCAGACGTACAGTACTAGGTATTAAAAGCTGTCTACAAAGGACACCAGTAGTTGCTGTTCTTACTTTACTTTAGTTAGTTAACTGAACTAAACAATCATCTTCAGGAATTTAGGTAAAATTATTGGCATACTGAACAAACATAAAAACAATTTGTTATTTTTAACACAATAGCAAGACTTTAGCCTACAGTAGTGTAAATGATTAGGCAAATAAAATATAGACTTACCAGCAGGTCCAGTCTCAATTTCATCTTCCAAAAATTGACCAGTAATCTTTATTCTCCGATGTGCCATCACCACCAGTCTTAACTTATAGTCCATGTCTTGCATCTCATGGATTTGTGCGAACACACCAACATCATGTATGTCGTCTAAGTTGGCTACTACATCAGCTTTCTCATCTTCTTTCTTACGTAGGAATATGCCTATGTAGGGCTGGTTGAGTTTTACTTTGCGACGGATTAGATCTATTAGTGCTGGGTTGGAAATCTGCAAGTCAAAATAAATTGTCTGGGTGTTGAATCATTCAAGAGTATTTAATTTTTATTAGATAATAATAATAAAGCCTTGTGTTGTTAATGAGGCCATAAATTCAACATTCAGTCACATGGACATATCAGCCAGAATAACATACATAAATAAATATTTATTCCAGGAGATTTTTTTATAAATTTTTGTTTTCTTTTTAACTTGTTAACTTTGTACCTAGTTATTTAAATTACTTACTTCAATTAATTTAATAAACCTCGGGAATACAGGATTTCTGCTGATGGCAATGACGGGGACTTGCGGCCAGACCTCGGGCACGGCCACCGTCGCCGGCAAGTGGTCGCTGAAGATAGCCGTCTCATCTTTGAGGTCGGAATCATCTGGCGGACTGTTGCCCGTCGAAAACTGCCTCGCTGAACCAGCTTCCTGCCTGACAGGCAACCAGCCAGCTCCGAAAGAACACACACGGGCGCTCCTAGAGCTGCCTAAATTATGGCTTAATCTCTGCACTGGTTTACTGAGTGATGCAACTTTTTGTAACAGACGGGCTGATGAATTTAATTTAGAATGGATAATACCACTCCTTAGCAAAACACTCGCAGTGTGCATTTTATAACTTTTATGATAATTTCATGGAAATTAGGTAAAAACAAAACCTATTGTAAGGTTATTTTTCCCGATTTGTCAGTCAGTGAGTTTCGTAAAAATGAATGAAGTTTGCAGAAGTTTGACTTGACTTGACTTTTTTACTTCTTGCTAGGATGGCTCTGCAACTGGATTGACGCAATTCTACCAATGGATGCTCAGAGACTAATTATTAATGTGGACGCTATCATGAGACTTTACTTCTTTTCTTGGATTTATTATCCAAAATTAGACATATTGAATGACATAACTAAATTAGACAAACCCGGAAAAACCAATGTCGTTTATAAACTCAACAGGATAATACTAAATAGCACAGACACCAAATAAAAGAAGTAAAGTTAAAAAAAAACTTCAACAGTCAACTTCTTGCCCTTCTTGCTCTTGGGCAAGCACAACACAAGCAAGAACTCAAGCAAGAAGTTGAAGTCGAATTTGCTCATGTTTTGAATGCTGCGTTGCACTGTAATGTTTTAAAATTTTACTGTGAAACGAGTTCAATTGATGTTTCTATGGAGATTAAGTAGAAATATAAGGGCTACAGTTAAGGTATACCAATGCTTGAATATATCATAACCCAATTTTCAGATATATACAATGAAATAACCTCCAAGACCTTACCTTTTTTCATTCAATTTCTAGTTATTTTCTACAATGAACGTGTCTGTTGATACCGAAACGGGCAAGAAAATCATACGAGAAGGCCAAGCAGAGATTCGCTTGTCCACTGACAAAGTATTCTACAACCCAGTGCAGGAGTTCAATCGGGACCTCAGCATAGCAGTACTATCAGTGTTCACAGCTGATTACATAGCGGAAACGACCGCTAAAGCACAGGAGAGAGCGGACAGGAGACGGAGTGAAGGGAGAGAACCTTTTGATAGACATTATGAAGAACTAACCATGGTCAGATCAGTTATTATTATTACTTATTAACTTTTATATCTTTGTGTGGCAAATATTGTTACTAAAGTTAATATTTGAAATGTGTTTCCTATCCTGCGCTTAAAAGATTTGCTCCTGAAGATATAGTTCCTGAATTTTAAAATTCTTACCATGATTCGCCGCATGCTGGACTCCTAAAATGTTAATTTCATTATTTTCAGCCAGTAACTATACTAGAGCCTTTATCTGCCACCGGACTAAGAGCGATCCGGTATGCCAAGGAAATACCCAATGTTCACAAGATCATTGCAAATGACATATCAACGAATGCTGTTGAAGTCATAAAGGAAAACATTGTTTCCAACAATGTAACAGGGCTGGTTGATGCTAATCATGATGATGCTTGGTAAGTCATGTTAATCATCACTTATATCCTGTAAGTATTAAAGTTTAAAACATTCACTGCCTAGTCTAGCCTCAGTGCACTCATGGGCATAGCTCTATCCATAAAAGAGAGCTATACAAAGTGCTCACATCATATATAACTACTTTATGTTACTTCTGCTTTAAATTTTGTATAATTTTACTAAATTTAATAAGTGTTAGTTATTAGTATTGTTATCAAATTCTTATAAACTTGTCTTTAGCCTGAGTTATTTATTATTTGTTCTTGTGCTTAGTACTAATCTAAATCTACCTTTGTAGCGTTAAGTACATGAAGAACTTTAAAAAACTCCAGGCTCAGGCTAGACATCTGTGTCATGGATAGATAGATAGATAATATATTGGCATCATGGACAAAAGTTAAATAATGAAAACAACATCATCTAGCCCCAAGCTGATCAGAGCTTGTGTTATGGGTATATACCAGATGACTTAATTATTGTATTCATCATTTCACTTTTCAATTGCTTACCCCTAGGCTTGTCTGCTAGGTGACACTGTTCTTGATTATCTCTCTCGTTGTGCCTGAACCACATTGGATCACTGAGCCTACAGATAGATACTGAACAAAGTATCTCATAATTTCATTTCATTTCATAAATTCCAGCATGGTCATGTACAAACATAAAGACAAAAGCAAGCGCTTCACAGCCATAGACCTGGATCCATATGGCTGCCCGTCCATCTTCCTCGACGCGGCGGTGCAGGCTGTGCAAGATGGCGGCTTGTTGCTGGTCACGGCGACGGATATGGCAATACTGGCGGGAAACTCGCCAGAAACGTGCTATGCCAAGTATGGAGCTGTGAGCTTGAAGACTAAGACTTGTCATGAGATGGTGGGTAAATAAATCTCTTATGATAAATTGTAAAAAAAACCAATATAACGTCTCAGTGGCGCAACATGTAGATAACCGGAACGGAAATATTATTAAAGAAGAAGCTTTTTAAAAATTCTACAAGTTAGTGTTTTAAAAGTTCCGTTCAAGTATTACATAATGCAAAGTGATAAAGTCACATTAATTAAAACCGCCAATTTATGAATTCATAGCGACAATCATTTAAAAAAAATCTAACTTGAATGATAACACCCATTAAAATTTGTGGTGAAAATACTAACATATATACATTTTCACACTATTGCTTTCCTAAAAGATTACGAGTATATAATGTTAGCATATGTTTGATGAAAAGAATCCACGGAAGCAGGTCCACAAGATACATAAATGGTTGATATATGGTTTGGGGAACAGTCATATATTAATTTGAAGTCCTAAAGCTTTTTCAATAAACATTAACTTATTATTCTATTGACATAAAATTACTCAAAACATTGTAACTACGCGTACGACTTACCTAGACTTACTGGCGAAAAATCATCGTTATAAATAAACTTACTTGCCATTGCTTGCTTACACATTAAAGTCGATATTTCTCCTGTTCCAGGCATTACGAATACTCCTCCAATGCATAGAATCGCACGCGAATCGCTACGGGCGGTACATAGTCCCCCAGCTCAGTATATCAGCCGACTTCTACATCCGCGTGTTTGTGAAGGTTTTCTCGGGGCAGGAGGTTGTGAAGAAAACTACAAGGTACTTATGCCTTTGTACATAAAGTTGATAATAGGCACTTAAGCGCTGCACTGCAATATGGTAGATGAGAAAAACAAGTGAATATAAATGTACAAGACCAGCAGCCAACACTGCAACTACTGCAAGCGTCTAGCTAGTTTAACTGGGCCCCTAGGGCTTTGATGTAGTGAGGCGATGTCTTTTTCCGCATTTGGACTATAAGCGACACGCTTAGCTACCACAAAGCAACCATCGCACAGACTGGTAAAACGACCAAAAACCTGGCCATAAATCAAATTTCTCAAAATGGTCTCCTAGACTTCATACTTAATCCCATAAAAGGTAGATAATCCCCGCGTCACTAGGCAAAGTTTCTACCTGCTTCCGAGTCCCCGTCTCGTTGACCACACGTCGGAACCTAGCGGTTGTTGATAACACTCGTCTCTGTTCGCGGCAACTCTAAAAAATAGTTATTTCTCTGTGCTCTCATTTATGTGCAAAGTGGTTCAACATAAAAAAAGTGTGATGGATTCTATCAATCCAGGTATGTACATTTTAGTTATTAAGAGAGCTTATTCATGTCTTAATTGGGATTATATCAACATGCCTAAAAATATTGTATTTTTCATTGTTTTTTTGTTAAAATTAGTGTTTTTAAACATGTGCAACTCATCGCAACTGCATTATAGTAATATTTTAATAAACTAGAAGATATGTGCAATTATACTAGGTAGCAAAAACATTCACATAAAAAATATTTTTAACTCTGAAAACTGTCTCTATGACCGCAAGTTTCTAACGATTAATTTTATTGTTTCATTGTGTCAAATCTATGACAAGGAAAGAGCTTCATGAATTAGTTAGAGCAAGTCCTCAGCGATTGCTTGACGGAAAGAAAATATAATTTTACTGTATTTCGACGCGTATTTTATTCTTTGTTAACACAATAAAAAAAAATCCTCGCATAATTATATTTTATTTATTTATTTCCTTCTCCAAATATCTTCAAAGTATTTTTTTATTATGAAAAATATCATTTCTCGTCATGGGCCATCGATCCGATAAAGAAAAAATAACAAAATATTTTTGGCCAGGTTTTTGGTCGTTTTACCAGTCTGTGCATCGAAGTAACGTGCAAGGCAACCTACCTACCATCTTACAGTGCGGCGATTATAAGGCGAATAGAATAAGAAGATAATAGTATAAATTTTGACTTAACTATGTGCTTCATTTAAAGGCCTAAAGAATTAAAATTATTGACTTGTGACTCCACCAGGCTATGTTTATCCAGGTACCGCCTGAGCGAAGCCGCGAGCAAAAGCTAGTTATGATAAGCGGAAGACGCGTGTTCAAGTCCCGCTGGCACAAACTTTTTGTATTTTGATATTTCACTTAGTTTTTGTATCTTTGCCCACACTCTGTAAGCGAATTCCTTGACAATGGTCAAGTGTTTATAGTCATTACTATAAATTTGTAATTCTTCAAAGACGAACCTGATCTCTACATGTCTAATTCAAACGAATTTGTACTTATCTTAATTGACGAGAAACTGATATCACCTGACTTTAGCTTAACATAGAGTTAACCATTGTTATTGTGTATTTCGTTTTCAATAAATATTTTCATTTAATTTCACAGTAAGTTATCAATGGTATACCAATGCTGCGGCTGCGGCACGCTGGCCCTGCATCAGCTCGGCGACTGCAAGCCCAACCCGACGGAGACTCGGCCGCATCAAACGAAGGGGTTCTTGCCGCACGGCCCGCCCGTACAGACTCACTGCGACCACTGCAATTCGAGGCATCGAGTGAGTATGCATACAGTCTATTTTTATTTTCTTTTCTTTGGGTGGCTTGGGTGTTACTGCGGCCAGGTAGTCCTATTGTGATCGCCACTTTATTAATTTCGCCCCAAAGCTGCAGCGTTCAATGCATAGAGTCTAATTCTTCTGTCAATCAGACTAAATAAGATAAGTGCATCTTTTAAAGGGCAATGTATACGCTTCTACAACAAAACTCCAAGTGAGTTGCAAAAATTATCAATAAATAAATTTAAAAAAATTGTGAAGCATATTCTTTGTAAAAAGGCTTATTACAAAATATCAGATTATCTAGAAGATAAAAAAGCTTGGAACGAGTTTTGCTCCAACTCAAAATCTAACAACTTACAGATAAGCAAATCTATGTACTAGACACATAAGTTATGAACATACTGGTGGTTTCTTCTCACTTCTTCCACTGGTGGACAAAAAATTGAAGTGAACATCAATATAATAATGAATAGTATAAAATATGACTTGTCTAAGTGCTTATTTGTAAGCCTAAGGAAATAAACTTTCATTTCATTTCAATCTTATCTACAGTAAATGCATTCACAGAGCATGCGTGCAGGATCTGTTTTGTTTCCACGATGGCGTATGTAGTTGTAGGAGTTCACACACCAGTATAACGGATCCAGTAAACAATTTTTTACAGTAGTAGTTATTAGCAATTTATCAATAATATGAAAGATCTAAAATACGAGTATGTAGAGTACCCACGGAGTATGAAATCCGTGACAGTACCTATACTGATATAGCTACCGCGTACTTTTAGAAAATTAGATTATAACTTACCTAGTTATACTTACGCAATTAGAAATTTGTGACGTGTCCAAGAGTCTTGTAAGGTCTAAAGGAAATTGTGGTAGATGTGGATTTGTGCGCCACCTCAGTGCAATAAACAGTGTGCAATAAACCAGCGGTCGTTTCACTCATGTCCATGAGCTCCCCTATCCAAATATCGTGCAGAAATAAAGTAGGTACTTTGAAGTTTGAAGTATAACGAAATCAAGTGTATCAACATGTCTACATTAGAATACATGAAATTAAATTGTTTCCAGCTAGGCGGCCCTATCTGGTCCGCCCCCATCCACGACCAACCGTTCGTGTCCCGCGTGATAGACCACGTGTGGGCTAACAGCGACAAGTTGGGCACGAGCAAGCGGCTGGAGGGCGCGCTGTGGATGGCGCGGGAGGAGCTCAGCGCACCGCTGTACTACACCGTGGAGCAACTGTTCGGGACCGTGCATCTGCAGACTATGAAGATGACTCTCTTGAGGTATGTACATACGTACTTTGTTCCACCCAGTGGCGGTCGCGGTTTGAGAAACTAAATCTACATCTCAACCTCTACCTACAACACCTCCGCTGCAATCACCAATAAAAGTAAAAGATTTTTATTTTGCCAGAACAGGGTCAAATAGTATATACATACTCGTATAAATTAACAGAGATACTGACATAATCGGTCTCCACTCATCATGTGCTATGGTAGAGCAGATCATACCATAGCGCTGGTCTTCCGTAGAGACCGTGGTGCGTAAGGTAGCCTAATACACGCATACAAACAAGAAACAAAACTAAAATGTACCCACAATAAAAATACGTAAAATACAAAATATGCATGCCAAGCGTATTGTTTAATTGAAATAAACTGTGTCTAAATTACTCAGTTGGTATAAGCTTTAGTTCAATAACACCACACTAGATGCCGCAAATTTAAAGATTAAGAGCGTTTATTCCTAAAATGCGCAGAAACAGTACTTTTCAAACCCTTTTATATCATGAACCACTTATCTTATAGTATATGTTATTTACTAATAATTTTAGGAAATTTTAGTGTCCAAATAGTTTGACTATAAAATATTTCGATTAATATAGTATGTACGCGTTATATCAAGATAACTTGTGAGAGGTTTTCATAATTTCCCTTTCAGCATCAGTTTCGAAGCTCAAAATAATAGAAAATACTGACATATCTAATTAAGAAAAAAATATAACCTACTGATGAGATCCTTGGCTAAAAAGTAAATTAGATAGATGTTTGGTTTTGGTATCCTACTATGAGAAATTAAAATTAAAAAAATGTGAAATATTACGAATATTTCACATTTTTAAATGATTTTTTACCGATATACCTTATTTAATTTAATATAATAATAGCCTACCAATAAAGTGAAGCATCTTTTTTAAAATCATACATTAAATTTTTTTATGATTTTGTTGCTATTATTTTTCTATAAATATTTTAAAACTACTCTAAAACGCTGCGCGAAAATCAGTCCACCGCGAGGCTTTCTAGAGTGTGGTCACGTCGCTTATTAAATATTTATAGAAAAATAATAGCAACAAAATCATAAAAATTTTAAATGTATGATTTTAAAAAAGATGCTCCACTTTATTGGTAGGCTATTATTATATTAAATTAAATAAGGTATATCGGTAAAAACATCATTTAAAAATGTGAAATATTCGTAATATTTCACATTTTTTTAATTTTAATTTCTCATAGTAGGATACCAAAACCAAACATCTTTCTAATTAGATTTTTAGCCAAGGATCTCATCAGTAGGTTATATTTTTTTCTTAATTAGATATGTCAGTATTTTCTATTATTTTGAGCTTCGAAACTGATGCTGAAAGGGAAATTATGAAAACCTCTCACAAGTTATCTTGATAGAACGCGTACATACTATATTAATCGAAATATTTTATAGTCAAACTATTTGGACACTAAAATTTCCTAAAATTATTAGTAAATAACATATACTATAAGATAAGTGGTTCATGATATAAACGGGTTTGAAAAGTACTGTTTCTGCGCATTTTAGGAATAAACGCTCTTAAAACATACTAAGAAAAGATAACTAGATGTCGCTACTAAAAGTGGACGAGGGCTGAATCGCGCTACAGTTTGGTTTCCTACATTTGTCGACATCAGTTCCATAATTTTGAATAAATCAGTTCTTCTTGGAAAAGAAAAAGTTCTGTTATTATTAGAGATCGTATAATCTGATGCATATTTACCTAAAGTGATTTTTTGGCTAACAAATTATGAAAGCGGCTTCTTAGGAACTTTTATTAAAAATAAATGCCCGGGGTACCGGGATTGCATAAGTAATCAGATGTATATTTACTTAACGTAAATGTTACTTCCAATGAGGATTTTTTTTTTTCAAAAATAAGTACCTACATACTTTTTTTTTCATCGGTTTTAAACTCATATCAAACCTCTAGTTTCAAGGATAAGACTATTTACATTAACCTTCTATCACTCAAGAATCTAGATTATTCTAATATTTTATATTCAGGTTGATAATATTAAAATTAAAGACAAGTATTTTTGGATTTTTCCATTATTTAATTATTACTGGACATAAAAAAAAGGACGACGTGATCACAAAAAATACACAAATTGAAAAATGAAAAAAATTAAAATGAATTTATTTGTTGAAATTAATGATGGATTTCCTAAAAATAATAAAGTTGATATACTTACCGGTACATTTTTCAATTAATTAACCACACCAATTTCTAGGGATTGACGAAGTACATATAATGCCTACAGGTACGTATATGTTAAGAGGGCTAATACCCTGTACACTTAAATTTGAATTTCCCGCGATCCGGAATTTTTCAGAAAAATTCTTTCTTATCGAAAAAAGCCAACATCTCAACTTTAGGTAAATATGCATCCGAATATCCGATTTCTAGTTATTATACCTAGTACGCGATTTAACACGTAGTAACTACTTTATATTTATTACTATCTGCTTTTTAGGTCTGCGATCCTGAACGCGGGCTACAAAGTGTCGTACTCGCACGCGTGGAAGAACTCCGTGAAGACGGACGCGCCGCCGCGGCTCGTGTGGGACATCCTGCGCAGCTGGGGACTACTGAACCCGCCTAAGCAAGAGAGGTACAATACTACATTCTCTTTGATATCGGCTTATACACGGATTTCTTTATTCTTATAATCCGATGGGACGGTGGCAGACCGACACGGCGGCGCCGCCGGGAGAAGTCAGGCGCAGAACCAACGGCGGGAGTGCATCTGTATTTTTATGCACACACTTGTGTACTATTATATTTCCTGCGTATATGGCTAGACTCCGTTAGGACTGGCCGCCCCATGCTCGAAATCTGGCTCTGGGAGGACATCATGGATAGGTTATAATCATATAAATGTACCTCCAGTAAGAGTTCTCCAGAATCCTCGGTTCATCTAATAAGTTCGCCATCTTGACAAACCGTTTAAAGAAAAAAATCGACGCAAAACTTTTTCATGAAAAAGTTTTGCGTCGATTTTATTATTTATTTAAAAAAACCGAAGGAGGTTTGTTTTAATAAATAGTTGACGATCCAAAAATAAATACTCTTCTCGTAAGTTTACCACTGATTAATAATTTTCCAGGATAGAGTCTGACCCCGTAGCCAAGCACATAATGTCCCAAAGCATCCAGTATGGGATAGACTGGACGCTGCACGAGGAGGCGAACCCGCCGAGCCGGCACAACCAATGCCTGCGCTTCCAACCCAACCCTGCGCCTTACTGGGGACCCGGCTCTAGATCTGCTATCAAGTAAGGACCTTACTTAACGACCTCGTAGCAAAGCACATAATGTCCCAAAGCATCCAGTATGTGATAGACTGGACCCTGCACGAGGATGCGAACCCGCCGAGCTGGCACAACTAACCGGCTCTCCTAACAGTCTCCTATCTACCCTGGACCTTACCTAACTATCTACGATCTACCCTGCGGCCATCTTGGATGTCCTAATACGGAATTAATTAAGAGCATATTACCATAAGGAGGACTGATAAACATGGCCTGGTAAGGTCATTAGATGATCTTCGGAGTGGACGTCTGCAGGCTGAGATGATAATAATCTACCCATCTATGTAATACATGACACTCTTATCGGTCTTGGCGGTTAGGGTAGGTACATATCTGACGGAAAATACGTCGAGCGTATCATCCATCGGTCGCGTCTATTCGGTCAATTCAAACCTGCCACACTACGCATCTAGTCAGTTCGAACTGTCTGTACATAAACGTCGACCGACTATGTGTTGACGGAAACGTCACAGGCTGTACGCACTAACGCATCATCGGTTGAGTGTGAAAGGTTGAATGTTTTATTCTATATTTGCCTGTTTTGGTGTTCCGCGACCGATAATACGCGATGCATATTCCGTCAAATATGTACGGACCCTTATTCAACTTCAACTTGCTAGATGGCTCTGCGTCTGGATTGACGCAATTCTGCTAATGGCCGTCTAATGGTAGCATTCAAACTTATTTTGAAAAATTCGTCATCGCCTAGCCATGGCCTGTCTAGCTCTCGCAACTACATATGTCTATGTTAAGAAGCTTCATAATCTGACTGTTTGGTTTCAGTATCGGCGATTCCAATCAAAATAAGCAGATGAAGAATCAGAATACCAAAAGGTGCAAGAGGAAGCTCTCCCCAGCCAGCATTGAAGCAGCGAGGAAGAAATCCAACGACGCTAAACTTAAAGCAAATACAGATAGCAACAAAATAACAGATGATAAAAATACAATAACAGAAGAAATAAAAAAATAAAGATTAAAAAAAGAAAATATCTTTATTTTGCATTCCTTAATTATAATAAAAATAATATAATAAGCAAAAGAGCAATAGATATATTTTAATTTTATCTTCTATCCCTAAAAAGAGGAAGGTTTTTGGTTATTTGTAGAACAAAGAGGAAAAATTTGGTTCTTCTCATTGTTTTTGAGTAGAGAAACCACCACCGCTTTCGAACGAGAATGTTGAAAATAGATATTCTTTATTCAAATAATTTATTTAGATGGATTGTGGATTTTTAGCCCGCATTCGTCACAAATTCGCTATCCCTAAACCATTTCTAGCGTCATCCGAGAAGTGCACATGTTTACACTAGCTTCTGCCCGTTGCTTCACACGCACTTCTGGATTAGCTTATTTCCTCCGGGATTACTTCCTCTCCTATTCTATTTCCCTGCCAATGAAATGCCTGTCGTGAAAAGGTAACAGAGATAGAATCTCGACAAACAAGCAATTACTTTCTGAGCCGGCCGAGCTTCAATGGAAGAGAGAGAGAGATCTAATTATATTGCTAGGATCATAGATTTAGTTCCAGATGGAGTCCTACGGAATCACAAGTCAACAACAGCAATGGCGGACTTGTCATAAGTGGGAGATGCCAACTGATGAAAAAAAAATGCCGATAATTTTCATAAAAGTTTCTACAAATCACAGATCACAAATCAAATAGGTAGCTATTATTTAAAAAAAAATTAGCATAATGATTTAATCACAAAAATGTTATAGTTTTTATAAGAGTACTACTACGTAACATACCAACCTATGATTATAATTATTTTCCTTCCGAACGACTGGCTGGTTTTTCTACTCGAAAGAAACCATCTATACGATCCTGTAATCAGAACCCTTAAATCGCGACGGCATCTGGTAGCACACTCAAAAGAGGAGTTCTCAGAGGGCAGGGGGGAGCAACATTTAGTTTGCATTTAAAATCACTGGTCTCCTCTATACACCCCCAATATTATTTTTATGCAATATGGCTCCGCGTAGGGGCCAGGAAGGGGGGGGGGGGTTCTGGGGGAGTAAATGTCAAAAAGTTGGAATTTTTCTTCGGTCACCTCAACCCCCTCTATACGATTCCGTAAAAAAAAACATACGTCCATCAAGGAAAACAATTATGTCAATCAGTAAGTCAAGTCAGTCTGTGTTAATTTAGCTTTTAATAAAATATTTAAGAAATATCTATTTAAATTCTCATTTATGTTAAATAAATAAAATAAGAATAAGAAATAATTTATTATTATTATTGTGTTCAATCGAAGAAATAAGTGGATGTAATTCGAAATTTACGTGTGAAATGTGATTCCGTGTTTATTATTTACTAAATTAGTGTGATTTCGGCAACATCTGACCAAATAAGAAGACATTTTTCATTTTTCGATCTATGTCACTCTGTTGGTGTCTAAAGAGGTAATGGCAGCACCAGCATGGTACTCCCTGTGCTCTGCTACTAACCAAAAAAGAATCGAAGCCCAACAGAACATCGCTCTCAGAGTCTGTACAGGCGCCGGGCGTTACGTACGAAACAGTGTTATCGCGCGCGATCTGCAGATAAGCACCATAAAGGAGTTTGTGGTCCAGCTGGCGCGCAGAATGTACGATCGTGCGGACAACTCTCGCCACGTACACCTCAACGGACTCGCTCCTCAGCACTCGAGACCCCCGGATGCAAAAACTCCGTGGCGACCTCTGCCCCGGGAACTCCTAGAGTCGCCCGAAGCCATCACCCAGGATGATCAGAACAGCCAACAGGCTAATGAACAGCTCTTGAGAAGCCTGCAAGGCTCTCATAGCGACAGCACATGACTTGAGGAAAGCTTTCCTCGACGTAGAAACCGGAAGAAAGAACTTCAGTTCGATTCCTGCCCGCATTCAACAACGTAGACAACGTTGAGTCGAATGTTGATGAAGTCAGTCAGGTAATGGTGGACGAGTAGTCTATAAACCGACAATGTCAAAATCTGTACACAGTGAGTACTTCGTTCTTCGGTTGACTGAGACTCCATCCGAGTATTTTTTTCATTCATGGCTAGGATGATTTCATGCATGGTAGGGTGATTTCGTTTGTCCAAGAACGTATATAGAAATGATTTAGGTAACAGCTGACAATGACGTTTACTATTTCCGGACGAAATAAAAACCAGACAGAACCAAATGATAACCTATCGTTATGATAATCGTATATTTGTCTCGTTTTAATCACAAATAATATTATCCTGCCTTCTCCTTCCTTTTACATTGGTTTGGTTACCTAGCTAATCAATGAGTCACCATTTCAATCAAATCAAATGATCAGGCCAGTTTTATTGTTTTGTATTCATGTTTGTTTGTGACGCAAAAAAATATTTTCGAATTTCGTGATTTATTTGCAGTGTGTGTTGTTTACAATTTATAGATAGCGATTCGTAATTCGAATTGAGTTTGTAATCGACCGTGGAGAACATTGTACACGTGCACGCTATCTGCATTCTACAGCAATTACAATTTCTTTAGAAACAAAACATTGCGATTATTTTACATTTCCTCGTGATAAAGATGAATGTCCACGTAGTTATCTTATGTTTTGTGCTCTCCTTTGCAAGCGGACAAGATAGACAGGTGCGTGAGACTTATAAATAGTGATTTTGTATTGTGATAACCACCCACTTTTTGTCCTAAACAAAAGGTCAACTGTTGTTTTACCGCGTTTCCTTGTATTTGTAACATATGAAATAGTACTCAACTATACCCCATTTAGAAGCATTAGTAAGAAGACTCTGATGACTGATTTTTGTCTTAAAAATCTATGCCATAGGTATTCCTGATCAAAAACTTATTATACAAGTTTACCAGGCCCTATTCGAATCCATATTAATTGGTAAAACATTATAACTAACTGTCAAGAGAGCACAAAGAGTGATGTTATAACCATTATTTTTCCTGCATACCTTCTCTTTAAATCATGTGGAGAAATTATCAGTTCGACAGTTATTAAAAATGAACATATGAAGAAAGTGTCTACCATAAGTATAGAGACAATAAGAAGAGTGCCAATGCATACATTAATATGTTCTTATAAAAATAAGTTAAATTGAAATTACTTATTTTCCAATTCTATGGCTAGTTTGTTATTATACTTTAAGTGTATTTGACAATTATTTAACGGAACATGCTAACAAAACAATGAAAAATGATGTTTGCTTTAAACAACTAGGTCGACAACATGCTATTTCAAAAATATTTTACAATATCCTTGGTTCTTTTTATGCAATAGATTAACCCTACACTGCATGACTTTTTTTTCTTTAGTAATAAAAATCTTACGTTATCATATTTATGGTCTAGAACCCGGGAAACATAGTTAAAATAATAAAAAACAAATAGTAATGGAGAAAAATGTTTTTTTTATTCAGTCCCT
This sequence comes from Eupithecia dodoneata, assembly GCA_947044415.1. Lineage (NCBI taxonomy): Eukaryota > Metazoa > Arthropoda > Insecta > Lepidoptera > Geometridae > Eupithecia > Eupithecia dodoneata. The sequence goes on from OX345671.1 coordinate 11,396,334, forward strand.
TATGTGGCACAACATGCAATGGCCTACCTATATTTGCTACATAACTAGAGGTGAAACATACGGAAGCAGTTTTTGTCCTTGTTCAAACAAAGTTCGACCCTGCATTTTTCGCACACAACAAACGACTTTCCTTTGCAGCCTGGATACTTGCAACGCTGGCGCTTCTGTCCCCACATAGGAAAGTGCTCACATCCATCACGCCTTACGTCACGAGGAGGAAGAATAGCTACATTGGCTCTCATTCTTTTCATCTCTAATCTGGTCATCACTTGCAGAAGACGGCCGGCCTTTTTTCTTATTCATTGATGAACCACACATGCAGAGGCTCTTTGCCACTTCAAACTTGAAGTCTTCCCAACTCTTCTGTACAGCAACCAACTATTTATGGTGGCTATGTCGAGGAAATGGTAAAATAGCCTCAAGTACCACTTCTTTGTCCTCATTTTTATCTTGTATTTTCCCAGGAATGATTGTAATTGCGTACAGTTTGTTTTTTACAAAACCTCCTTACTTTTTGAGTAGGCTCTTTTCCAACAAAAGATGAAGACAACACCACTGGTTTATTGTCATACCACATAACTGTGACGATGTCTGTGCCATCTACATTAGCCACCCATTCCTCCGAATATCCTCTTTCCTCTTTTTTACTTTTCAGGTCTTTCAGTGATGGTATTTGTACAGATTTGCCCAGTCGTCCTTTATTCACGGTCCCTATAGAATATACACCTTCTTTGGCAAGATGCGAAATCAATTCAGGGCATGTATAATAGTTTTCAAAGAATAACTTGTAATTTTTATCCCTGGGAATAGATCTTGCAAGCCGGACAACAATGTTGGCACTTGCACCTAAATCAGGCTCATTAGGAAGCCTCAGTTCTGGGTTATTCTCCATCCCAGAGTATATTTCAAAGTCGTACGCAAATCCTCGATCATCACACAGTACCATCAGTTTATACCCCCATTTATGAGGCTTCTTTGGTAGGTATTGGCGCAGAATGTTGGAAGCCTTGGTTGCGCACATCTGCTCATCAACTGACAATGCTTCTCGTTTAGGTATAGCTTGACATTTCTTTTTTAGTGTTTCTAATACAGGCCTGATTTTATGAAGACGATCGTGTCCTGCAGTGCCTGCTGGTGGCTGAGTGGTATTATCGTTGAAGTGTAAATATTGGCGATTTTTTTCAAATTGGTTTACTGACATGGTATTCCTTATCAATGGCAAACCTAATTCAGATTCCCAGTACATTCGAGCATGGGGCATTGGAGCAATACCCATGAGCAGACAAATGCCCAAGTACTTTTTCAGCTCTGTAATGCTAATGGAAAAAGGCTTTGATGGGTTTTTTTGTACACTAAACTTTTGCATTTCTTCTACAATATGGCTTAGAATATCGTCATCAAAGAAATATAAGAAATATTGCAATGAAGAAATTGCGGCAATGTCATCAAAACTTTCAGCACCTGAGGAGTCTTCTTCGTCTTCACTGCCTGATGGTATAGTCAAATAATCATGGATTTGAGCGTGGGATAAACTTTTCCTCGGCATTATCTAAAATAAAAACAACATCCTATCATTAGTAAAAATACCTAAAATTGGACCATCAGTGCATGAAGTGACATATCTGGGCCATCCATTAATTGAGAAGTTTTAGTATCAAAACACTGCCTAATCAAAAAAATATACTTACATTTGCTTAGTACACAGATTTCCCGACATAAAAATATTTTTTCCACTGTTGAACTCCGTCAATAACAATTATTTACAATATTTTCAATTTTCATACGAACGGCGCGCAGCAAATGACCGAAATTTTCGATTGAATTACTAACTGAGCAAGATGGTGCTGACATTCTAACTCCAATTAATGCACTAATTCGTTGCCATGGCTGTTGACTCCTTCTTTACATAATCATAGAGGTCGCTGCTTGGTTCAAACTATAAAGAAATACAGTTTTATTGGTTGTCACTCATATGGCACTGAATGCAGTGTAGGGTTAAATGTGTTAGCCAAAGTAATACACCACAATGTGTGTCATAATGATGACAGAAAATTTACTGACTGTTCTAAAGTAGGTCACTAACTGTAAGCACCTTTATTATTAAAACTAGTTTAGTGTATTTAGCAGAAATAATTCGAAAGTATGCATTGTTTTTATAAGAATTACGGTCTGTTGGATTTAATTATTTTGCTTATTGTCAGCAAAAACTTATTCTTCAGGCACATAAAGTCTGCCTGAGAAACAGGTTTTTACCTAGTTCGGGCACACACATCTTATACCATAAAAATATATAATGAAGTTCTTTATGTTATCCCTATAGTTATTTTGGCTTACTATCAAAAATTCACAAGACTGTATAGACATACTCACATTCCTAATACAATGTTTGCTGATGCACAATATGTATTAAATGAGAACTCTACCTGTCCTTTGTTACAATCTAGCTTAAACATTCTGTTACAATCTAGCTTAAACATTCTGTTTCAGATAACCCCCATCCTAAACCCTGGCTGCACAACCTGCACAGACCCAGATAAAAACCCCCTCGTCTACATAAAAGCAAACAGCTCCCAAGATGCTATTCACCAGCTATGGGACTTCACTAGAGGCATACCGACTGTGATCTATATGATCGCAAGTGCCAACTCTACGCTCAATATCACCTGGGATGATAATTCCACTCCGGTACAGTTCAAACTTGATAATGGAGAGGAACCTACCTACAGTTTTGCCACGGCTATTGACAAGGTTAGTAATAGGGTATTTTGGTAGTATATGTGTTATCTAATGTTAACGCTATGAAGGCCAGCACACCAACAATAATGATTGATTTTTAAATATGTGTAGTGCAGTAGCCCTATTATTTGGCTGGCACACAGCTAGCTGGCAGTGAGTGCGTCAGCTAAACAGATTTGAGTATTCCTAAGAACAGGGCTTAAATATATACAGGACACATAATTGAATCCTCACAACAACATGAAAACAAAGACGCCTTGTTTAGTTCATAGGCATACCTACAGCTTCATAAATTTAGTTATATCTAAGGCTTCAGTACAGCCATCAATAAAAAAATCGAATAATTACGTATAGGTTTTCTAATGTTAGTTTGGTGTTATTGTAATGTTGCTTTCTGCTTTGGCACAAGTCTATCAGTGTCTAGATTTTTCGACAAGCTGCGAAACTGATTGAATCTTAGGCCATCTATAATTGGAAAGTTTGGAATCTGAGGTATGTTTTTAACATCCATTGTTCCTTAGTAATTAAAGTCACAGATATTTCTTGTGCCTTTCTATCTTCTCCAAACTCATCACGGCAGTGTAATCTGCCGCAACGTCGGTGTCAGTAAAATCAAGTTTCAAATAATAATAATATAATGCTGGACAATCCACCCACACAGCATCATCTAGCACTAAGGTAAGCAGAGCTTGTGTTATGGGTAAGTAGATGACTGATATACCTTATGAAATACCTGAAACTTTTGTATCATAATGTCTTTATGTCGGATTTGGTTGTGTATTTGGATACAATGAGACACGATCCTCCCATTTCTAACTACCTACGTGCGTCATTCATCATTATCATGCTGACTCAACATTGTTTGATCAGAAATAACATTAGGTTCATGTTACTTGTTTGGTATCTTATTGGATGACCTAATTGCAACTAATACATAGGATAACGTAACATACTAATGTTTGCTTTATCTGTTTTGCTTTGCACCGTCATTCGCTCGATATACAAAGTCAAAGTTTAATTAACAGGCAAAGTGCGATGCGAATCCGACTCGCACTGATAGTTCCGCAGTTACTTAGGTTTGTATTCTAGGGGTTTGTATAACCACAGGCCAGTTTATATCAAGGTTTAACCTTAGTTATATTATAGGTATTTACTTCATCATAATATTCAACTTTTTTATATGTCGTGGAAGTGGCCGTTAAGTAACAAAATTACTAGTGATTCCGCGAAAAACAATTTTTCCAATAATTCTCAATCCTCCTACAAAAAATTAACGCATATTAAAGATTATTAATAAATAATAATAAAATTTTATTTATATTTAAGCAGACATTTACTTAATAAATCTAAACCAAAGATATTCTAGTGATATTCTCGTGAGTTAAAAAGCTTACCCAGTCAAAAACTCACCATCGGTAGGCGAAACAGTCTGGGATACTTAAATTGTGTCGATATGAGTTCCCGTATTCGAAATTGTCGGTGCTTTGTCCCTCACTTATGACTCGTTAAGTTTAATAATGTAGTATAGTGTATGTAGCATTAGGCATGGAAATAGTCGAATTTTATTCCGGCTGAGTTTAAAGTCAGAGAAGCGACGATCGTCGCTGATTCATTATTACTTATTATTTAAGAAAGAAGCGTTGATGTGGCACTGATTGATCGGCGCTGAGCAGCATCGCCGCTGACGGTTGCGTTTATTATAGTCTCGCTGACGATGATAATTAGTAATTTAGATGGTACACTAAATTACTAATTATCGTCGTCAGCGAGATACCATAGTAGATAGATATTTTTTTTATTTGGTAGTAAAAACACTCATACATTTAACACAGTAGTACAATTGGGGTGTTTAGTATAGCCTAGCCCTAGGCTAGTTAACGGCCCCGTTTAGTAGCATTTAAACTTATCGTTCAAAGTCATAATAAGGAAAATGTAAATAAAATCTGATTGTAAGTCAACACATCATTCGAAAACCCATGCAAAGTAATAAACATAAACTGGTGACCGCGGACACAATCATTGATTTATGATGTAAGTCTGCTCCCTTGAGGGTTGGAAGGTAGGTTCGCCACCATCCGCCCGGCGGCGGCGGCGCGGCGGCCGCCATCGCTAGACAGGCTGGTATGGAAGGTCCTGTAGTGAGGGGCAACGGAGACCCCCTTGCTCCCAAACAAAACTAGTACACAGTAGTTTCTTTTTCGCAAATTCAATTTACTCATAATCATCAGTAGCCAATAATATTTTTTAACTTGTATGCTTAAACTACCTACCGCAAATTTGCGTTAACAAGAAATGTGTTGAAATGTTTCTGTAAACCTGTAAAGTTTGTTTCATATTGTATTTCTCATAGCTTTAAGTATACATGGTTTTTATAAGATGGCTTAACAAATTGCAGTGCCCTACCAGGGTGCATGATTGATACCTCTAAGTTTTTATAAGACCTATTATTTACTACATATCATTGCATGTATCGCAATAAAAAATCTTGAATCTATCCTCCTCTCATGAGCTGACCAGCAGCGGGGCTGGTAGATTCCCTTAGTCGGCTCTTATGATATCCACGCGACAAGTTGGAGGGATTAATTCTTTCGTCGCGACGGGCACACTTAGAGAAATACATGCAAATCTTTTGCAACAAATTGCCCCCATTACTCCTTAAATACGGTCCTGCGTTGGGGGTGGTAAAGAGAACTTATTTATAGATAAACTACCCCACCCACAGGCCAGTCGCATGTTGACGAGGTGTAGCGGACGTGTGTCGAATTGCAAATTAGTGCTTTTACCCTCTGGGCTTCTGCACTCACTATCCATTGCATAAAGGACCTTGCTTTAAAATTACATATAAGAAAGAACAGTTCGCTAATCTGTTGCTATGTCATGCGTTATTGCTGCACTCTTGACCTAGGTAGGCAACGTAACGCATTATCTGTATTCAGACTACGGTGTGCGTTATCCTTAACGAAACAGATAGAACGAGATAGGAAATAAAGAACTACATTGTTACCTTACTTAAAAAATTCTGTCCACTTTAAACGACAACTAATAGTAGTTTGTTTTCTTCAGTTGACCTAAGTCAGAAGGAGAAAAACACTTCTAAGTAATGTCATTATTAAGTCATGGCACAGTTGAGATACGTTAATAAATATGGGGGTTAATTAAATCATATTAAATGTCGTCGTCGTCCGCTACGCTCATCATTAACCGTACCCTTAACTAACCTGCAGAATCCAATATGGACGTGCCACTTCATCTCGCTCGCACCTGTAACATCTAGACCAGACCTCCTAGCCTAAATATAGATATTTCAGAACAGGCAATCAATAAGGGCTGCGCGGAGTGATGCGCCGTTGCACTTGAAAAGTAGAAATCTGAGGGCTCAGTACGGTAGTGCAGTGATAGATGACGTAGCGTTAAGACGTTATGCAAATCGGGCGTGGAAATTACCGGGGATCAAGGCGCTTAGTGATGAGGCCGAATCAACTGGTAAGATTGTAACTTTCTTCTGTTTGGGGTTCTCGTTTTTGAAGGAGTTTCGCAATTGTTGCGCCTCGGCGAAGTCAAGGTCTTTTGTCATGTCCGTAGGCTTTGCATTGCCTATTTCGATAAGGCGTGCATTATCATTTTAGACGGTAGGTCGATGGTTTAATTATGTGAGTTCTCAAATTAGCTTGTTGTGAATCGTAGGTAAGTAGGTACCTATTACAAGGCTTAGGTGTAGTAGGTAGGTAGGTATCTTATAATCGAATCTTGGTCGATTTCGACCTCAATCGAATAAATATATAGTAGGAAATTCAATTGCGAAAAGCAAGGATCATACGTATAATTACTTATCAATATCTTAATTTGAGATTTCTGGGAAAATCCGCCATTTTGTTTTGCAGTCGGGCTGGGGTTGCGTATCAAAATGGCGTCCTATCTTATGTAACTAAAGATCATTGCGTATGTGCGAAGACCGCTTTGAATTTTCCCGCGGAAATAGGTCATCGCAGGTGTGGTCGTTGATTGCGACACGCCACGCTCAGTCCATTTGACATCCGTGCATCTTCCATTTTGTCTTCCGTTTTTGCGAAATGGCGTCCCATCGTGTCTGACCGACCGTTATGCTGGGTTAGCCTGATGATGATGATCTTCTGTATAAATCCTTTATCCTCAGATCTACGAATACGATGACGTCGACGACGACGGCTACCTCAGCCCGAAATGCCCACAACGTTCCTTCTCGCTACGTCATCTATCCTGGCGCCGGAGCGAGAGCCTGCTGAACGACAAGGAAGCAGAGATGCTGGTCCAGGCAGACTTCAAGCATGGGAGGAAATCTGGCACTGTTGCTGTCAAGGTAAGATGAGGAACTAAGGACATATGAGCTCAAAGAATAAACATGCTTAAGTGGTAGTGTGCGGGCCATACCGACAACCGCTGGGGTAAACGTTTTCTTAAAATGAAGACCGCGACTCGTCAAACATAGTAATCGCCGTGTGGCCTGATGGAGTGACGACCTGCGAACGACTGTGGGCAGATGCTGGATGCGTCTAAGGACAGGGCGCTATCGCGCTCATTAGGGGAGGCTGCACTATAGCAGCGCATTAGAATAGGCTGATGATGTTAATAATAATGATGCATTTCATCGTTACATTTATAACTGTATCATTGGAGCGGTTGTGAGGTGGCTCAGGATCTCTATTTGTAGGATCGTTTGGGGGAGAAATCTATATGGTTAGCTGAGTGAAATGATGTTATTTGAAGACTGACCCTCGTGGCGAAGAGACCAGCCGGTTTATACCCGGAATAAGATATTTCAGATCACTGGACTTCGTTATCTTGTTTGTTGTTAATAGTTATTGATGTAGAATAAGAAAATAATATCCTTATCGTATACATTCTTCACACGCCCTTTGCCTTTTTTATTGTCTGGTTTTATCAATTGCACTTATTATAATGACGATGTTTACTTTCGTTAATCTTTGATCTCTGTTAATTAATTTATATTTTTATAATAGTTTTCATGTTGTGGGCAACATTGTAGGGATCTCCCAACAATATTCAAATTAAACACTTTATTTAAGTATATTATTTATTTATCTACTCATTATATAATATCTAAATTATATATTTACACGTTCACACATACTTATTACTATGTTCGTACACTGTCCATACATTCTATCATTCATACCTGTTTAACGTTCATACTATCACATCTTGTTCTTACACACTACTCTTCCATTTCTTTTGTATTATTTACTTTACTTTTTTACTTTTACCCAGTCAGTCGCTTGGAATCACGATACGACGCGCATTACTGTGTTTCAAGTTGCTTCTAATCTTTACGTACTTACCGCTATCGCTATTCATTCTATCTTCTGTTTCTCCTACTATCTACTGTGAACTCTTTCTGTGAATCTATGAACTACTGTGCCTTCTTCCAATCCTTCTTAATATAAATGTAGTGAATAAACGGCCTGTGACTGAATTGTGTGTTACTACTTACTTCGACCACCACAACGCACAACCTACCAACCTACAACTGGTGACCCCTGTGAAAGGAACAAAACCAAGAAGGTACCTATATTATAATCTAAGATAGAGCATAGAGAGATATCATACCATATTGGTCATTAGCATTACCTAAATGAGCGATTCATCGGACTCGACAAAATCGTCGCAGAGTAATAAGGTGACCAAGCGGTCGAGCGAGCGTAAAATTAGGATGCAGGCGAAAAGTGAGAGTGAGGGCAAGGTTCAGATAAGGATACCGCAATTCTACCCGGATGAACCAGAACTATGGTTCGCGCAAGTCGAGGGACAATTTGTCGTATCGAACGTGACAGACGATACGACAAAATTTTATTTTGTGACTGGTCACCTGGAACCTCAGTATGCAAAAGAGGTGAAAGACATCATAACGTCCCCTCCTGCCACCAACAAGTTCGGGAAGTTAAAGGAAGAGCTGATAAAACGTCTTTCCGCGTCAAGAGAACGCCAAATACAGCAGCTTCTCATGCATGAAGAGCTAGGAAGCCGGAAACCGTCACAGTTCCTTCGGCACCTGCAAAGCCTTGCTGGAAATACCGTACCTGACGAGTTCATACGCAGCATCTGGTGCAGCCGTCTCCCTAGTAACCTGCAGACTCTCATCGCATCGCAGCCAGCCTCTTCACTCGAAGCCTCTACTGACCTGGCGGACCGTGTCCACGACATCGTCGCACCCGTCGCACACGTAGCTTCGACTTCCGCAGCAGCCGTCCCAGGTTCCATGGAGTCGATGGCCAATGACATCGCAGAGCTGAAGGCAGCGTTCAGAAACCTCACCACGCAACTCAACCAACAGCCGCAGTCAGGACAACGTCCTCGCTCCAATCAACGCCGGCAGAACGACGACCAGCGCAGGCGCTCCAGATCGAGATCGCAGTCCAGCTATCGTCGGTTCCCGATCTGCTGGTACCATGACCGACACGGCAGCAAAGCGAACAACTGCGTCAAGCCCTGCGACTATGAGAAGTCGGGAAACGCCCAAGGCAGTCGATAATGGCGACAGACGACTGCCCCACTTCACCTGGTCGCCTCTTCGTCACTGACCGCCGATCGAAGATCCCCTTCCTAGTGGATACCGGAAGCGACGTCTGCGTCTTCCCTCGATCTGCGCTTCAGGAGCGTCGAGTCAAGACCGGTTACGAGCTGAGAGCCGCCAACGGAAGCGTCATCTACACCTACGGCCCGACACAGCTCAACCTAGACTTAGGTCTTAGGCGCGACTTCCCTTGGAACTTCATCGTGGCCGATGTCACTAAGGCTATAATTGGAGTAGACTTTTTAAGCCATTATGGCCTTATTGTTGATATTCGCAACAAGCGCATAGGACGTATCATCGATAATGTCACTTCTTTATCTACCGAAGCTTATATTGATTATGTTCCTAACTGTAATATCTATTCTGTAAAGATTCCATCCGGCGACTCGCGGTTTCACAAACTTCTATCTGAGTTTATTGATATCACCAAACCAGCCGGCACTCCCCACACTCACAAACACACTACCGTACATCACATACGCACCACACCCGGCCCCCCTATTTCTTGTTCCCCTCGCAGGTTAGCTCCTGACAAGCTCAAGTTGGCGAAGCAGGAGTTCGACTTGATGCTGAGCAGCGGTACAGCGCGTCCATCCGAGAGTCCGTGGTCGTCTCCTTTGCATTTGGCCCCCAAAAAGGACAATGGCTGGCGCCCATGCGGAGACTACAGACTCCTCAATGCTCGGACAATCGCCGACAGGTACCCTATTAGGCACATTCACGACTTTGCCCACAGCATCTCCGGTTGTAAGGTTTTTTCGACCATTGATTTGGTTAAAGCCTACAACCAGATCCCTGTCTACGAGGAGGACATCCCGAAAGCTGCCATAACGACCCCGTTTGGCTTATATGAATTCCCGTATATGAGTTTCGGGCTCAGGAACGCCGGACAGACGTTCCAGAGGTTCGTGGACGAGGTAACGCGTGGTCTAGACTTTTGTTATTGCTACCTCGATGACTTTTTGGTCTTCAGCCGATCGGATGAAGAGCATGAAAGTCATCTTAGGCAGTTGTTTGAGCGTATGCAGAAGTACGGGATCGTCGTGAACACCACGAAATGCGTTTTCGGCGTTCCAGAGGTAAACTTTTTAGGTTACAATATCTCTGCCGCCGGAACGAAGCCGCTAGATTTAAAGGTTCAAGCGATTAAAGAGTTTCCTGCTCCAACAACGATCCGGCAATTGAGGCGATTTCTAGGTATGATGAATTTTTACAGGCGCTTCATCCCGAACGCCGCAAAAATTCAAGCCCCTCTAAACGCCCTACTTGCCGGCTCGGTGAAGCCCAAGGACCCTGTGAACCTGGTAGGTGAATCCCTCGCAGCTTTTGAACTCACCAAAAAGAGCCTCTGCGATGCTGCCATGCTAGCCCACCCCGACTGCCAAGCCGAACTAGCGTTAGTCACTGACGCTAGCGACCTCGCATTGGGAGCGGTACTCCAGCAGCATAAGGATGAGGAATGGCAACCGCTGGCATTCTTCTCCCGGAAACTTAGTCCGTCCCAGCAGAAGTACTCTCCTTATGACCGCGAACTACTCGCGATCTACGAGGGAATCAAGTATTTCCGGCACATGCTGGAAGCAAGAGACTTTACGGTCTACACAGACCACAAGCCTCTTTGCCACGCCTTCAGCGAGCGGAAGAACACTTGTTCTCCGCGACAATATAGGCATCTGGACTTCATCTCACAATTCACAAGTGACATTCGGCACATATCCGGCAAGGATAATGTCGTTGCTGATACGCTTTCGCGAATTGACGAGCTTCAAAGTCCAGTTGACCTGGAAGTCCTTTCCAAGTCCCAAGCCGTTGATGCCGAGCTTTCTTCTTTTCTCTATGACGAACCAACGTCGCTTCGCTTAGAGAAGATTAGGGATCCCGGTAGCAACGTGCTAATTTACTGTGACACGAGCACTGGCACTACAAGACCTTTCGTCACCAAACCTCTGCGAAAGCAAGTCTTTGACAGCCTCCACTGCTTGAGTCACCCTGGCGCAAACGCTACTGCTAAACTTATAGCTCAGCGTTACGTTTGGCCAGGAATCAGGAGAGACTGTCGAGATTGGTCACGAGCGTGCTTGGATTGCCAGCGCTCAAAGATCAACCGCCACGTCTCCGCCCCACTAGGTTCGTTCGACTTGCCGAAAGCTCGATTTGCCTATATTCATATAGACCTCATTGGCCCTATGCCAATCTCCAACGGCTTCCGTTACTGCCTTACTGCTGTTGACCGCTATACCAGATGGCCAGAGGCCATACCTATTGCGGACATCACGGCAGAAACGGTAGCCAAAGCCCTACTCTCCGGTTGGATCGCCCGATTCGGATGCCCCACGGATATTGTAACTGACCGTGGGCGACAGTTTGAATCCGAGCTATTCGGATTCATGGCTAAACTAGCCGGTTTCAAACACCGCAAGACGACTGCATACCATCCTGCCTGCAACGGTCTTGTGGAGAGATTCCACCGCCAGCTGAAGGCAGCAATCACTTGCCACGCTGACAGCAATTGGACAGAATCTCTTCCATTAGTCCTACTAGGCATACGTAGCGCAGTCAAGGAGGACCTTATGTCATCATCGGCCGAACTGGTGTATGGTGAGCCCTTACGACTCCCTGGTGAGTTCTTTCACAGCGCCATCACCAGTACGACCGATATTACAGACTTTACTGCTAGGCTACGCTCCATTGTAGGTAAACTGCAACCTGCTCCTGCGTCTCGCCACAGAAATAACAAAAGTTTCGTTTTTAAAGACCTCGCTTCCTCGTCGCACGTATTCCTTCGGGAAGAAACGCTGCGAGGAGCTTTCCAGCCTGCGTACTCCGGTCCACACGAAGTTCTTCAGCGTGGACATAAAATATTCAAAATTTTATTCAAGGGCAAAGCGTTGAATGTGTCAATAGATCGCCTAAAGCCGGCTTTCATCTTGTCGAACTCCTCGCATCCCGAGCTTATCCCGAATCCCGAGCTCATCTCGAATCCCGAGCCTCTCTTGAATCCCGACCCTATCCCAATCCCCAGGCCTATCCCAGTTCCCGAACCATCCCCTTCTGAGTACACTACACGTTCCGGTAGAAGAGTCCGGTTCCCGGATTTCTATCGCCCGTAGTGACGGTCTTCGGAAGGGAGTGATGTAGGGATCTCCCAACAATATTCAAATTAAACACTTTATTTAAGTATATTATTTATTTATCTACTCATTATATAATATCTAAATTATATATTTACACGTTCACACATACTTATTACTATGTTCGTACACTGTCCATACATTCTATCATTCATACCTGTTTAACGTTCATACTATCACATCTTGTTCTTACACACTACTCTTCCATTTCTTTTGTATTATATTTCGCAATCACGCGCATTCCTTAGGCCCGACGACGGCCGGCCAGCGCGCGGGGACCCCCGCGCCCCGCTACCTCTTTCCTCGTGTCACCCAGTCAGTCGCTTGGATGGAATCACGATACGACGCGCATTACTGTGTTTCAAGTTGCTTCTAATCTTTACGTACTTACCGCTATCGCTATTCATTCTATCTTCTGTTTCTCCTACTATCTACTGTGAACTCTTTCTGTGAATCTATGAACTACTGTGCCTTCTTCCAATCCTTCTTAATATAAATGTAGTGAATAAACGGCCTGTGACTGAATTGTGTGTTACTACTTACTTCGACCACCACAACGCACAACCTACCAACCTACAAACATAAAAAAACGTTCTATCTCATATTTCCGGGATACACGAGGCTAGTTTTTCAAGCTAGAATAGTAGTATAATAGTAGATAGATAGATAAATTCTTTATTAACAACTTCATACACACATAATATAAAATACAACAATTATACAGTACACAGGAAAACAAAAAACATAAAACTTAGTTAACTAAAAAAGAAAAACAAACAATGATGAAGTTAAAATATAGGTAATACGAGTATGTTAAAAAGGTCTGGGCTCAGCGTAATATTTTGCTAGAGAAGCAAAAGAACTGATTTTCAGCCAGACCTTTAAAATATTCATGTATTTGAGAATACATGAATATTTTAAAGGTCTGGCTGAAAATAAAGAAAAGACAATTTATATCAAGTCACATACAACGGCAACGTTGTGGTCATTCAATAGCTGGCTCATTTAATGTGTTCACTTAATAAGAAGTGACTTATCTATTTTGATTGTTATATTTAGACTTAAATGGGTAAATAACCATGTATTAGACACATAAGAGATATGACCATACAAGTGGTTTCTTTTACACTTTTTCCTACACTTTTTCCTTACTAGTGGACAACAAATTGAAGTGAACAGTAAAATAATAATATTATTTAATAATAATTTATAGTATAAAGTATGAATCAATCTTCTTGAATCTTATTACAAGGTAATACAGTTCAATACCTATTTACCTTCACAGCTGGACCTCCTCCCCTTCAAAGCGTACGCGGCGATCCTCCCGCGTCTGATCCACTCCGCGAACTCCTCGCTCGTGGACGTGCGTCTCGTGAACCTCACGGCCGCGTACAACGCGTCCCGCTTCGCTCTCCACATGCTGCTGGTGTCCACGGACCGCTGGAGCGACGCCTGGGAGTTCGCGATGCGGAAGAGCTTGGATGATGAGCATACGCCTGGGGTGTTTGAGGTTAGTTGGTGTATATGCGACTCTAGATATTACGGATTCCTCTTTCTATCATGAGATAGAAAGAGGAATATAATATAATAATATGGCTCGCTAAACCGAACTTCCGTTCCGATATTGTAATGGCCTTCCGCCTAAAGTTGATTTGAATTTGAATCTAATGAGTTTAGCGCCCCAACAGACTTTATAATTGAGACGGTAAGTGAACAGAGCCTGTGTAACAACAACTTAATACGACTGAACAAATGATTCATCATCTCGACGACCTTGGTGGAGCAGCGGGCGTAGGTCTGCCTGTGAAGCAGCAGGTTGCGGGTAGGTGGCGTATCGGAAAATTGTGTGCACAATCTGCAGATATTTGTTCCGGGTGTGTTAATAATATCTATGTCATGTATTGTATTATGTATATCAGTCAGCTAGCTCTACTTGGGGCTAGACAGTGCTATTTGGACAATCCAGCATTATTTATTGTATTTATTTGTTCTTTCCCTCAGATCATAGAGATCTCCAGCCCGCGCGCAGCCGACGGCGGCTACCTCCAGTTCCGGCCGGTCGCCTACACGGACGCACAGCGGGACGTCTCCTCCTCCACCAACACGCATGTTTCAAACTTCAACAGGTAAATGCATGTTATAGGTTACGTTGTATTGAAGTTGCCGTGTCGCCTTACAATTGACTCTCCCCGTGTTCTTGACTGGAGACCGTGACTCGGCAAACGTAGTGTAGGACACCCTCTGGCAATGTGGGATGACGATCTGCAAAGGACTGCGGGCAGATGCTGGATGCGTCAAGCTAAAGACAGGGCGCTATGGCGCTGGGGAAGGCCTATGTCCAGCTGTGGACTAACATAGGCTGTTGATGATGATGACTCACCCCGCGGATGTCGTTCGTACGAGGCGACTAGACTAAGGAATATCCACCGGGGGGCTATAGCAGCGCAGTCTTCTGTCCTAGGGCAAGCTGTGGACGACTTTACGCATCAGATGATAATTGAGGTAGATCAGATGACATGCGAGCAAAACCGAAGGCAAAGTCTAATTAGTTAGTATTATGGTGGTCGGACGAATTGGACACGTTTAAGAGGATCTAGAAAAAGGTGGCACTGGAACCAAAAGTAACTATAAGTTGACGCGAGGCATCCCAGTGAAGTTAGTTGTACTTAGGTATTTTTAACAACTTTTGGATCCCCCTCCCTCATCACCATGAGCCGTCTGTACATTACCACGTATCACCATACGTAGTGGTGAGGTACAAGCGCGGTGGGGGACTACGTTTTATCCGCATCATCAGCCTATGTTAGTCCACTGCTGGACATAGGCCTCCCCTAATGAACGCCATAGCGCCCTGACTTCAGCTTGCCGCATCCAGCATCTGCCTGCAATCCTTTGCAGGTCGACATCCCACCTGGCCTGAGGGCGTCCTACTCTACGTTTGCCGAGTCGTGGTTTAGAATGATTATTAATTTAGTGATGCTATAACTAGGCGGATAATGTACATCTATGGAGATCCACTCATCTCAGTTTCAAAATATAATAATCGAGGGATATCTATGATACGTTATATTATAAAGTTGACTTGTACTCGCAGGAGCTCGCTCCCCGCAGCCAGCACCCTCGACCAGTTCTATAGCAACGTCGACCACGACCAGCTGCTTGTGCAGGACATGTTCCTCTCCTTCGGCCTCAGCGGCGACGGCTTCTACAAGCAGCATAACTACACATCATGGTGAGTGGCTGTACCAACAGCAGGTGGGTGGTGGACCGTTGTGGCATAAACTTCGCCTCTTCTCAAGATATTGTTATCAGATCGTACGCTATCGTAGACTACTTTTAGAGTATTGTATCGTATCGGATTGTCATACCGACGACCCTCGTACCTGGTAATAGGTAAATCCAACTTTGATAAAGAGGTCAGCCGATTAATCCAAATCGGATGAGCAGCGTTCGGGAAACTTCGCAATATACCCTCGTCACAGATACCGTAGAGCCTCAAGACGTAACCAATGTGTGTTACTAGTGATGAGTTACGGTTCCGAGACGTGGTCGCTGACTATACGACTCGTGCATAAACAAAGTCCCTTAGTAGAAGCAGTGCGGCTGTGGAATGACTTACCACTGGACATTAGAAAAGCAAATACACGTGATACTTTCAAGAAATCGGTGCGAAGGCTTTTTCATGAGAGGTTATACAACCATAGCTCTTCATAAAACGTTTCTATTTTTTTTTATTTTTTTTTTCTTCTTTTGATTTGATTTGATACTTATGCTATATTTGGAACTGTATATTTATTGTTTTAGCTGTTTTTCTTAGGTATATAGATATGTATAATATAATATGTATTTTAGGTATAAAAAATGAATCGCAAAATGTGTTGGTAAGCGCATAACTCAACAACGCCTGGACCAATTTGGCCAAATCTTTTTTTAAAATGTTCGTTGAAGTTCAAGGATGGTTTTTACGGCGAGAAAAATTAGAATTATTGCTGGAAAAACCCTAAAAATAGCCCTTTTCTTTTTCCCATACAAGAACTGCCACATTACAAATCTTTTTGACAGGACGAAGTCTGTCGGGTCAGCTAGTAAATTATAAATTACTACTACTTATATTTGTATGTAATGTTAGCACGCCAACCCTTTATTTAAATCATGTGTTTTCCTGGTTGGCAGGTAGAAAATGCCTCGGCATTAAGCCCACCCTTTGTACCTTTAATAGTGCAATAAAGTTTAATTAAATAATAAATAAATATATCTGTTCCAGGTCATTCTCTCTCGGCTACGGCGCCCCACCGGTGGAGACATTCTCTCTGTTCGTCATCATCATCATCTCCATCGGGTTGGGAGTGCCCGTGTTGCTCGCCCTCTCCGGGATCACGTACGTACTCGCCCGGCGGTGCCGACAACGGAACACACCTTCTAGACTTACTAATGAGGAATAACTTGATTACTGCTGATTAGAACATTTTATGGAAAAAGTTTATATCCTTTTTAGGGTTGACTGACATGTTGATGTTAAATCGTAATTATAAGAACTAATACAACGGGTATTTATCGGGTTCTTAACGGGTATTTGAGTCATCCCGTGACCACGACAGTGTGTCTGTTGAAACGTCGGGAAAAATAGGTAAATAAGCGCGATAAATACCGGTTGTATTAGTGCTTATAACTATGGGTTCAGATCTCGTAAGTTTAAAAATGGTCCTAAATCGCTGTAAGACAGTAGAGAATACATATATTTTTCAAATACATCCGATTAAAACAATGATAAATCGTAAAATAGCCAGTGGCTTCAAAATAACCTCAAATCGGTTTTAAATTGTGGTCCCTATTAAGCGAATAAAGTAGGCGTTCTTTACTTTATAAAAATATAGTAGCATATATTGGGCATTATTGAACTAAAAAGGACAATAATACGGGCTTTGAATCAAAATATATTGATCTGAAAATTTTAATCAATATACATATTTTGACTTAAACTTATAAAGATACTTACCATTTAAAAAGTAACATGGCCCAAGTGTTGATCTAGCAAATGTAAAACTATTTTGTGACCAACTGTCACGTTCAGCAGTGATCAAAATATTCCTAGTTTTATTATTTATACTACCTCTATAATCGATGTTTAATGTACCTATAGAAAGCAATCGTTCATATTATGGATTTACCTTTAAATACAGTTTAAGGCTTGTTCTAAACGGACTCCGTGAAACAGTCTCATAGTCTGAGCAGGGCTTAATATTTTCTGAATGTTATATTATATATTATAGTGTTAAAGTTAATAGAGATATTCATTTCACACATAGGTCTCGACATACAATAATGTGCTATTTTTTTAAGAACCTACAGACGAAAACTCTTAACTGTTGGATGTATGTTTTATATATGTATGTATGTTATTTATAATATTTATCTTAAATTAAAATCTAAAAACTGAGTGAAACTTGTTAATTTCGCTAATTGAAAATTAACCTTGCTGTGTGAATTGAGAACAACAAAAATAAATACAAGTCCGAAATATTTCATTTTTAGAATTATTAAATAAATTATATTCCAATGATAAAAGTACAATGGTGTCTTGGATTGAAATAAGGACCTGAATCTAAGGTCTCTATCTTAATCAACCTAAACTCTCGTTATTTTAATTTATAATTTTTGGAAATTACTCAAATTAAAATATAAATAATAATAAATAATTTATAGTGGTGGTAAAGAACGCTCAGAGATTCTAAGTGCGTCTCAGGTTAATAAGCTGTAAATATTAAAACCGAAATGTACCGAAGATTTTAAAATGATGTCCATAACTTAGGACATTTAATAATCTAAGATACGTTATTTAGCCGTAAATATTAAAACCGAAGTTATTTTAAAATGCCTAACATTAATTCACTCCAAGCAATAAGTAATCTTACGGAGGTTATTAAGCTGTAATTATTAAAACCTATTTTAAAATAAAACTTAATTAATTTAAGAGAAATTGTTTAAAGTGATTTTGATAGGTAACTTTACTCATAACAATGAATTATAATGTTTCGTCTAATAGAGGTAAATAAGCAGTAAATATTATTACCGAAGTGATTCGAAAATAGTCTTCAATTAGATTAATTAAATTAAACAATTAAGAAAGTTATTAAGCTGTAAATATTAAAACCGAAGTGATTGGAAAAGCATTGTCAAAATAAGATAACTTAGTTATAACAATAAATTATTATATTTATAAATTTCATCATCCTTGCGATCCAACAACAATATTGCCACATACAATTTTACAAAAAAAAAATATTTTGATAAGGCTTAATTTTTATGTTGATTTCGGATACCAATAGTTACTTAGTAACCTTGGAAACCATACAGCGAATAACCACTAAGTTTTGCATAACATTATAATTTCGTCCAAATCTTATAATGAAAATTCCCTAAAGAAAATTTCCATTTTTTGTTTTAAAGTAATGGAATCTAGTGTAATCTATGTGTCAGTTAATTTCATTCGAAAAAATAATTCTGTATGATCACATTGATCAATCAAATAGTATAAAAGAGCTGAACATAAACCAAATAATTTATAGGGAAATCTTATAAACTTAATAATGTGACGAGAAATAAACAATATTTAAAAAGATAAAATAATAGTACATAGTTACTAAGTTTATTTCGGACACCTTCATAGGCTGGACATGGCAGTCAGTCGAGATCAACATAACTTGAGAGTAAAGTAAGGAAATCCTGTAAGTTATGCATAACAACATAAATTGCGTAAAAAACCGGTCCTAAGCTCGTCTATTTTATAATGCGACCTGTTCATTTAAAAAAAATGTTGAATAGCGTAATAAATAGAATAGGAATACAATCAGGAAACTGTTTCTTTTTTACGACATATCAAATGCTAAAAAACTTAGTAACAATATCTGAAATACTTTTGGTAAAGTTTTAGCTAATACTACTCGTGTTAAAATAAAATAAGGCTGTGATACATGAACGTTTTCGGTATCCATAATTTCATCAAAAAATCTTCTCAACTCCAAAACTTATCACAAATGAAGAAAGTGAGAAGGGATAAGGGACTATTGTAAAATATTATTTTTCCTTCTTGATGGACACCATCATGCAAAAACATTTTTATTTTTCATTTCAGAATTTCTGCTAGAGTGAGCAAAAAGAGAAGTCTCGTGGCGAAACGGTGAACTAACATATTAACGCAACAAAAGTAGTACATTGGCACACGCGCGCCCTCCATTCCTAAGAGACTTCTCTTTTTGCACAGACTTTCGTTTTCCTCCCCTGGGTGACATTGAAAAGTATTCTACCATTTATTGTTTGTAAGTTAATCGTTTGTGATGAAATTGTAAATAAATTGTATAAAAGCATTGTGATAAAGCGTTCAAGTGATAAAACGTATATTATTTTATTCGATATTTTTGGTCTCGCTATATATCGTATTTATACTTGGATCTCACCACATTTTAGATTACAAATTTTTAAACTCTTCATTTCATTTTTATAGTCTATCGTACTAAACCTTTTTGTTTAATATTGGTCGTTTTCTGATCTAACATTACATTTATAGCTTTATAAAAGGCATTGTGATAAAGCGGTAGGGTGATAATATTTAATTCTTCATTTAAAAATATTTTAGTTACAAAAATCATGATTGCGCTTTTTATTTTAATTGTTAATTATTAGCTGGATACTTCGTTTGTTAATACGGAACAAATGTTTCTGCAGCGACGAGACGTGAGCTTTAGTAATAGTAAGTAATCTGTATTAGCGGTCGGTAATTGGGTTCAAACTGTAGTTATAATGTGTTAGAGTAAGTTATTGGAATGTAATTAATGTTTATGCGTAATCAGCTTTCAATCATAATTATATTATAACTTACTTCTATGTCATATAATAAGTTGTTTAACTGCAGCAGGGTATTCAAAGTGCATTAATTTGAAAGGGTTTATTTTGAGATTTTCAGAAACAGCCAATGTTATATTAACCCATAGAGTATTTATTTGAAGGCATATTGGTTTGTTAGGTTTAAAAGTCTAGGGCTTTCTTTGCTTTGTTGGGGCATATTATATCTCGCCAAAGGCTTAAAAATACAGATTATTACAAATTGGGGTATTTATGACTGATCGAAGCTAACAAAATATCAACCTTATTCTCTATCACAAATTCATCATTTAGAAGGCTATTACTTAAAAGATGTTTGGGAACCATATTCATTGTTAATTTATCCTATATCGAGATTTTTAAATTTTTACCCTAATAATTATAAACTCGTTAGTGGAGTAGGTATGGTTATGTACATATTATTGAAATAAAGTGGAATGGGTGAAATTAAGAAGTAAGAAGCAAAGCGGTAGTTGTGGAATATACCGGAGTAAGTATTAGAATACTTTTTTTTAATATTTTACTTACCTACTTATCTTTTGTTGTTCGAATCAAATTCAATGCAGAAAATATATTTTATTTTATCTAAGTTTTGATAATATAATTAAAACACAGACAAATATAATTAAAAAGCAGACATGCACATATCGTTTATATTCTTGCGTGTATGTGTTCAGGCACTTACACTTTTTTTCATACACTGGAAACGAAATCAAAATTTTGCAAGTATTTATAAATTTAATGAGGCTTCTTTTCTTTGTTAGTTTGTATAAAATGTTGATATTATGCATAACAAAACATACTAATGTTAGTTAATATTTAAGACATAATATGTAAATTAAAGAGGTAAAATAAAGATTCTGAATCCTAATAAATTAAGAAAAAAACCGTGTTTCATATAGTACTACTGGCGTAATTCGTCTAGGTCCCTAGTTAGATATATAGGTAGTGGGTGACTGGGTATGTACTTGTGAAATGAATTACCTATAAGTTAAACTATGGTTTACTGTAGGTACCTATGTTTATATAATAATTGGCTATATATATCTACCAAATTACATTTGTAATATTATCAAATATCAAAGTGCTTTCCTTTAGACCTTGTAAGGTCTCGGACTCTTGGAAACGTCAAATTTTAACACTAAATATACAATGTGTATTGTCGAACTTTGATCAAACGAGATTTGCGGATACACGACATATATTTATCGATAAATATCAAAAAATAAAAAATTATATGTTACCTATCTCAAAAATAAAGCCGATTTAATTATTTTTTTAATGAAAACTACTTCATCTGGTTTTTTCTCCGTTTATTTTTGAGTAAACGGTGTATTTTATTCGAAGTAGTCTCATTTGAAAGCTAGATAGTCTACCTAGCTAAGAAAATAAGAAAAAAATACAATTTCGGTACATAAGCCTAGTAAAATCAAAAAATAAATATATGTCGTGTATCCGCACATCTCGTTTGATCAAGGCTCGACAATACACATTGTATATATATATAAATATATGTCGTGTATCCGCACATCTCGTTTGATCAAGGCTCGACAATACACATTGTATATATATATAAATATATGTCGTGTATCCGCACATCTCGTTTGATCAAGGCTCGACAATACACATTGTATATAATCAGTGCATTACTTTGGCCACATATGTAATAGCACTTCACTTTGACGAAGACACATTCATATTTGTATATAAATATTATAACTAATAAGAATTAATTTGGATCGTCAGGAAACTGACTAACAAATAACTGTATTTAATACCTACCTATATAACTTTTTAAGAAGACAATATGTACATACCTATGCGTGGTGTTAAAATATCTACTAAACCTAAACAAGACAGTTAAGCGCAGGTTGACTTCCAATCCAATATAAGCGTTAGATGTTAAAACCGTCACTATACTTACGGCTCAAGGGAGGAACAATGTGTCATAAAAATATTGTGTAAAAAAATTACTAAATAATTAGGAGGTAAGATGACAAAGATTTGGCACCAAAAACGTTATTTAAATTTTAGTTGGCATGGTGATCGGTATACACATAGGTGGTATACATTTGCCTCATCAAATTAAAGCCTTTATTGAGTTTTTATTTATCTGACATTATAATTTTACTTTTTATGTTATTCTATGATTAAAAATGAAATATTAAGGACTTGTACGTATTATACTTGTTTCTATACTACAGTTACAATTTATAATATGAAATTTTGTTGAGTTTTTTTTACCCAACTGCCAATGAGGTTATCTTATAAAATGTCTGGGGCCTATACTAGAATATTTTTGTGTTTACAGACTATTGAACGTTTTATTTTTTGATGTGATATTAATTTGACAATGTATCAATTAATTGTGTTTGTTGTAATAAAGAACATATTCAATGTATCTACTATTTGTTTTATTCTTCCTTAGTAAGAAAATATATTTCAATCATTAGGTAGGTACAGTCAGCGTCAAATTGATATGAGCATCTAGAGTAGTCAAAATGATATCTGAAAAACATGGAAGCAATTTGATATAAGCAGTTCGAATCACCATATTGTTGTACAACATATCGTTTATATTCTTGCGAACGTTCATATATGTACATACTTTCACTTTTTTGCAAAGCTACACAGGAAACGAAATCTAAATTATTTATTTGAAATTAGAATTCAAATTTTTGACTTGTCGTAACGAATCCGGCGCAACGTAGGTACTTAAAAGGCTGGAGTCACGCATATTTTGTAGATATAGCTGCTGTATGAATGCTACCTGCTCTTCCCTAATATTAAGTGGGTAGTTTGGGAGTTCGGAGGGTTATCTAATAAAATGTTTGTATTGCCTTTTTAATAACTTGAATTATATTTTTATGATTACTTGATTTAATTTTTTGATGTGATATGAATTAGACAATGTATCATATGCTTGTTATAATAAAATAAATAAATAATAAATTATTCAATGTACCTACTATTTGCTTTATTCTTTTCCATCATGCTTTCGAATAGCAGATGCTAGGCTTTCTCCGCCTTTTCCTATACCTTTGAGTAAACGATCAGTGATTCATTTTTATAATATAGATAGTTTTCTTTGTTAATAAAGAGATTCTATGGAACTAAAATATTATGTTCATTCTGTATCGTCAGATGTTCGTGAATCGGTGACGTCATAGACAGACGCTAGGAGTATTATAGCATTTTAGAGCGAAATTAAAATTTCATTTGTAAAAAGCTTAATGTTTCCTTCAGAATATATTGTTTTGCAGAAATATTATTTCTTTTGTATTCAGTAGATGTCTAAAAAAATTATTGGAGTAGATTTTCGAAATCATCATGCCTATTGTAATTAAAACAAATGTTCCTCTCAATGCAATATTTATTACGAAAGAAGACACAGCCTGGAGTATAACATTAGAGTCGATTATAGGTTCACACCAATGTCGTAATCCCGCCGACAATATGACAAAACACTGCCGGCTGCCTACAATATTTATTCAAATACTAAAATATTGCACAACTCGCCGGGCTGTGTCGGCGGGTTCGCTGTGTAGACTCACATACCATTAGAACTGTTTGAATTTTACAAGTTCTACAACATCTCAATCCCAATATGCCTGAAATCCGCTAACCTTTGTCAAAAGACTTTTTACAATGGTCCATTTTATATCATTTAAAGCATTCGAGTATAGCCTGTTTATCGAACTTGAAGTTCGCCCACGAAGGAGCGACAAAGTTGAAGATCTCGTCATAATATCCATCACTATTATCAGGCCCCTTCGACTCATAGTTGACCTGATCTTTTTGAACTGGGGAGAAGTTAGGCTGAGTATTTTGAGGAGTGAATAGTTGTCTCTTTGCTAGCTTCCGGTCTTTCCTGCTAGCATTGTTGTTTTTCGTGGCGCTACCGTGAGCGTTATTCTTAAACTTGGTAGAGTTCTGAACCTGGTACACTTGCCCCTCCTGGTATTCAGAATGAGATGGGTTCTGCTGCTGGTATTCCGTGATCTCGTTCTGTAGACCCAGGGATATTCCTTTCTTGTTCTTTAGGGTGGTAGATTCGATATCGCCCATAGACTTGTGTCGCGTTCGTCGAGTGCTGTTGATGAAGACCTTAGGGTTCCGTTCGGAGACCCAGCGCCGCATTCTCTTGACGAAGGGAAGGACCATGAAGAAGGCGTTGGGGCTGACGCCCATCTTCACTTTAGGGGTCATGTCTTTTTTGTTAGCGGGGAGGTCCATGAGGGGGAACCACTCGCACGCTTTGATTTCGTTGCGCGTGCGCGGCTGGAACTTGGTGTCGCGAGGAATGTGCGGGACGATGTAGAGGCGCACTATTTGTTCGTGGATGATGGCTTCTATGTAGTCATTCTTGTTGATCAACTTGCTGATGTCAAAACCGGTCTCTTCTAGCACCTGTAATGATGTCAAATCTTAGTTATTTTTCAGAGCAATATCAGTGGGTTTTTTTTACAGTATTCCAGTATCGTAGGATATTTTCATCATGTGGTACTACTATACTAGTCCACTGCTGGATATAAGCCTTATTAACGTAGTACGCCCTCTGTTCTGGTGGGATGACGACTGCGAAAGACTGCAAGTATATGCGGGATGCGGCAAGCTCAGGGCGCCGCCATGGCGCGAGTTAGGAGTATATTTCCTTGTGTGAAATAAAGTTGATAGTGTGCAACAGACTGCAGTTAGCTCAATTGTTTTCAAGTCTGAAAACTAGTTATACATATTATGTGATAGTAGTTATCCTGTGGTGATAGTAATTAAATCTTGTAAATAAAAATAAAACCTAAAATCTCAGGCTTAGAAAACATGTTTAATGGCACCCTGTACAAGTATCATAGATTACCTCTCTGACTGCACACTTCCACGGCTCCTCGTCCTCATTGACCTTCCCCTTGGGGAAGCCCCAGGAGGCCTTGGTCCAGTAGGACTGCACCAGCAGCACATGTGACAGGTCCATGTCGAGGAGGATCGCTCCGTACGTAGGGACGGTCTGCTTGTACTCGCGCCAGTTGTCGAGCACTGCATCTAGGCTGCTCACATGCTCTCGGAGTTGTGGGACATGCTGGAAAAGACAAGTAATTAAAAATTATAAGTATTGAAATTAAATTATTATTAATATTATAAGGTTGCCTGGCAGTGATCGCTCATAGCGATAAGGCCGCCCATTGTACAACACATTCTGTATTTGTCTTTTTGCTGTCTTGTGTATCTGTTTTTATTTGGTGTGCAATAAAGAGTAATTGTATTGTAATATAACTGCATGGTTTTTAATAGAATAATAAATTATGATTGTTGTGAGCTACAATATTAATACAATGTTTATTGAAATGTTTGTATGCCTAAGCGGTAGAATCTATACTGTGTCCATCTAGAATGTAGAATGTTTGTAAACATTAGAAAACAGCTGATTTTTAGGGTTATCACCACGAAATGATGCAGGCCTAATAGAATTCCAATGATTTCACATATACATTCTATTAGATTTATTACTTTTTATAATCCTGACGTCAATTATATGCAAAATCTAATTATTTCAATTTACAAATCGACATTATGTGGTCAAAAACAAAGATTAAAATCGCTAGAGATTTTTTGTCTTTGTAACAGTGCCATCCCTAACGAATTTCAGTTTTGACGTCCCGTGTTGCAAACAGTTGGTTACTTTTTAACTACTATTTCGAATCAAGGATAGCACTATGACCATACATATTTCATAGAGAGAGTATTATTTTAATTTAGCCGGATTATTTGACGTTTCATTTCACGCTGCATATTTGCTTAGCGACAATCTGTCCAAAAGTTATGAATTCTTCCAATTTGATCAATAATGTTTAGTGCTTCAAGGAAAATTGTTTAAACAGGCACTTATTTACATTTAATTGAGTTGGGACAGGTGAAAAAATATTTGAAGAGGTATTGTTTTTGCTTGATAATTGAGAATGAGTGTTATTAATGTCAATAAACATGGAGTTTTCCATTTCTGTAAGTGCGAGACTCTTATGTCAACATTTCCATACATAATTTTGAAGTTTAAAATTAAAACTCATTACTCCCTTGGGGAAAAAAAACATTACTAACGAATACACCATCACACGCACGAGATAACCTAAATAAAAAAATGTTTTTCACCCCTACATCAGCTGATTGAAATGTCAGTGGCTCTGTTTACAAACATTCTACATTCTGGATGGATACAGTATAGTGATCTAAAATAAGTCGAGAAGGTGTTCTACAGTATTGACGATTATGTGCGAAAAATTAAATAATATCTTGTTGTGACCGTATATACTTTACATAATACTTTAGGTGCTTGGTCTTGGTATTTCTATACTTAGTTCTTACACTAGTTTGTACGTAATGATGTTATATTTTTTTATTATGTTTGATGTATAAGAAAATTCTTATCAATAAACAAATGAACTGGTCAATCCAAGCATACTAAAAATCAAGGTTCTGCCTCAGGCAACATGGCTAAAAAGGGTCACATAGGTACCTGGAAAATATGTGCAGCAAACTGTCGTATTCCACAGGGATGTAATCTAGTGCTTTCATCTGTACAATAGTAGTCCAGGTAGAACCAGTGGGCCAGCTCGATCTGGAAGCAGATCCGCACCAGGTTGCCGCGGTCTTCAGGCGGCAGGTTTATAATGAAACGACTGAAACATCACACAATAACAATTTGTAAGCAATAATTCAATTTCAGTTTACACTACAACGAGGTATGTTATTATGATGACTCTAATCACAAGACAATGTTGAATGATTACCTCATTCAACAGCGGAATTTTTAATGCTAATTGTCCCAGTACTCTTAGTCCGGCTTAAAAAGAATATTAAATTAACTACTTACAAGAAAGTTGGGCTGTTGGATACCTACCTACAAAGGTCGTCCAATATGTCGGTGGGTATTGAATGCTTGCTTTGATGAGAATTCCCATTATTAGAAGCCATTGCGATTGATTTGATTTTTAAATAAAAACCTGTAATGATTTTAATATCTTTTTTGTTGAAAAACAAAACAAAATTTCACCCGACCACAGAATGTAGATGAATGAATCAATGAATGATTGGAAGGTAAGAAAAAAAAAAAAAGAATCATTCAACTGATCAGTGAGTTGCCAGTAATAAATAATTATTAGATTTAAAAATAATGCGATTCAAATCGAGCCCAAATACATAAGTTTTTCTGGCCCATCTTTCTTGGCCTAGAAAAAAGAACATTTTAGATTCTAAAAACAGTGCAACAAAGTTCAGTTTAGCTTTTACTTCTACGTCAGACACCTAAATGGCTAAGAGCTGTCTTTCTATAACCACCTTACCTAGAAACCACTCAAATCAAAGACCGTATAATATGTAGAGTTATTGTAAGTTTTTTTTTATAAAAAAAAATCATTTTTTTATTCTGCGTTAAAAAAGTGGACTCTTTATACAGCATGCAAATAGAGAGACGACCCAGATGGCTGACTTACCAAGCGAATGGTACAAGTACCACTTGTCCCATTCACTCACTTACACACACAACTCCTTCACTCACTGTCAAAAAACCAAACAGCTGTGTTTTGGAAAATAATTTGTTTTAATTTCTCGTAAGAAATGGATATTACGCCACTATTCAAAGCATGTATCAAAACTGTAAAGACTCGCAACAAAGCCTTTGGCATTCAAAGTCCTGGGAACGACGAAAAACAGCGGATACTGAGGACGAAACCTAAAACTGCTTTCATGATCACTGCTAAGGATATAACATTACAAATCACCAGATTACGTGACTTCCTGCTAGAACACCGGGAAGGGTACCTTAGCTTCTTTAATGGGACGTCTGGGACGGGCAGAGAGACGATGACGGAAGACGAACGCGACCAGATAGACACAGGCGCTCAGAGAATCATAAACACTTGTTCACACCTCGTCAGAGAGTTCAGAAATGACAACCGTAAGGTGTCTGCCGGCGCACAGATGAGGGAATACATGGATGCTGTCATAGACCTCATCGAAATATACCTCAAGTCAGTATGCAAGATACACAGTGAGCTCAAAGCAATCCGAGTCAAACGAGACTTGGATGTCAAGAAGTTATCTCGCCTAGAGATGCCTCAAGTTAAATCTAACATTCCAAATCCTTTCTTATCTGACAAAGAGGAAAAAGAGACTGAGGAAGAACAAGACACAGCCAAAACAAAAATGGATTTGTCAGAGAATGAAGTGGCAGTGGTGTCCGATGAAACAGAGCAGCTAAGTGCGGAAGAACTGCAGATGTTTGAGTCGGAGAACAATCAGCTGTTCAATGAATTAAATAACATGACTGAGGAAGTCAAACAGATAGAGAGCAAAGTACTTCATATAGCTGAACTACAGGAAATTTTCACAGAAAAGGTAAGAGTTATCCAGTTGCTGTTGTTGTTGGTGTTCTTCGAAAGATATTTCAGTAAATAGCAGCTTTGACATTCTCATTTAACTTTCATGTTTAATGTTTAATTTGTCCAATTATATTTTCAAAGCTATATGCAACCACTTTTTTCTGCCATTCTCATTCCCAAGATATGGATGGTTTTACCGAATACTAAAATTATTGGTTTTTTACAGGTTTTACAGCAAGAGCAAGATATTGATAGGATATCAAACACAGTGGTTGGTGCCACAGAGAATGTTAAGGATGCTAACGATCAGATCCGACAAGCCATTCAGAGGAATGCCGGGCTAAGAGTCTACATTCTGTTCTTTCTATTAGTTATGTCATTCACTCTGCTCTTCCTTGACTGGTACAATGAGTAGTTCGTTTTTAAATATAATCTTAAAAGGACTCAATTTGTTTCTTTCATAGATACCCATGAACCAAGTGCTTTATTTGGAAAGCAGGCAGTCAGGTTATATAAACTGTTTGAAATAGTATCAATTTAGTTAATTTACTTCATCAGATAGCCCTGATAGCTTTATTAACTCAGAAAGCCAAAACCTTCATATTTTTACTGATTCATTTTGTCTAACATAACAAGGTAATCCAAATAGATCTCCATCCTATTGTTTATAATACAAAATTCCTACTCAATTAAATACCTACTTATGTCCTAGATTATGATCTATTGCCATACAACTTTTCAGACTTACTTTTATTTACACTTTAATAAGTTATTTATGTAACCTGATTGCCTACTCAGTGAGTGACTCAATTTATTTAACTCCAAACTATGTGGGTACCTTCACTGCCCACGAGGCGCATTCTGCGGCCACCAAAAGTCCGTTAACGCTGTCATGGCCATTTGCGGTCAGCAGAATTTTATTCCATCCGAAAAAAAATTGTCATTAGCCTTTTAGCGTCAAATCTGCTTAAAACAAAGCATGTATCTAACATAGTTTTTGTCTAGCTAATTAATTGTACATTGTATATTATACTTATAGAATGCGTTGTCATCGTCAGTCGTTTACCTTTTTTTAGTAAGTGATAATTATTTGATAATAGAACGTGAAAATAGCCATTGACTCACTCACACATCCACGTAAACGGCAACGTCTTATAAAAGTACAATCCTAGAAAGAGAAGGGTTACTCGAACAACTATTGCAAAGAAAGAGTACACAATATGGTACACATACACAATAACAAAACAACGTAGAATAGCTCGGCAGAAAAGCGGTCAGCTCGCTCGCTCACGCTCAGTCCCAACTCACTCCCAACCCAAGTAATTTGTTAATATTTTTTTTGTTTATTAGATTATTTAATTGTTTTCATAGATCCCAACCAAAATGTCTATACAAATACCGATAACAGTATGCAGAATTTGTTTGTGTAGCAGTGATTTGTTGTTTCAAATACAAAATAAATATCCCCAAGAGGCTTTTCAGAGGCTCACTGGAACTTTGGTAAGGCTCTTGCTTACGGTAGTTAGGTTCTACAATATTTGAGATGGTAGGTAGGTACTTTACGTTGCAACTAGGTGACCTTGAAACTGCCTGGTTTCAGTACATACAGTTTATAATTTACCTTACTATCTGATGTCTCCTTGCTCGTTGTTACACTAGAGAGGTCCATGCACTAGAGATTAAAATTATAATCTGTATTTAGTGCTGCTATAGGTACATACATTTGATAAGTACTCACTTTTAATTAATTCAACACAAGCTCTGCTTAGCTTGGGGCTAGATGCTGATGTGTGGATTATCCAGCATTATTTATAATAAAAATTAATTAATTTAAAAACAATGATTTCAGTTTATTACTGAAGATAGCAGATCTAGTAAAGTGTGCTACATATGTAATGCACAATTGAAGAGATTTATGAAGTTCTTTAATATGTGCCAGAAATCAGAGAAAATATGCAGAGACCTTACCCAGAACAATGTAAAGGTAGGTCAACATAGAGTATTCTGCTTGGAAAATTGGTGGTTAGGTACCTACATTACATAGGTAGCTGTAGTAATTTTATTCCCTGAACCTTTTCCATATTGCCTGTACCTATGTGTATCATCCGTTGCTGGTTCTCTCATAATAAGCTTATTCAATAATACATGCATACTCAAAACAATGGTCCTTTTTTCAGTTGACACAGGAGAGCTTAGTTAAGCATAACTTGAGATGGTTATACAACTTGTCAATATCACCACTGAAATTGATGTCCTATGATAATGAACTAGAAATCTCCATCAAACTGGAAGAAGCTTCAATTAATCAAGCATTGTTGCCAATGGTGGACCCAAAAATCAAAAGTGAATGCAACACACCAGATAGTGAAGGTGAAACTGGTGCAGAACAGTGCATATCAACAAGGATACTTGATCCCTCAAATGTGAATAATGAAAAAACAGACATTATAAATAAAACAAGAAATAGACCAAAAACTAAAATGAAGCCAGAAATAAGTCCCAATGTAGAGAATTCATATAAATGTGATGTTTGTAATAGGTCATACAAGAATAATTTCACTTTCAAAAGACACATGAGGCTACACACTGGTGAAAAGCCATATGTATGCATGATATGCCCTGAAACATTCACACAAATGGACTATTTAAATACTCACATGCTTTCAAATCATTCTGCAGAAATGCCCACCTGTGATACATGTTCTAAAAGATTTTCTACAAAAACTCTTCTCAACAGACACATCGGGCAAACCCATGAACAAAGCTCATTAACATGCAAAGTTTGCAATAAAACATTTAATATAAAACAAAACTTGAATGCACACATGAAGATTCATATTGGATACAAGCCATTTGTTTGCAGTGTTTGTGGTAAAACATTTATAGAAAGTGGCCAGTTAAAAGTCCACTCAAGAATACATTCTGGTAAGAAACCATTCTCCTGTGACTTGTGTAACAAGTCATTTAGGCAATTAAGTGTATTGCAAAGTCATATGCATCTTCACACTGGAGAAAAACCATATCATTGCAATGTTTGCAACAAGTCATTCCGGCACCGCACCACACTGGCACTACACTCTGTGGTCCATGCTGCCGAGAAGCCTTACACATGTCCTATATGTAAGAGTGTCTTTGATCTGAAGCCTCTATTACACAAACATATTGCGACCCACACCGACAACTCATCATATGTGTGCAAGATTTGCAGCAAAGTATTTGTTCATAGTATTCTTTTGAAGCAACATGAGAGAATCCACATGGATACAAGACGGTTTACTTGCGACATGTGTGGCAGATCATTCTATAAGAACTCTGCTTTAGTAAATCACATGACGACACACACTGGAGAAAAACCATTTTCATGTGATGTATGTGAGAAGTCTTTTCCTCATAAGAAAACTTTAGTGGCTCACAGAAGGATTCACACGGGGGAGAAACCATACTCATGTGATGTATGCAACAAAAAATTTACGTTCAACCACGGCCTGAACAGACATTTTAAAATACACACTGGAGAAAAACCATTTAGTTGCAGCATCTGCAACATGTCATTTATTGGAGGTGATAAATTGAGAAGACATTTGAAAGTGCATAGTAAAGAAAAACCTTAGTTGTAATTCATTATCTTGCTGTAGGATTTTCAAATGTTAACAAATCTGAATCTAAATAAAGAATGCACACATTATGTCGTCTCTCTATTTACCACCCCACTGCGATAGAAGGAAGATATTTTTCAAGAGTATGTGTATGTACCAACTATATGATGTTTCTTTGTCATGCTCTACCTACAGCGCGTAAACGGGTGAATGGATTTCGGCATATTGTGAGGTTTTATATGAATAGTCAGAGCAAAGTTAATTGATGTATCGTAGCGTAGGCTACTAGGATCATTGCGTCATGCTACACACCGGCCAAACGATCGTTCGTTGGCTTGTGCCAACGAACGATCGAATCGTGGCGGTAACATCGAAGGAATTGAACCAAAGATTTAAATCTTTGAATTAAACAATTAAATCGGATTCAGGGTGGATAATCGCCGAAGGAAATAATGAAAAATATGCTAGTGATGAAATGTCTAAGGGTTCCTGGTATTTAGTACCTACTTGTTTCTGGACTGGTTTCCGCAACTTGGCCGCCGATGGAGGGGGTTGCTAGTCTAACCAAGCTCGCTGATGCCGGTGCATGCGTCCCTAGGCGTCCTCGGTGTCCCAAGGTGATGCAGTCTTTGAGAAGCCACGCTGTCGCAATCTACAAGCTGCCGTTTCTAGTAGTATAACACAAGCTCTCACTGCTGGCTAGATGATGTTGTGTGAATGTCCAGCATCATTGATTGAATTCTTAAGTTGAAAGGTTCAATAAAATTTTATTAAATCGTCATCATGATGATACCAAAGATTTAAATCGTGATGATACGGGTTATATAACCCTCTACGAATAAATGACTGTACCTACGAGTATATAATTAAAGACATTATGGGAAACAAGATTCTTTAATTTCTTAATTGTTACATATTAGGTACGCACGCAATGCACACTTGAGCAAGTTTGTGCCTATCATAATAATCCAGCGCACGCGCACATGGCTGTCCTTTGAGAGCGGCCGGCCACCACCACCGCCGCCGCCGTAAATTCGGCTATCTAAGCAGACATCATCAATGACGACGTAGCGAGGGAGAAAGAAAGATAGACAACATGGCAGCCAGAACATAAACTCTAGTACACACACTAAATTATTAAATTAAATAAATAATGCTGGACAATTCACACAGCATTATCTAGCCCCATGGTAAGCAGAGCTTGTGTTGTGGGTACTAGATAACTGATATACATAATACAATACATTACATAGATAGATATTTTTTATTATACATAGAAAACGACCAGAACACCCGAAACAAATATCTGCAGATCGTACACACATTTGTTCCGAGGCGGGAATCGAACCCGCAACCTCATGCGTCGCAAGCGGACCTTCGCCCACCGCGCCACATCGGTCGTCAGCTAAGGCACCGGATAAGACGCGGCAAGCACTTTCAGTTTCAAACTGGTGTTGAATAAGTAATTTAAAACTTATGTTGGCGCGGTCTTGCCTGCGGCGCCACGTCACTACGGCCATCCCGGTTTAAATTGAGTCTATGAAAGTATAATAAGCACACCACCACACCAGTTTTTGTAAATTGGCTAAGGGAAGATTATTTACAGGCAACTAAGGCTTTCTTTGCTGTGAACTTTCAAATGTCTTCTCAATTTATAACCTCCTATAAATGACATGTTGCAGATGCTGCAACTAAATGGTTTTTCTCCAGTGTGTATTTTAAGATGTCGGTTCAGACCATGGTGGAAAGTAAATTTCTTATTGCATACATCACATGAGTATGGTTTCTCCCCCGTGTGTATCCTCATGTG
This sequence comes from Eupithecia dodoneata, assembly GCA_947044415.1. Taxonomy (NCBI): domain Eukaryota; kingdom Metazoa; phylum Arthropoda; class Insecta; order Lepidoptera; family Geometridae; genus Eupithecia; species Eupithecia dodoneata. Next base: position 11,430,422 of record OX345671.1, read on the forward strand.
TCCTTCTAAAGTCTCTTTACGAGTAAATGTCTTTTCACATACATCACACTTATAGGGCTTTTCTCCGGTGTGTGTTGTCATGTGGCTGATTAGACCCATACTCCTGCAGAACGTTTTGCCACACACATTGCAAGTAAACCGTCTCGTATCCATGTGGATTCTCTCATGTTGCTTCAAAAGAATACTATGAACATAAACTTTGCTACAAATCTTGCACACATATGATGAGTTGTCGGTGTGGGTCGCAATATGTTTGAGTAAAAGAGGCTTCAGATCAAAGACACTTTTACATATAGGACATGTGTAAGGCTTTTCACCAGCATGACGTACAGTATGTAATGCCAAAGTGGTGCCATTCCTGAACGACTTATCACAAACTTCGCAATTATAGGGCTTTTCCCCGGTGTGAGTATTCAAATGATTTTTTAATAAATATCTCTTCATATATGACTTGTTGCAAATGTTGCAGGTAAATGGCTTCTCTCCAGTATGCAATTTCATGTGTCTACTCAAATCACCACTTTGCCTGAATTTTTTATAGCACACGTCACATGAGTGTGGTCTCTCACCCGTGTGTATTGTCTTATGTTTTATTAAAGTTGAAGGACTAGAGAATGAATTTTCGCACACATTACATGTATATGGCTTTGCTCCGGTGTGTGTATTCATGTGATTCTTCAAGCCTTGCTTTTTACAGTAGGATTTGCCACAAACATTGCAAGTATATTGCTTCTCTGTGTGAATTTTCATGTGCATCCTTAGACTAACACTATAGACAAATGCTTTGTTACAAACTTTGCAAACATGAGATGTGTTGTCAGCATGGGTTGCCATGTGCTTGCGTAATAAAGTCTTTTTATCGAAAGCACTGTTACATATGGGACATGAATATGGGTTTCGCAATCGTATTTCTCTTTTAAGTACAATTTCTGGTTTTATTTTAATTTTATCACTTTTTACATTTTTAATATCCTCATTCGTACAATTTCCATTAATGCGTGTAGATGCAGTGTTATTCTCATTACTTTCCGTAATTGGAGATACATTGCATTTGTCATCACTTTTAATTTGTTCAGAGCACATGGGCATCAGGTATTCATCATCAGAAGTGTCTTCTTCTTTCGCAATAATTTCTTCTTTAACAGTGATTTCAATCTCTTTTATGTTGGTCACTATTTTTACTGGTGCTGTGGACAAGTTGTAAATCCATTTCAGGTTGTGCTGAGTTAAGCTCTCCTGTGTCACCTAAAAACAAGTAAAACCTATTACTATTTATATGAGAACTAACCTAATTAATGGTTTCAATCAAAATGTTGAATCTAATAAGTAGGTATGAGTATGTAATGTACCTCTATGTTGGTTTGATACAGGTCTGTGCAGATTTTCTCTGATTTCTGGCACATGTCGAAGAACCTCCAGCATCTTACTAACTGTGCATCGCACATGTAGCACACTGTGCTGGGTCTGTTGTCTCCTGAGACGAGCTGAAATCAAAGATTGTTTAGTTTACTTAGTACTGTTTTACGCCTTGTACCGTTGGATCAACTTGTATTGTCAATAGGAGGGTTTTCATCATACTTATCATCACATACCTGATTATACCATAAGTAGGTAATATGAAAAGGTACATATACAGGGTGGAATTTTGTAATGCCACCTGGAGGGAAAGTACTCTTAATAATGTAGATAGAAAATTGTACTCAAAGAAAACATTCCTTTAATTTTGAAAAGAAAGAAAACTGCATTCAAAGATTTTCGAAAATTCGCTTGCCACACCCGGGAATCGAACCGACTAAAATCTGTAAAAATTACATTCTGTACTTTTATTGCATAGGTTGTTAGGGTCAATAATAAGGATGAAATCTCTCTAACAAACTTAATAAATTAAATAAAAGGAAAACTATTAAATCTTAAATTATTTTAATTATTTACAATAAAAAGTAATTAGTTGCTCAAAATGGGCTTCTTGGATACACTAATTTATTCTTCTAACGAATTCATTTCTAGTAACTTTTAATAACGTGTTGTGGTGAATATTATAAATCGTATTCTGAACTACAACTCTCAACTCGTTTACATTCGCATAAGATTTCATGTAAATTAGATTTTTTACATATCCTCACAAAAAAAATCTAAAAGCGAGATCTGGTGATTTTGCAGGCCATCTGATTGTGCCGTTGTTGGTACCAATCCAGGTATTAAAATGGTTATTAATGTAGGCAGTAGTGATTCTGCTGTTATGGGCTGGAGCACCATCTTGCTGTAGAATTATTTGGTTTCGCTCTGCCTCGGGGAAACCATTTAACTCATTTCTTAAGAGATCCAGTATTTCAGTATTGCAGTTATGTTGCATCTAAAAAAGGAGTCTGCATTAGGTACAAACACGTGCAAATTTCAATCGTCTTATCTAAATATTCATTCATCATTTTAATGGATAAATGACGTCAATGATAATTATTAATTACTGACACAAGTAAACAGATGGATCTTTAAGTTAAAGTGCTTAACTTACACATTCAATTTATAATTTAAGATTTCATGGTTTTCCTTTCATTTAATTTATTAAGTTTGTTAGAGAGATTTCATCCTTATTATTGACCCTAACGACCTATGCAATAAAAGTACAGAATGTAATTTTTACAGATTTTAGTCGGTTCGATTCCCGGGTGTGGCAAGCGAATTTTCGAAAATCTTTGAATGCAGTTTTCTTTCTTTTCAAAATTAAAGGAATGTTTTCTTTGAGTAAAATTTTCTATCTACAGTATTAAGAGTACTTTCCCTCCAGGTGGCATTACAAAATTCCACCCTGTATAGTAACCTATAGTTATTCCACTCTCTTACTGCTGTTTGGTAGTTCTAACAATCAAATAGTCATGTTCTAATGCCTTAGATTTTAATGACAATCTATTTTGTCTATGAAGAAGTCGACGATCGATGTGGCGCGGTGGGCGAAGGGCCAGCATTATTTATTTTATTTATTTAAGTTGTAATCAATATTGTTTTGCTTAACTTGGATAACATAAAATGTGGAAATTACCAAGCCATCTACTATGCCCATAAAAACTTACTCGCAGTGGCGTCAGTTATTCCGTGATCATGGCGCATGAAACTGCCGCAATATTGGATAATTAAAAAATTAAATCATGGTAAATATCTCGTTTTATATTACTTTAGTACAAGGAGTTCTTTAAGTAGATACTTACTAAAGTTCCAGTAAACCTCTGATAGACTTCTTGTGAATATTTGTTTTCGATGTAGTACATTTTCAAATCACTACTCAAACAAATTCTACAGACTGAGGAAGGCATTTAGTCAGAATTTGAATTTCTGAATCACTGATAATTTACTTACAAAGACAAGTTAAGTTAGTTGTGTCGTACAATACTACTGAACTGAACCTACCTACAAAATAATTACCCTGCGTGGTGGGTTTTGTAATTTACGATTTCTACCAATTTTTACGTTCTGAGCTTTTGTTTTGTTATAATTTCTTCAATTTGCTTGACTATTTCACCGTATAATAATTTAAATTACCACCTTATTTCTTCCGTAATGTTGGTTATGTCAACAACCAGTTTATAAGAATGTTTTCTCTCTCTCGTATTAGGTTATTATAAGTTTTAAATGTTTCCCAAATTTAAAAAAAAAATCACAAATGAAATATGGCAAATGCTAAAACTAGCGAGTCCAAGAAAAAAAAAACTGACCATGTGCATATCGACAGACGAGGCTGGTTATCAACTGTTTGGGTACGGATATCAATGGTCGTGTAAAAAGAAGCATCTTACTCTTCTATGGTCTTGTAAAAGAAAGGAGGAACGGTTTTGTACGAGAAAGTAGTAACCTGCTGATTTTTAACCGACTTCAAAAAAGGACCTCCTCCTTTTTTGAAGTCGGTTAAAAATCAGCTTCTTAATTCGACTGTAATTTTTTTATTTTTGTTACCTCCGAACTTTTGACTGGGTTTGAAGTGGGCCTGATTTATTAGTTTTAATATGTTTTGGCGGTGATAACAGGGAAAAGTAATTTGCCACAAATTTCAACGATTTTCTACTTATAAAAAAAATTGGTATACTATTATATTAATAATAAAATACGAATGAATGACGCTATTTATAATAACGTTCAGACAAAGCAAGACAAGTTTCTGTTAACTTGGACACTGTTTATTTATTTCGCAACCGTATAAATAGTTGGCAATATATTAACTATACGGTGAAATAGTCATATTATTTTTTTTTACAAATAATCGTTATTTTAACAAAGATTGGCTAGGTAGTTACTTAATTTATTTATTTTGGTGGTCTTCAACATTATTACGAGCGAAATGTTTGGTGATGATGAAGTACTGATTTTGAATAATTATATTATTTCTTAAGTACTGACCTGACCAAAATATGCCGTCCTCTGTGTGTAGAATCTGTTTATGCAGTGTTATGAAAATGTACTACATCGAAAACGAATATCCCCAAGAAGTTTTCCAAAGGTTTACTGGAAGTTTGGTAAGTAAAAGAATAAACTCCGTTACATTTACCATGATTAGTGTTGTTTTAAGTGTTTCGAAGATTCCAAACTGTTGAATGCAATATGATTAAGATCACAGGTCCACAATCTTAGAATAACTACTCTGAGTCCACAATCATGTCATGTGTTGGATTGGAATATTGCAATACTTATGTATAAATATATTATATATAATAAGTAAGCAGAACTTATGGTGTACTAGATAACTAATATAGGTACCTAATACATCACATACACAAATAGATATTTTTGTATATAGAAAACACCTATAGATATGGTTTTGAGCTTTCTGATAATTTACCATATTATTTGTTTTTATTCGAAATGCAAAACTATAGTGTAGGTATTATTTTCTGTGTTGTTATTATTGGATAAGGCTTTTCCATTATTGTGATTTTAACTATGTAATTTTATAATCCCTGGACTTATTATTATCTTAAATAAAGATTTAATTCAATTACATATACACAAGCAGGTGTTAATCCGGAATATCTTTGATTTCAGCTCATCTCAGGAGACAACAGACCCAGCACAGTGTGCTACATGTGCAATGCTCAGTTAGTAAGATGCTGGAGGTTCTACAACATGTGCCAAAAGTCGGAGAAGATCTGCACAGACCTGTATCAGAACAATCGAGAGGTACTTAATTATTCCTTTATCATGTTTTTTTCTGAGGCACAGTGCCACCTTTGAATTAGCACCACCCCAACTATTCCTGTAGGACGTAGATGGTGTAAGAGGTGACTAAGGTATATCCACCTGGGGTGGGCAGCAGCAATTGAGATAAAGCCAATAAGGCTCTTATGAGGAGGTCTGCATGCAGCAGTAAACCAATATCAGCTATTGAGGTGATGTTTATGGTACAAGAAATTAAAACCAGGCAGCATAATATGTTAGTTTTTCCTTAATTTATTTACGCTTTACCCCAGCAGTGGAACACTCTAGGCTAATATCATTATTATTATTATTTTTGGGCAGTAGGCATTACTGCCCAAAAGTTTCTTTTGGGAAAAAAACAATAATAATGATATTAGCCTGTGGCTGTGGCTTTAAATAGATGCCCTAAGCATCCATGTGAACCAGATGCTATTATTATTTAATTGTTGTTGTGTAAGTTTACACTTTCAGTGCCTGTGATCCACATGGCTAGGGAGTGAGTGGTATTTATTTCCTTGAAAAGTAATGAAGTTGTACTTGTTTTCAGGTGACACAGGAGAGTCTAGTCAAGCACAACCTGGGGTGGATATACAACTTGTCCACAACACCAGTGAAATTAGTAACTTATGTTGAAGATACTGAAATCACTGTTAAAGAAGAAGAAACCTCAGACGATGAAGTGCTGATGCCCATGTTTGTTGAAGAAATCAAAAGTGAATGCAATTTGCTTCATACTAATGAAACTATTGATGATAAATCTATAACTACAAACATACATGATAGCTCAAATAGAAATTGTTATGAAAAGGACATTAATAGTAGAAAAAGAGACAAGTCAAAAACTAAAATGAAACGAAAAGAAACCCATAGAGGCAATGTAGCTACACTGTTTAAGTGTGATGTTTGTAAAAAGCCATTTACGAAAAGTTTGTACCTGAAAAGACACATGAGAATACACACTGAGGAAAAGCCATATTGTTGCAAAATATGCACTGAGACATTTAGGTGTATGGATTCATTAAAAACTCATATGCTTGGACATACCACAGAGATGCCCACCTGTGATGTCTGTGGCAAGAGTTTTGCCACAAAAACTGTTCTCAATAGACACATTATGCAAGTACACTCTGGACAAAAACCAATGGAATGTAAAGTTTGCAATAAATCATTTCCAGTCAGAGACAGTCTAAGGGCGCATATGAAAATTCATGTTGGATACAAGCCATTTGTCTGCAATGTCTGTGGGAAAACGTTTTTTGACAAGAGTCAGTTGAAAGTCCACACCAGAATACATTCTGGAGAAAAGCCATTTACATGTGACTTGTGCAACAAGTCATTTACTCAATTAACTATATTAAAAAGTCATATGCATCTTCACACGGGAGAGAAGCCTTATGTTTGTAAAATATGCAACAAGTCATTTCGACATCGTTCGACTTTGGCCTACCACTCACAACTCCATACTGGCGGAAAGCCATATACATGCCCTATATGCAACAGTGTCTTCGATCTCAAGCCCCTTTTACGCAAGCACATGGCAACTCACACAGACAACACCTCCCATGTTTGCAATGTGTGTAATAAGGCCTTTATCCAAAGTGTTTGTCTAAGGAAGCACATGAAAATTCATACAGAGGAGAGACAATACACTTGTAATGTGTGCGGCAAATCCTTCTTCAGGAGTACTGGATTAAACAATCACATGAAAACACACACTGGAGAAAAACCATATACGTGTAATGTGTGTGGAAAATCATTCTCTCTTAATTCAACTTTGGTGAAACACAAAAGAATACACACGGGTGAAAGACCATACTCCTGTGATGTGTGCAGTAAGAAGTTCAGGCTGAGCGGCGCTTTGAGTAGACATATCAAAATGCACACTGGAGAAAAGCCATTTACCTGCAACATTTGCAGCAAGTCATTCATAGGGAGTGGAGAATTGAAAAAACATTTAAAAGTACACAGTGAAGAAAAGCCATATACTTGCTACACTTGTACGAAATCATTCAGAGATAAAAAGTCTTTAAAAATTCATATTAGACTGCACACTGGTGAAAAACCATACACATGCAGTGTCTGTGGTAAATCATTTACCCAAAGTAGTAGCTTGAGTATGCACGTCAAGAGAGTGCACAGTGAAGACAAACCATACAGCTGCACTGTTTGTGGGAAGTCGTTTTCAGTCAATTATATTTTGACCAAACACATGAGAATTCACACTAAAGAGGAGCCACAATAGATAGAACATATTTATTAAGATAATTTAAGTTTAGGTAGAAAATGCGTTATTAAATAGATGCCTAGTACCCAACTACTGGTTAATGGGATGTGTATATAAATATAGAATTTTGCTATTACCCAATTAATTTATTTGCGATGTATTTTATTTTTATGAAAACTGATCACTATTTCATATTTGTACTACTTAATTATCTACCTAAATCAGAGATTATATCCTGTATGGTATTGATAATTGGCGGAAAACAAATAAAGACGTTTTTACACATATTTCCTTTTTATTAATGTGACTTATTCTTGAATATAATATGCTGTGCCTGAGTGCAGTGTTCATAAATCTTACCTCACTATAACGTAGGCGCCGTAATCATGGCAAACAGAAATCGAATAAATTATTTACTTGTGTCAAGTTATCAGCATGATGGTACTATTTAAAGTATGTACTTTCAGTGCCCGAAGCGAAGCAAATAAATACTGCTCCAGTATTAAGATGTTTGTCCATCCATTGTGCCTGCTATCTTGACGTCAACTGGCAGCCACACTGATTAGACGAAACTGTAGCGAGAGGTTCAGGTTTTGCCAATTATCTGTGTATGCTTGCTGTAAATGGTTCCTATGTATAGCTTAGAAATAGAAATCCTATAGTATGAGATATTATTATTGCCCGCAGCTTCACTCGCATTTACCTGCAAGCATTGTTTCTATGGAAACGTTTAGAGTTTATTTCTATCCCATGGGAAGAAACAGATTTATGAAATAGATGTAAAATTTCAGTCTAATCCGTTTAGTAGTTTTGGCGTGAAGGATAAATAAATAAATAATGCTGGACAATTCACACAGTATTATCTAGCCCCATGGCAAGCAGAGCTTATGTTATGGGTACTAGATAACTGATATATGTACATAATACAATATGGTATTGTACATAGATAGTTTTTTTGTATTATACATGGAAAAGGACCAGAATACCTGGAACAAATATCTGTAGATCATACACAGTTGTTCCAAAGCGGGAATCGAACCCGCAACCTCCTGCCTCGCAGGCGGACCTTCGCCCACCGCGACACATCGGTCGTTTGTGGATGATCAAGCATCCATCCATCCATCAAAACTCGCATTTATAATATTACTAGATGTACTATTTCTCTTGAATCACTATCTAATTCAAAATCGCATCTAATTCCGTTGCGCAGTTTTAAAGATCTAAACATACATAGGGATAGGCAGACTTTGTTTTATACTATTTAGTGATATTGTAGTGTGATTTAAATGAATAAATTAATGTATAGTTGTAGTCTTTTCGTAGATATCTCACGTATCTTAGCATAGCGCAGATTGGCACGTCTTCATTGCTCTACTTTCTCCAGTGTGTGTCTTCATGTGCTTCCGCAGCGAACTTTTCCGAGGATACGAGTTGTAACAAACGCTGCATTCATGTGGTCTCTCATTACTGTGCGACACCATATGCCCTCTCAAATGGCATTTAGATGGAAACATCTTGCTGCATACGGTACATGAAAATGGTTTCTCTCCAGAATGCTGTAGCATATGACTTTTAAAGCTACTGCGGAATTTATAAGACTTCTTGCATACGTCACAGTTAAATGGCCTTTCTCCAGTGTGGATACGCATGTGATGCTTCAGTATCGTCGGGCGAGAAAACGCTTTGTTGCAAATATTACAAACATGCGGTTTTTCTCCTGAATGTACCCGCATGTGGTATATCAACTGATTCTTCCGCAGAAAGCAGTTGCCGCATGAACTGCAAATGAATGGCTTTTCTCCGCTGTGGATCATCATGTGCGCCTTCAAGCCCACTGGAGCTGCGAATGTCTTGTCGCACAGCGTGCAGGCGTGCTCGTTGGTCCTCCCCGTGTGTTGTTGCACATGCGCCTTGAAGGAGCCTTGGTTCGAGAAGCCTTTACTGCAGATGTTGCAGATGTAAGGCTTCTCCCCGGTGTGCCTCCGTATGTGCTTTTTTAAAGTGTGATTTCGAGCAAAGGATTCCTTGCATATAACACAAATATGCGGCTTTTCACCTGTGTGAGTTTTTAAGTGCCACCGCAGTGTAGAGCGGTGAGCAAAGGCCTTTTTGCAGATCTCGCAGAGATATGGTCGTTCTCCACTGTGAACGTAACTGTGTTCCAGCAAAGTTCTTTTACCATCAAACTTTTTGTCACAGTGTTCACAGGCGTATGGTTTCTCGCCAGAGTGAATTTTGATGTGCATTTGCAAATTTTTCTTTTTGAGGAATTCCTTTTTGCAGATTTCACAGGTAAATGACTTTTCATCCAAGTCAGTTGACAGCTTCCTGGGTCTTCCTCTCTTGCGCTTGATAATAATTGGTTTTGTTGATTTACTGGATACTTTTTTGGGTCTTCTATCTTTATTTTTTCTTATGGGGTTTTTTGTTTTCTGTGCATTTTCTACCACTTTATCAGTGAAAAACTCAGCTTCAGATTTGAATTGTTCAACAAATGTCTTCAGGCCATCAGGCATTAAATATTCATCTTCTGAAGATTCTTCCTTTATATTGACAGCAATGGTTTGATACTCTATGTTTATATCATCAAAAGAAGATGTGGTCTCAACAGAAGTGGTTGACAAGTTGTGCATCCATCCCAAGTTGTGCTTGGTCAAAGCCTCTTTTGATACCTGAAAAGAGAATTAAAATTTTAATGAAAAATTATGAAAACTTTCCTAAAAATTATAATCATTTCCTTCAACCAGTGTAACTGTATGTTTGCATTAAATTAATAAATAACCCTCTTTTCTTTTTCTCCATCCCAAGGTTGCCTGAGAGAATTCTCTTCAATTTTAATTTAAAATCATATAATGTAAGTAAATGACTGTTTTAATGGTTAGGTAATTTGTTTTGGATTGTAGTGTATGGTGGAGCGTCGATTATCCGAACTAATTGGGGGACATGGGTGTTCGGAAAACCGGTATGATTCAATTTTAATTCTTTAATGACAAATAGGAAATAAACAAAAAAAGTGCAGACAATCTTATACATAGTTAAACATGTGTGTACCAGATACAATTAACGCTTTAAAAAACCTTGAATCTTCGTCTGCCGAAGCAAGCCTACCCGTTTACGAGCAGCTAGATCACATGTTTTTAAGAGAGTTTTCATTCATTTATTTCCTTTGAACATCTGCTATAAATAATATACAGCATTTCTCTCTGCATTACTTTTAGTCCTTGTGTCCTACAATTTCAAAATTTATTTATTTATTTCGGTTTCACAAAGTACAATTAAAAGAACTTACAATTACATAATTTAAAAATAAAAACATTGTAAGCGGAACAATATTGTGATTTCTCTTAATTATCTGGAACTTACCTCTACATTGTTGAGAATAAGATCTCTGCAGATTTTGTCTGACTTTTGGCACATGTCAAAGAACCTCATACACCTCTGCAGTAGAGCTCTGCACATATAGCAAATTGAGGAGAGAATGCCGTGTTCTGCTATAAGCTGAAACCAAGATAAAGCAAGTGGACTTTATATATTGTATAATAATTTTTTAGTTTTGTATATATAAATGATCAAATCTAATCAAGGGGTTTATTTCAATCTTAATATTATTGATAGTGATTATAAATTTGAGGATGAAACTCATAAAATCAACTCATCTTAAGTTAATTTTAAAAGCAGATTGAGTTGTGAACTTACCAAGCCTGTAAACTTTTCTAAAGCATTTTGCATCTGAGTGTTTTCAATGTGATGTATTTTCATATTGCTGCACAGACAAACTCTGCACACTGACTCGGGCATGGTGCACTCAGGTGATAAAAGGGTTAGGAAGGTACCCTTAGACCTTTAGTGTTTCGTTCTGATCGGTGACTGCCTTCTCAGATTTATGGATTGTATGCAGGGTGCTTCGTTCGCGGAACCGGAGGCGGCGTTAATTTATTAGATAAAACAAGCCAATCAGTAGCCCTGTGTTTGCCAAGATGATAGTATAATTTGATTACTTGACATCGAGAGAAGTTAAGAAAATCTGAATACAAGCAATCACACAAAAACAAACAATAAAAATGATTATGTTCATGCATGCATGCAAAGCAAAATACTGTACAGAATTATAGAAGCTGTTTCTCGGTGTTTTTCTTCATATATTTATCTATTTGTCAACCTTTCGGTAACCACAAACACCTAGAGATCTCTGTGGACGGAAAAAATCACTTACATCCTACTAATAAATACGCGAAAATTTGTAAGTATGAATGGATGTTTGTTACTCTTTCACGTAAAAGCTACTGAATGGATTTTAATGAAACTTTACAATAATATAGCTTACACATCAGAATAAAACATAGGCTACATTTTATAAAGATATTGTGTTAATTGTCCAAAATATCTATCACCAAGCGGGTGAAATCGCGGGGCGCAGCTAGTAGTCCAATAATATCTCTATGGTTGGCCGGTTCCTTCGAGGTGGAACTTCAACGATGAATGGAATCTCCCTTGATGATCGAAGAGGATAAGACTGAAGAAGAAATAAGGTATCGAAGCCGAACACTGTACATGGAAATATCAGGACACGACAGCGTTCGTGTAGTTACCTACTGGAGTGGAGGCTTTTTACCCAGCAATGGGAGGTCGCTCACGGGCTCCTATCTCGACTTAGGCTCTAGACAGACGGACCGCATTTCAACTGCAATCCAACCGCAAATTGCATCCGAACTGCACCATAACCACCCGCCCGCACTACTTTGGCTACTACGGCGGGTAGGTATGGTGCAGTTCGGATGCAGTTAGAATGCAGTCGGTGTGCAGTTCACACGACTGCATGCCGACTGCAATTGAACTGCAATCGGACTACGCGTTTGGTTTGCAGTTCTATTGCAGTCGTGTCAACTGCATTCAAACTGCACCTGAACTGCAATTTGCAGTTGGATTGCAGTTGAAATATGGTCCGTCTGTCTAGAGCCGTGGAAAAGAAAAACTGACCATCCCAAGGAGTGTATAAGATGTAGTACCTACCTACTACCTACAACGAGTACCAATTTGAATACCGTCCACGTTTATAACTATCTTGTTCCTACGTAAGTCAGCAGACAAGTACCTAGGTACCTCATCAGCATCATCACATCAGCCTATATTTGTTCACAGCTGGACGTTGACATATAGGCCTTCCTAATGAGCGCTATAGCGTCCTGTCTTCAGCTTGTCATACCCAGCATCTGCCTGCTCAGTCTTTCGCAGATTGTCATTCCACCTGGCCTGCGGGGGTCCTTCACTACGTTTGACGAGTCGCGTTCTTCACTCAAGAACACGTTTACCCCAGCGGTTGTAGGTTCTTTGCGATATATGCCATTTAGCTTGTCATAGCCATTTCAGCTTGCTTATTATTTGACCGAATGTTAAAACAATAAAATGTAAAATTTGATAACTTTGTTTCCCTGTCGGATGTATCCGTTAGGTACACCTGCTATGCTTTAGAGAAACTCCGAGCATAGCTCTTTCCATAGCTCGCTGAGCGACTGAACTGGTGGACCACAGCCCTGCAGTAAGCGTCCACGCCTCAGCTCCGTAGATCATGCATGACGGGTAGGATACATTTATTGGAAACTTTAGTTTTCAAGCATTGCGGTACTGATGACACTCGACGAAGTTTCCCAAACGCGATTGTACAAGTACACCTAGTACACCTATCTACTTATTAATTCCACGCCCTTCCCTTTTAGGTAACAAAACCCCAATCTCAACTGTAGTGGGAAGGAGGCTTACCTTACTTACAATGTTAAGAATTTAGTGTCGTTTTTATTTTAATTTAAAAGGGGACGTAGAGGGCCGTAATCCCCGGGCCTTGGAAATTGATTCCATACCTTATTCCGGAAGGTAGACGGCAGTTATTAAAAACAGGGAAAGAGGTACCTACCTGGCTGCTTTTTGTAAGCTGAAATGTGGTTGAAACTAATTGAAAAAAAAAGTCTACAGATCTTTTTTTCTCTGACTAAATCAAATTTTCTATTTTGGCATGCCTACTGACTTTCTACCAATCTACAAAGATCTAAGAAGTATCTTGTACTATATAGGTTTTTACTACAGGTTTCTACTAATACACCCCAAGGCTGCCTGGAAGCACTATTATTATACTAAGCGAATTCCATGACAAGGTCTATATCAATTTGTAATTCCTCAAAGATCTCTACATGCCTAATTCAAACGAACTTATGTAATTGGTACTTATTTTAATTGACGAAAAACTGATGGGTACCACCTTACTTTAGGTTAACATGGAGTTAACCATTGTTTTTGTGTATTTCATTCTCAATAAATATTTTCATTTCATCTCATATGGAGGACCTTACAAGATTTAAAGATAAATATTATGAAACAGGTATTTCTAGCTAATATTTTCATACCTACCGCAGAAGCTGAAACCTCGACGTTCCGAGCAATTTTTACAGGCAACGAAACGTAGAAACTGTTGAAATTCAGAATGACGCCACAAAGGCTTCTCTAACGATGTACGAAACAGAGCACACGGCTCAAAGCGAGAGGACCTAACAACGTTTTTTTACTTTGTTGCGTGATTTTTATTGTAATATTTTTGCGTTTTTTGGTAGTTCTGAGTGCTGGGTACACGTCAAATCCTACTCCATACGAATAGTAGGTACCTACTACCTTCAGCAGCTTTTCTATTTCCAGACCTAGTATCAAGGTATGTAGGTAGTCTAGATAATTATATTACGTTGCACCATTAGAATTATTATACAGGGTGTTTGGTAGACCGCGTGGAATATGGTGGGGATAGGTGGAACCAAGAGCAATAATTGCGGCGGCTTTTGTAACACATAAAAGTCTCTCGGCTATTTATAAGAATTTTAAGCCATATTGAATGTTGTTTCCTAGTAGTAATGAAGTTAAGTAATTAAATAAATAATATTAACCATTGCCCATTACTTATCGCATGTAATGTTATTTTGTAAGGATCTGTATCTGGTGTACAATAAAGTATTTTTGTATTGTATTGTATTAAATCCGATCACGGGCAGTCTTCCTGGCGGTGAAATCGGTGCCGCAGTGGAGGTAATATAACAGACAGAAGCTACTCCCTTTGCATTGGTAGGTTCTCTTAGTTAGTTCTTACGACATACACGTGTTAAGTTGGGAGGATCGATTCATACGTTTGACGACCGATGTGGCGCGGTGGGCGAAGGTCCGCCTGCGACGCAGGAGGTTGCGGGTTCGATTCCCGCCTCGGAACAATTGTGTGTATGATCTGCAGATATTTGTTCCGGGTGTTCTGGTCGTTTTCTATGTATAGTAAAAAATATTTATCTATGTAATGTATTTTATTATGTATATCAGTTATCTAGTACCCATAACACAAGCTTTGCTTACCATGGGGCTAGATAATGCTGTGTGGATTGTCCAGCATTATTTATTATTATACGCCGCGATAGTCACCAAATATGCCAAATATGTTAGTATGATACATAATGTGCAAAAAAAGAACTTAAAATAGGTATAATAAAATTAAAATAAATGTAGGATGTGCAGAGAGCAGTAATGACCTGATCATACTTAACCCTATGTCCAATAGTCAACTTTGCAAGATCTTTGCAGGATCTATTTTTCTATGTATATAAATAAAACTATAAATTGAGAGGGAGTGTTGAGACATACATACTCTATGATGGATTCGATTTATCGTAACACAATTTCTGTCTATGCTCGTCGCTTGTGACGTGCCTTCTCAGATAACAAAAAAGGTAGAAGATTCTAGCTAGTAGGTACCATAATGTCCATCTTTGATGAAGTGTCCGCTGTATGAACCGGCCGGCAGCTATTGATACGGTGCCAGGAGGTCCGCTGACAATGAGGGAGCAGCGCATCAATCAGGAGTCCCATCCATCACGCGGGCACCGAATATCTGCCCAGAAAATATTGAGCTTGCGAGGTGGATTGAGATTCATCGTAAGAAATTACACTTATCTAACTTACATATAACAATCGACTTCTAGGTTCTATTGCTGTACCTAGTACCTTCGAACTGGTTAAATATGTATTGTATTTCTTACGTCGCGTCGGTGCCTTTATTTTATAATAGCTTACGCCCGCGGCTCGGCATACGGTTTATCAGGATACATAAATGAAAAATATAATTATAAGAATAGAGATAACGAGCTAAACGGGTCCTATGAGAATTTCTTGCAATAGTTTTTGCTTTATATACCTCTAATTTGAGTATATATGTACGTACATAGTTATTCAGTAAATTTGATAAGATAGCTACGAAGCTACGCCGTAGCTGGCTACGAGCTACAACGTAGCACTTGGCTTGTAAGTTGTGGACGTTGTTTGATATAAAGCGTTGCCTTTTATATCGGAGTCAAACAGATATAAAGACATAAACAGCATAAACAAAACTCTGATAGACTTCGTACTAAAATGCAACCCTTAGTCCGTACAGGAATATAAAGTAGAAAGATCCTCACGTGTAGAAATATGTTAACTTACTGTTTATAAAATATTCATGGCAGTAGAGATTCAAAGCTCGCCATGCAGAATACTTATTTGCCTCGGCAATAAAAGTAAACTCACAACAGCCTTCTGATTTCCCCGCGCGGAGTTAAACAAACTTCCAAGATTTACATTTTCAATGTGAAATCTGAAATTATGTCGCAATAGTGCAGCACTTATGCAAAAATATACTAGCTAAGTGCCGCAACAGCTATTAAAGCGCTTCAGGCTGATTGACTTTAAAAACAGTTGCAAGTTTAAAGCGCTTGCGGACTTTGTGCAGCGCTGGAGCCGCTGATTGCGAGAAATCGCTGCAACTCCCAATTGGTTCGGAATCTAGTTGAAAAAGTTTTGGCGAAGTGAACGAGTTGGAGCTTGTTCTTGTCAACAGTTTCTGCCGGAAGTGGCCGTGTTTTGCACTCCAGTGTGCAAAGTGAAGTCAAATCAAGGTTGTAGGTTTACAGCAAGTCTGTCATATCTTTGATTATATATTAAAGTAAAGTTTTATGTAATCATTGTAAAAACTATACCCCTCTAGCAACAGTTAAAAGCAGATCTTTGCTGGCCGTTGTTTTAAATAAAGGATTCCTTTGACATCGAATACTGCTGCGGCTTCACTCGGAAATTGGGACTTCATAACGATTTCAGGGAAAAAAGTAACTATGTTTAGGTACATTCGCTCAGATGTTCAAGGAATTCCTGCCTGGTTGGCTCTGTGGGACCATTATTGTAATATAACCACCACCATTTTTAATGTGTACTCGTAAGAATAAAGCCACTGATGACCATTTTTCTATTAAATAACAAATCATATGATTTTATATCTATAACATCCCTATTTATTTTGTTTGCGGAGGGGGGCGCTGACTCCGCTACACAGTTTCTTAACTTTTGCGGTAGTTAGCCCACAATTGTACCCTATACTATAAGTTTCTTGTTTCTAATAAAGATTTTTGTATTTCATGTGGTAATAATAGGTAGTGTTTTGAATCACATTGGATTGGACATGGAAAGGAAGGCTTACGGAAACTATCACTAGATGGCGTTACGGGTTGCAACCGGAGAAAATTATTGATATTTTACACCAAATTGTATCAAAAGCGTAGATACCACAGGTAGATACCGAAAATTTGCGTTCTTAATGTGTGAATATTGCTATCATCGGCCCGTTAATTTCCCAAATAAAATAAAATTCAAAAATATAATAAAACTTACCTATATACAAGTACCTATGATGGTGGGATGACGACTTGCGAAAGACTGCAGGTAGATGCTGGATGTGGCAAGCTGAAGACAGGGCGTTATGGCGCTCATTGGGGGAGGCCTATGTCCAGCAGTGGACTGATATAGGCTGATGATGATGATGATGATGATACAAGTACCTACCTAGGTATAATATAAATAAATACTTCTATGAAATCGAAGTTTTACAACTTCATTCAAAGTAAATTCGAAGGCAAGCGCCAGTTCAGTAATAAATCTGGCGATGTCCTCTTTCCGCTTCCGCCCTGACACAGAATAGCTAACAGTACGCAGCAATACAAACTATTTACCTACCTCCGTAAAAATACATTATTTTCCGATCTACAGGGCCGAAGTTAGGAGAAAGACTTGGGGCAACATTATTTCTGGACATCATTACAAAGTTTCAATCAGAACAAAATAGTGATCCACCATTTTGAGATCTGATCGATTTTTAATGGTGCTGAAATACAAAACAATAATAATAAACCATCAAAAACACATAACGAGGGCGGCCTTGCTTTTTACTAGTAAGAAAGTAAGTAAGTAAATCATTTATTTGACACATAAAACACATACATACAATTAATCAGTTTAATCATAAAAGTACAAAATTAAAACAAAACATAATTATCAAAAGTAATTACTAACAACTAGGTGTCGTTCCTCTAAAAAAATTAGTTTTGGTAGAAACCTACATATTCTTTTGGTGGTAGCTGACGTGTCGTTGCGATGAAAACGCAAAAAATAGGTTTCTACCAAAACTAATTTTTTTAGAGGAACGACACCGTGTTTTTGATGGTTTATTATTATTGTATTGTATTTCAGCACCATTAAAAATTGATCAGATCGCTGACGTGACCGTTTTCTTATTCCATTTCCAGTTGTAGTTTGACTATAACGATAAAGGTAATTTTAGTAAAGCTGTTTGATTGCTTAGAATTTGAAAACAATATCCAGGTGCCTGTGGATTTCTTGCCCCCGTCCTTACTACGCTCCCCTGAAGGAAAACCCTGTAAATCCAATACGTTTTCATCGCAACAGGAAGAACTAAAGCCAACTTCCGCATACTTTGATATTTGCTTTTCAATATCGTTAGATCGTTATTTCCATAAAAAGAAATAGACACAGATTTCATTTACTAATTGTGTATTTACCGACGTAGTTTTTTATTTGACGTGGAAATGCTCATCAACGATATATAAAGACTCTGTTAGATCCGAGTCGATAACCATTGATTTCATTATTTTGATAGCCTTTCAAAAAGTTGTTAGTAGAATCGGCTGTACCTAGAGTTGATGAATGACGACTGTTGTAGCGCGGCGGTTGAAGGTCCGCCTGTGACGCAGGAGGTTGCGGGTACGATTCCCGCCTTGGAACAAATGTCCTTACGATCTGAAAATATTTTTACCAAGTATTTTTCTGTGCATCGCAAAAAATATGTATCTAAGTATTGTATTCTATTAAGTGTGTATATCAGTCATCTAGTACCCAAAACATAAGTTCAGCTTAGCTTAGGGCTAGATGATGCTGTGCGGATTGTCCAGCATTATTTATTTATTATTATTTATTCAGTAGTTTTGGCGTCAAGTTAACAAGTTAAGTAAAAACCATCCATCCAACAAAAAATCCAAACTTTCATGTTTATAATATCAGTGTGATAATTCCAAGCTCCCTGAATAAACAAAATTACAGTCCGATAGTAGTTTAATAGGCTACAGGGAGGTACCTATCTCTTTCCAAAACTTCTAAACGAATCGACCACCATCCAGACGAACCCATTTACAACGTTAATTAACAAACTGTGAATGATCGCGTGTTGGTCATCACATCAACAATGATTACAGAAAGCGTGTGAAGCCGGGGTGTGCACTAATGTGTACCAAGTAGTAGGCTTGTGTAGTGCACGAGTGTACCTATGAGTGGTGGTTAACACGGAGTGCGGCGGTGTTTGGCCGCAGACGAGTGGCATTGTTACGGATTAATACAACGAAGTAGAAACTATGGAAGGGTCATATATTTATTTTCATAATTACATGCCTTAAAGAATTTAACACTTTACAAGGTAAATTAGGGAAAAAACTTCAAGTGATCTCAGTGTGGATCTAAAGGTGCGTCAGGACGCAATGTAAAAAATAATTGCGTTGAAAAGTTAAATCGCAAGACAATAATAAATTTCTACCATGGCATTTAAATACACCATTGTATCTACTAGGCCTTCGTGAACCATAGGACACAATTTTCTACTTTACGACTAAATCTGCAAAAACTCTACGAAATATCTAAATATAAAATTCCATCCAATTTTAATCAAAGTGCTCACCTAGTGTCATCGAAATTGCACAAAAAGTAGGTCAAATGTCCAACCACCGTTCCACAAACACTTCCCGCTCGTCCAATTCCCCGACTCCCGCTTTCCCATTAAAAGGAAAGTCCAAAAACCATCTAAACCGTTTCCATTACCGACCAAATCCATGATTATAACGGCAGCGGTCATAAACCTTCGGTTTACAAGGCCCGCTGTAAACTGCTCTCTGATTTACGACCCCTGCCACGAGTACACTATAAAAAATGTTTAGTGTCACAATCACCTGACTTTGGGCAAATAAAAACTTTGTTTGCCAAATTTTATACGATCGGAATTATCGGAATATGCTTCCGAAGGTTGGCGACACCTGGCCAAAACGTATCTACCTGACTTACTACTCTATCCTTAAGTTTCCAAGAATCCCATGAGATTTTTTTAGAGCACCACTTCCTCCTGGCTCCTTATGGATTGCTGTCGTGTTTGTAAATGTTTCAAAGTCTTATGCTTGTCTTTGACATTTACTGGGCTTTTCTATAAAATGCCTGCAGTTGCTACAAGCAAAGCAGCAACCAGTATAAGAAAAGATTCGCGGCATTCTATATTTCTGTCTAGAGTCCAAAAACGTCTCATTACTGGCGGCCTTTAAAGTACTAAAATACAAACGAGTATATTATCAGGCTCCACGGGGAGTATTTATCTTGGCCGAAAGTTGGACGCGAACAAAGAGATACTTACTAATTAAATTTTTCTCGCTCTTCGACTGTATGGACATTTAGCGGACAAGATATTACGAATAAACCATTCGATTGCTCTTTTGTATTACTTGACATCGATCCGATGCGATTTCCTTTTAAAATTCGTTATTTTTAAGTCCCAAGCATATCTGGGTTACGTAAACGACCTTCATAGTGTTGTGTAGCGTAGGTACCTAGAAAAGATATTCAAAATGGAGAGATAACATCACACTAATATTATAAATGCGAAAGTTTGGATGTATCGATGGATGTTTGTTACCTCTTCACGACAAAAGAGTGAGACAGAGACTTTTCTTCCAGGTAGCCGACAGCCGGGACATCTGAAAAGGCACTTATATTACTTGAGACAGACGCGTCTGTCGGTTTACCCTTGCTAGTTCCTTTTCTACATAGCTATGGCCTTAGCATATGTTTCTGAAAGTATATTCCGCCATGTCCGCTGTCCGCTATACTTTATCTTCTATCTAACTCGTCCGCTAAATGTCCTTCCTTCAAACGTCGTATTCGTTTCGTATTCAGCTCGGGTCGCGAACTATTTACCCGGCATGCATTCGGGTCACGCGATAAATCCGACTTATTTAATCTACTGAAACATCTCCTGTTTTATCGGATAATAAGTGGATAAACAATCTGAACAAACAATATCTTAGGGTCACCGTGAATCGTTTCAACATGACTATTTTGGAAAATATCTTCTTTACCCCGAGTCCCTTTGACAATAGTATCAAGAGGTGACGTTTCATTTTACCTTAGGTTTTGGTACAGTAGTGCCTCTATCGTGCGGTTAGGGAACTACGCAAATCCCATACAAATATGAGACGTCACGATCACGTCTAGTCTCCATTCTATCGCCAAATAGATTTGGGACTCAGTTATTTGTTTGTGGTGATAGATTTGACCTGTGAATTAGACAGCATGTAAATAAAAAGACCGGACAAGATGACGCAATATATAGATAACCGTAGGGGTACCCAGCAGTGGGTATGCACGGTTTGAATAGATGGATAGAAAGAGCATAGGCAAGTCAAGGCTTGCAATGTCAAAACGGTATCTGTTCCGTCCCCATGTTGGCCGAGGCTCATCGAGTCAAGACCAGCGTCTACTGGCTTGTCGCATGGGGACTAACTAATGAAGTCTACACACGTAAGTCAGAAACGCTGCCGGCGCTATCAAAAGATGTCTATTTCGTGCCGACCAACATCTAACCCGCCGGGCTGTGTCCGTAGCGCTGACCAGATTGACCATAAAGTTATTGATTTTTGAGAGTTTACCAATATTTCGGCACAGTTTCATGCGCCGCTTCAGTTATTCCGTGATCATGGCGCATGATAGTTTCAAAAGTTTTAAGAGTGACCATATCGCTACTTCAAAAGGATAGACTAAACTATAAAATGACCATCCTTTTTGAACAGTCGGGTACAAATAACAGGCGTTTTAACTTTAACCTGGTCCACATACCTAACTAACCCACGGTACGCAATCATAAACCCTTAAATCCGTATTTTCCAACATCGGTTCCAGGTCGGCACAAAATCAATACACATCTGGCTATAAACCTGTATCGGAATTAGATTTACACTGTAAGTTGGTTTTTGAATACCTGGACTGACTCAATTTGGTAGATACCTACTTGTGTAAAGACATTTCACTTATCATAATATCTCTTATAGGGACTTGCCACCTCGTATGCTTAACGGTATGCAAGTAGCGAGATGGGGAGGTAATGAATCATAATACTCTGACAGAAACATAAAAAAACGTTTAAGGTGTTTTTTATTTTCTCGGTAAAGAAAAATTCTAATTTCTGATATTTTTTCTGCAAAACCAACTATGTCACTTACACAAGTTTAACGTTAGCTTAAAAACGAACCAGAAACTTAGATTTTGTTTCCGAGTTGGCCACCTAGATTCTAGATCTAGATTCAAGTCAAAGCCATGACAACGCAACATAAGAGAACCAGTTTTCAGTGCGAATGCGTCCCAGCCTGGCTTGTGTGAGCAAAAAGACATCGGAATATTCTGCGGGCGAAGCCCCGACGGCCACGCACTGCGGCGCAAGCCACTGGCTTTTGTTTGTCTCGAAATACTATAAAGACTTACCCCTCAAATATACTTTGAAGCCCACAAACTTAAACGTAACTCAGATTTAAGCCCGTCTCAAGATTTTCTGACAGATTTTCTTTGAAAACTGTCAAAAAATTGCTTCTTGAGATGTGCTTAAATCTGAGATGCGTTTGAGTATTTTGGGCGTTATTACTGAAAACTCACATCGACTCATCGCTCCACTATCGTCGCCACTGCAGCAACACGCCTTGTTAGAGCGGTTAAGGATTACTCAGACACTATCAGGGTTGTACTCGTACCTATAACTTAATGAACCTACTACTGGCTCAAGGCTAGTAGTTTGGATAAGCGAGAGGCAGGATAGAGGTTTTGTTGCTTATTTTTGCAGCTTAGGTACGGAGGAACTTTGCCGTTGGAGATACCTTCGTAGCTATAACAATAACTGTGTAATTTTTATTAAAGATGTTGAAATCTCCTGAGCTTTCCGTCTACACCAGCGCCCCAGCAATGAGATTATGGCGGCTCCGCCCCGTCCGGGGCACTGAGCAATCTAATTTTTCACTCACCTACGTAGGATTACAGTTTTCACTCCGATATTTAGCTAACTGGCCCGGAGCGTGTTTCGAGTCGCTATCGAGTTATCCAACATATTGCAAATATTGCAATATTTTGCTGTGAAAAAATATTATTTTGATTGAATTTTGACATGATTACATTCCCAACAACTCATAGCTACAACTAAAGATGGATTCACCAAACCCTTTAACGTTAATACGCCCTAAATCTAGATTGTAGAGTTGAATCGACGGCGACTGCGTACTTAGGTCAGATTGTGTGGCGGATTATTCTGATGAAACCGAGCTCCACAAAATTAAAAGCAACGAATTGATCGCCGTATCCGGAAGGTTCGAGAAAGCTCCGCTTTGAAGCTCGAGTGCACATATTCAAACAGGAATCCCAGATGTTTACACTCTTTATTGTGCGAATTTTCCCGATATTCTTTGAGACACTTCACTGAAATTGAGGTGTCTTGCAGAAGCCTTCGTATATTCTTGGAATTTGACGCTCATACGTTTTATCGATCATAGAATTTTCTCGTCGATGGCTCGAGCTAAGCTCTCCACTGGTTGGAAATGCTTTCCCTCTCCAAACATGCAGTTTCACGTTCGGGTTACAAAGAAAGATAATGTTGAAATCTATTTTGAATGGAATAGAATATTTTGTACATTCCCAATTGAAATAAGGTTTCACGGACGTGTGAGATTCGGACGGAAAATATGATTATCCAAACGGAGTGTTCGTTATCTTTGTGGCATTCGTTTCAGTTATAAAAGGATTATAGATTTCCTTTGCGTTATTTCGGTGCACAAAAGCGTTATTTTACCGACGAAAAACAGACGTTAAATCTTTTAAATTTGGTTCAGTTCTGTTTTCAATGAGCAATTTTAACGCGCTTAATAATATTGAATAAATAAATCTTGCAATTAAAATTGTTTACAGAATGGCAACACAATTTTGCCGATGTAAATATTTTGGTGCAGTGTATAATATAATGTAATAATGCACAGAATGGTGCATTCTGTTGAGCTATGTGCAATAATGGGAGATTTATTCACGTGATATTAAAGCGGGGTTTAATCTGTATAATGTTGTGTTTACGTTTAATACAATGTTAATAAAATAAGTACATAACCGCTGTGTAATTTATTGACTACCTATTGACCGGGCAATGTAGGTAATTACTAAAATAGGTTTTGCATACGCCAATTGTAATTAATATATTCGTTTCACTGCTATTGTACAGCTTTTTTGGTGTAATTTTAAAACAAAATATAACCTAAGTAGGTAATTTGATTGCCGCATCACTCAGTGGTCTTGAAATCATTATTTATTTTATTTTAACAATATTAATTAAGCTGTTAATATTCAGAAAATTAACAGCTAACTTAATGTATGTGACTAAATACTGAAGGCTAATTAAAAATGTCCACAAAAAGCTATTGAAAATAATACGAAACAAAGTTACAAGACGACTAATTACAATCTAAAAGTTTGCACACAGATATGTGAGAAATTTCTACCAATTTTGGTAAAATGACTTGAGAAAATAATAAATGTACCACTCACTATTCTTTTAAGTTTAGGGAAGATTCATGAAAATATCCATATTAACCTCTGTGGAAGGAACGATAAAACATCTGCATGATCTCATCAGAAATGTGTTCTGTTGGTTTTACACGTTGGATGATGACAAGTTTTATCTGTGAGTTTTAAAGTTTAAAAATACCGAAAATAAGATAATTTGGATAATACCTATCGAACCAACTAAAAAGTTGTATAGTTGAGAAAGAAAAATAAGTGATCCGCTTCAATTTGTCATTTGGTTGGTCCGACTGGAACAAGTTCACCCGAAATAAAATATATGATCAACCAGTTGGTTCGATTGGAAAAAACCCTTCATCGTCTTCCATTCTGCACAACCAGTTGGTCGGTTTAGTAGGTTGCATTGGAAGAACAGATCCATACTTTGTAAATATGTCAAAAAGCGGCAAAATCCCAAGCCAAGAGCGGAAAAAACTAAGGGGTCAGCCACACCACCCGCACTCATGTGTACACTCCGCCTCTCACGCCAGAGAGAATGCAAATCCAGCTCAGGGCGACTTTACAATTTAAATGTCAACAAGTAGTTCCTGCTCCCCAAGTCGCAGGCAATGTTGAGGTTTTCACGTTTCTATTGGAATGCAAGAGGGAAGTGGCTTGTTCTAAAAAACACTTTAATATGTACATTGTCGCTTTAAAATTGACTGAAGGTGGAACCACACTATAGGAGTCTTTTGTGTTGTGGCGTGTCAAAAGCGCGTCGGATATCGGTTACAAACCGGCTGTTAATATGGTTAGAGACAGTCATTATTACAACGAAAGTTTTCATCAGTGCGTTCTACCTGTCATAACATACGGAGCTGAGACGTGGACACCCACGGTAGGCTTGGTCCACTAGTTCAAAGTCACTCAGCGAGCTATGGAAAGAGCTATGCTCGGGGTCTCTCTGAAGGATAGGATTCGTAACGAAATCATCCGACAGAGAAACAAAGCTATCGACATAGCTCAATGAGTTAACAAGCTGAAGTGGCAGTGGGCCGGCCATATATCACGAAGAGCCGACAACCGTTGGGGTAAACGTGTTCTTGAGTGGGGACCACGACTCGGTAGACGTAATGTAGGGCGCCCTCCAATAAAAACGTGGGATGACAACCTGCGAAAGATTGCAGGTAGATGCTGGATGCGGTAAGCTGAAGACAGGGCGCTATGGTGCTCATTAGGCCTATCTACTATGGACTATTATAGGTACACAGTATACAGTAATAGTGTGTTTCTAAGATTGTAATATATGAAATCGATATGCTCATATAGCGCCACAACACACCATACCACTAAAGTTTGGTTCTACTTTTGCTCGATCCGCGTACGGTGTGTCAATCGGGAACGATCCTTAGTGTGACAGGGTACTAAAGTGTACAGGGATTACGGGGCGGTCAAACGAAGTGGGTTCGGAATTTGTGAGCATTGGAGGATCGCGGCGATTATGGTCTTTTTGGTTTAGTTTAGGTGTTAGAACCTTTGGTTTTCGGTTACGTAGACTTTAGTACGTAGTAGAACACATTCACAAATAACGCAGTAGGTAGTATTATAATATTCGTAACATAAGCGGAAAATAAATAATGCTGGACCATTCACACAGCATTATCTTGATCCAAGCTAAGCAAATAGTGTTATGGGTACTAAATAACGGGGCATTCCTCTAAGCGCACCCAAATGAAGCGCACCTAGGCGAAGCGCACCCAAGTACTTCCACATAGCGCACCCGTTTAGGTGCGCTTCATTCAGCCTGTATAAATATTAAGTTTTTATTCCTCGAAGCGCACCAATGAAAAAGTTGGGTCTAGTGATGGGATAGTAAAATGTGTCAATATCAAAATTAATTTAAAAATGATGATGACATTACAAAATTAGTTTAATGTTAATAGGTTACGAATCGAAAATTGCATTTGAATAAGATTAAAATAAAATAATCCTGCATCCAATACTATTTTGCATACATAATCTGATTCATTTATGCACTTGACAAAGGAAATGCGTATGTGTCCCATGTAATCCGACTCATTGTAATCCGCCCACTTTGTCCGTTTGTTTACAATAACAATGAGTCAAACTAAAAAACGGATATGGATTGACTATTTACTCTCATATTAGTCGAGTGAAAGACAAAAACGGCAGAAAAAACAGTATTTCGATGAGATAGCTTATTAGTTAGATGGATAGATAGATAGATTAGTTATTCATACAAATATGTAGGTTACATCATTAAGTTAATAGTTCCTTAAAGCCTATGTTAGGTTTGTATTAGCACTATAGTTCTCACTTAATTTAAAAATAAATTGATAATCTAGGTACTGTACTTAACGAATGATCTGACAGCAATACATAATACAATACATTACATAAATAGATATATTTTACTATACATATAAAACGACCAGAACACCCGGAACGAATATCTTCAGATTGTACTAACATTTCAGGAATCGAATACGAAACTACCTGCGTCGCAGGCGGACCTTCGCCTACCGCACCACAGAGGTCGTTAAAATATAAGAAAATAGATCACACTTGTTTTTTCAATCGACAAAGTCACTATGATAAAAAACCACTGCTTAGTAAATTAGGTAACTACTAAGTTTTTTAGATTGAGAGCTTATTTATAACTAGCTGAGTCCTGCGGCTTCCCACACATGGAAATCTGTGTCAAATGGTTTATAAACCTTCCTCTTGAATGACACTATTTATTAAAAAAAAGGATCAAAATCCGCTGCGTAGTTTTAAAGATCTAATCATACATAGGGACAGACAGACAGCGGGAAGTGACTTTGTTTTATACTATGTAGTGATTACCACGGGTAAGGGTGAATAATAAGAGCTATGTAGCACATTCGTAGCACATCTACACCGTAGTGCCTCTACGCCCCGTAGGACATCAACGCCGTAGCACATCTACGCCGTAGCACCTCTACGCCGCCGTAGCACCTCTACGCCATAACAGCATTATCTACGTCGTGGGCCAATTGTCGTGAATCTCTGCACGGCTACAGGCCATATATCCCGGCTCCGCCCGCGGCGCCCGTAAAGTACAACCATTGACGGCCAATGAGAAACGGACGATAGATAAAATGCCGCTCTGAGACTGTAATCTTGCTTTGCAGTGTTTACAACGTACTTGTGTGTTTGGTGAAATGAGGCACATTTTTCTCTCTGTTCTCCCACACATGTCCAGCAGTGGACATTCTTTTGGCTGATATCACAGCTATTCCTCGAATGAAATTCGGTAAGAAAATTGCACTTTTTAAAACTATGACGGTTTACAAACACTCGTACTTGTTAGTGACAATAATGTATGTTACGGTATTTATTTATTTTAAAAGAACACTGCTCTGACAAAACACATCATGGTAAATAACCCAGTTTAAGATACGTTAAAAAGGAGAGAAAAAATAATAAAGCTCCTCTATAAACCTAGTATACTTAAAAAAAGAGGACCATGTCTATTTAACTGTACTCGTATATGGTAGGTAGATGTTTGTTACTCGACAGTTATCCGATTTAGATATTTTTTTGTAATATAATATAGAAAACGGTTTTGTAAAGGTATTATACATTTCCAAGAAATTCCTTAAATTGCAAATCACGTGAGAAATCGCGGGAGGACGCTACTTACAATAATCTCCAAAAAAAGAATTAGAATGAGCTACACACAAAAGCTTAAAAACTCGTTTATATTCGAATCAAATACTGAATAGAGATCTCCAATTATATTCAACGAGCCCCTGCAGATAATATCCGAAGCTTCGAACGGAACCAGACCCGTTGAAGTCTTCAGCTGTCCCTTCCGAGACATTTCAGCGTCTTCACGAGCCATAAAGCCCAGAATATGAATTTAATATGTCTTTAGAGGTATTGCTGTGATGGAATGACAGCTGATTTGAGCAGGAAACTGGAAGATTACTGGATCATCTGACTTTTATGCCACTTTGAGAGGTCGACCTCAGTGGCGCAGTGGGCGAGAGGACAGAGACGCGGGTTGCGTACTCGATTGTTTCTAATTTTGCTCTTGAGTTGTGTTGAGCAGAGACCTTTGCCCTGATGTGCCACACAGTCTCGCTTACTCATATCTCCCTGACTCGACTGCGCAAGGATTATATAAATATAATATTATGTTAAAAAACATATTTATATTCTTTTCCAGTTTGTTTACTTTTGCAAAATGTACAATACAATACAATACAAATACGCTTTGTTGCACATCAAACACAGAAAAAAACAGAAAAGAAAAAACAAACAAAGATACAGATGCACAATGGGCGGCCTTATCGCTAAGAGCATTTTCTTCCAGGCAACCTTTGGATGGACACGTAGCTACAGTATAGGTATAGACGAAAACGTATTATATTTTATGTTCGTTTAATTGTAGCGAGGTGTGAGCAAATAATTGCATGTCTATTTATTTCAATAACGGTATTCACATATTGTATTCACAAGCTACATTAAAACAATTGTTATTAGTGACTGCTTCTGCAATATTAATGACTTCTTAGTTGACGATCTGAAACTGTGACCGACTTTGATGTATTATAACGTAAATTATTCATAAAAATTAAATACAACAATCTTAATATTTGCATGCCTAGTTTTAAGGTAGAACATAATTGAAACATCCTAATAATATTATAAACGTGAAAGTTTGTAAGTATGAATGGATGGATGGATGGATGTTTGTTACTCTTTCACGTAAAAACTACTGAATGGATTTTAATTAAACTCTACAATAATATAGCTTATACATCAGAATAAGACATAGGCTACAATTTATAAAGATATATTGTATATTATCCAAAAAATCTATCACCACGCGGGTGATAGATTTTGTGCACAGCTAGTTTAATATATTAAAGATCTACAAGTGCAACCTACATTATGTTGAAGCAAATAAATGAATCTTCATGTTTACATCATCTAGTCCCAAAGTAAGTAGAACAGCGAATATTTTCCTTTTCAAAATCAATACACCTCTTATCGTATAAACAGCGGTATAAACAAGAGTTAGCGTAATCCGGCCAATATCCGACCAATCCGTACAATCCGAGGATCCGTTTGTCCGGTGCATTCCGGGATCCGGACACATCCATACGTGTCCCGGGAATCCCGTAACTGATGTCCGACTCTAGGGCGGGGCAAAAACACTAATGTCGATAATGTTATTTTGTATTTCTATTATTAAAATTAGTTATCAAATTATTTAATATAATCTACTGACTGATTATATTAGCACGGTTATATCGGGGTTCCAGATGGTGTGGGTTTGGTTCCAGATGGTGTGCGTTTGGTTCCAAATGGTGTGCGTTTGGTTTCTTCTACAGAAAAATAACAAAGGAATGATGCAGGCACCACAGTCCAGACATTATTAATACTTTCAGAATCATCATATCAGCTTATACAAGTCCACAGCTGGACATAGACCTCCGGTGGATATGAGAAACACATAATCATTATAAAGCGAATTAATTTTTAACCGACGAAAAACAAAAGAGGAGGAGGTTCTATGGTTGGCTATACCTATGTATTTTTTTTTCAATCATTGAATATTTTCCCGTCTGTTATGGACCGATTTGGAATGTTTTTTCGCAAAAGCGAACACAAATATACAAAAGTATAGAAAATTATCCCGAGGTAGTCCCTCAAATTATTATTTTTTATCGAGAGATAGGTAAGTATTGGTCCCTAACAAAAATCTGTCTAAATAAGTACTAATGAATATGAAGTTTCAAAATGAAGCATGCGAATCTATTGTTAGAAACTAGTACAAACTATACAGTATTATAACTATACGTATATGTACCTACTGCGTACGTGGTACATTTATCTCAGTAAGTACAAATAGTTATAAATAAAACAATCTTCCCACCTCCATGTCCCCTCCCGCGACACCCGAATGCGATTCCCGACGATATTTCTTTGGAATCGTCGCTTTGTCTCCGTAATCGTATGAGACTCGGAACGTTTCGCAGCCTCCCTCCGCCGCGGCCTGCCAGCTCTTGTCCAAACTAATTGTGCTGACTAGAGGGGCTTTTGGACCTGCTATTATTTTATGTACTATATTGTAAAAATAGCGCGTTTTATGAGCGTTATTGTACAATTTAACGTGAATAACGCCTTTTCACGAGTTATTTGAGTTAAAATGCGCCTTAATACGCGTTATTCGCGTTAAAATTACCGTAATAACGCTGATAACGCGCGTTACGTTATGTGTTAAATAGCATGGTAGCCACATGGCCCCACACCCTCAGATAACTTGAAAAGTTGACTTCAACTTCTTGCTAAATGGTTTTGCTTCTGTATTGACGCAATTCTACCAATGTCCATCTGATGATAGCATCGCAAGCTCATCGGATTCCGGAACGATTTTTGTTCTTGTAACCATTCAGTTGAATACGTGAGTAAGTGAGGGAGGAAAATATTCGACCAAGCTGAACTTACGTTTCAATTTGACTAGTTTTTGCTCGTAGTTTCTTATGCATTCTCACAAATTAGAAGTAGTTTTAAGTATATTTACCTACTTCTAAGTAAAGTAGCCAGAAATAATAACACACTAACTACTACTAATAACAACAACTGATAATGCAAGATATATATATACACACAACTAATAATAACTAATAACTTCAACGCAACACAATCATAACATTTTCCCCCAGCTACCGGCCAGTGCCTGTTACGAAGTGTCTCTAACTGCGATCTTTGTCTACTAGAGCACAAAAAACTCCCCTTACAGTTTACAAAAAATACCACCTAAATACAAATTTACAGAAGGTAAGGTACAAACCCAAACCATAGATTAGGTAAGTAAAACCCCGGGTTAAAACGTTCTCAAAAACAATTTCAAGAAAAAGCCGTTCGCCACCCTGGACCGAGGACCTTTATGTAAAAGGGCATTTTTTATGGAAAGGTGACACTACCTGATGGGCAGGATGTAATGTAAGTCGTTTATGGGCCGGGGGCCTCAATAGCACTCATTCCCGCGAAATATGGCCATTGGCCGTATCGGGGAATAAATGTTTTACGTTGTGTTGCTTGCGTAATTTATTGGTTTTGGTTGTACTCACTTTTAGGTTGGGGACGCGCTTTATTTGTGGCGGTAGAGATCGTCGGCAATTTAACGGAAGTGTTTGATCTTCTTTAGATTAAAGACGATTCCAAAACTATTATTTGAAAACAACTTTTTAATCCATCTTTCGCAAAAGGTGCGCGATAAATACTATATATGTATATTATGAATGCCGAAGCCTGTCTGTCTGTTACCTTCTCAAGCCTGAACGTCTGATAATAATGTACGGATACTATACCTATAAGACAATTATTTTAATTACAATAAGACGGACAATACGTACGGCTAGATAGCACGCAAGTTGATACTAGTTATTAATATTTTATATGTGAAAGTTATAGTTATTTTTTTGTATATTAGTTAATATCTAGCTTCTTCCGGGTAAAACTTCTGAATGAATTTGAATGAAAATTAGCTAATATGTTATTTTAGCTCTTGAGGCCATATAGGCTTTTTTATACAGGAAAACGCCTGAAGGCATACAGAAGGCATGTTTTCAGATACAAACACGTTATCAAAACCCATGGCTACGCAAACTAAACAAGCCCGTGACAAGCAGTGGAGCACGAGCGACCCGCGGCCGGCGAGTTGTAAAAACATTTCCATCGGCCATTTGTCTGCGCGCACAAACCGGTCCAGTTGTTCTCTCTTGTTCGCCGCGAACGCACGGATACGACAGCTGGGTGGGTGGCACTGGATGAGACAGTTTGCAGGGTTTAGAGCTGAGAGTTAGTTATTGTTCAGAATTATCAGATCTAAGCGGTATGTGCTAGTCAGTATCCGAGTTAGTAATTTTCGAGTAAGTATTCAGTAATTTTACTGTCACAAATACTCGGTTGAATATAGAGGTTGATTTAAAAAATAGGTATATAGTAAGTACTTATGGTGGAAATAATTGGATCACGGGATTTCTGGAACTCTTGCCCAGAAATACCTTGTTCGTATTCCTTACGAACCGGCAAAGGATTTTTCAATGGTATTATTGGATTAAGACATAATTAATTTCTGTTTAGAATAAGAGAATATGAATAGGTCCAACCATAAATAAGAGCTGAAAAAGATTTAACGACAACTGACATACAATAAATAATCACCTAGTACCCATAACGCAAGCTCTGCTTAGCTTGGGGCTAGATGATGCTGTGTGGATTGTCCAGCATTATTTATATATTTAATTATTAATTCAGGCCATCCAGATAATTAATCTGGTGTAAGTCTTATCCAGCTAGCATTACCTCCGGGGCCGCCCTGGCGCCCAGCCCCCAGCGGCGTCTGCGTGAAGATAAATCGCTTCAAACGCTCCTTCCTTCCGCAACCAGGCTTTCGAGTTAACGGGCCCGTGAAATACGTAAATAGGGATTTTATTTAGCACGCCTTTGTACGTTCTACGTTTTACGTTTTCTACGATTCGCTAGCGCACGGGTCGCTTTGACGGTTGGAGCATTGGCTTTGCTTATAATTCGTTTATATGTGTGGATGAAATGAGCGGTTTTTGAATCCACAGTTCGACTTACATAACTCTTTAGAACTGCCACTGTACTGCTCTAGTTTAGATAAATATGTGCCTAAAATCATCTAACACGGGCATCGTCTTTCAAATAATATTTGGTTGTTTACTATCGCCAGCTACCATGGCCTGATTCCGATATACCAACAGAATAGGGATTATGACAGTTACTAAAAATCAAACAATGTTGGTCAAAAATCATAATAATGATGGTCATTCTGTATCATCTGATTTTCGTGCATCGGTGACGTCATGGACAGTAACCGCTAGTATTGTATTATAGTGTTTTAGCGCGAAATTGTAATTGCATTTATAAAAGCTGTATTTTGCCTTCAACATTTCTTTTTTTTTGCAGAAATATGATAAATTTGTATTCAGTCTTTGAGAATTCAACCAAATCTGAATTCTCAAAGTAATCAGTAGATGTCTAGAAATATCTCGTAGTAGTTTCTCTGAGAGCTGAATGATCGTACTATAGGTACATTATCAACGACACGAACTATCTTTATTCTGTCAGATTAAATCTAAAACTTACCCACATACCAACAACCTCCAACAACAAACTTTTGCAAAATATCCCGCAACGCGAATCAGATAAAACAACGAGTAAGTTTCAACCCGAAACTTAAATTCCACATCTCTCGAGTCCTGACGAATCACAGGATCTCTTTCTCCGTGAAATATTAAGTTGCTCGCCAAAGAGCTATCACTCGGGACATCTCGGCTGTAAAGCAAAGGAATCCGGAATTATTAACCCGACATCCCGCGGCTTGGGGCAGGCTGATTGTGGCGGCTGGATCACTCGAATAGAAAACCTTTCCATGTGAGGAGTAATCCACAAAATCTTACAATTTTACCATAAAATCAAAATTTTAAATTTAATTTTTTTGGTATTGTTGTTAATTTTGCCCGAAAAGTGTGAATTGTAGTGGTACCGGACCAGACATGACTCGTCAGACAGGAAATGCAATACATTTTTAATATATCAGCTTTTATATCCTGTAGGGCCGAAGTGCTTGTAAAGAGAAATCTAACGAACCCAAACTAGATGGGGTCAAGTCGTTTCGTTAAGGTGCTCCTATGGCCACCTTTCTCTCATCATCAGATCAGCTACTAGATGGTACCATGACTTTGCATTGTCATAGTTGTGTTTTAGGAACTTAAATATGCCAAACTTAAGCTCAGTAGGTTGAGGACAACTGGTCTAAAATTCAGTTTCAAATTTTATCCCATTAATCACATACTCAACAGGTCAAGTAAGTTAAAGCTTGTAATAAAAGGACGAGGATAGTCCCTAGAACCTAATAAATATATATTTCCAAATGTATATACATATATTCTCCACATCTTACAGACTTGTTTCAAATGATATATACCAGCTACTTGTTTCTTAAGCTAGGTAGGTATACACCCCAGAGGAAAAATTTAAATGTCTCAAGGAATTTATTAAAATTGAGAATTATTCAAATAGCCCCGCAACATGACGACTGACAGTGGAGTGGCTAAATTGGGGCTTGTTTTTTACAGAAAGTTATTAAAGAAGATTGTTTCTTCTTACATTAACTCTCATTTCGCAGAAAATAATTTACAAACTGTCTCAACTTGTCTCGGGATTGTCATGTCACTGTTGAGTAACTATTTATAAAGTCCTTTATAAAAATACTATAAAAGAATTCTATTATTTCTGATGTAAGGCTCGTGCCACACACAAAGAGCCTCTCTTACTACTAAGAGCCAAGCGACTCGCTTAATGATTAAGCCAAATGTATGTGTGTGTTTTATGTGTCAAATAAATGATTTACTTATCTACTTACTTACTTAATGACTGATCCTCCCACAGGCATCTAGCTAGGCAGATGATGATGATTCTTTGTTAATGACAGCTGTCTGGTTGTATACTTTTCTGCCAGTGGTCGCTCGCCGTATGGCCACTGCAATCCAATAATATTCGCTAGGATTAGGCACTAAGCGAGTCACTTGGCTCTTAGCAGTAAGCGAAGCTCTTTGTAGTGTGGCATTAGCCTAAGATACTTGAGGATCACTTCATTCGTGACGCTCTGAAAACTCGATAGTTTATTTCTCTTGTTTTGAAGAGGCTCTAAACATGTTAAGGTAACCAATATCGAAACCTCAGGATTTTCATCATAATTTTGAAACTCAGTATAAAGATATTAAAAGTAAATATCTAGTTCCTAAAACCACATGAATGATGGTCACTCTACCTCTAAGCAATGAAAACCGACCGTGAGACGGATTATTCGAAGCTCTTCAAGTTTTTCTGAAGATTTTTGCGAAGTGTTTTTTGCACAGTTTGGTTTAAAAGATTCTTGTTTAACTTATAAAAGAGCTAATAATGTAACTGAGTAAATAAAAATACCTTAAATGAAAGTTAATTTTGTAATATTATCAGCCTCCCTCAGACTTATGCCTATAATTTATGTTTTAAGCCTTCACAGAAAAGCCCTTTTCAAACAATAAAGTTGCAAATCAGCAATTCGCTCATTAAAAGTGTGCTCATAGAAGCTCAAAAGAACAAACTTTTCATGAGTTGTTATTAAAAAGATTGAAATACACCTTCATGAGTAGGTGTGTGATGATGCTAAAGGTTTTGCTAAACTTGTAACTGATTACAAAGAAGCCGTTTTTAATCGATTATATGATTATTTTCATCATCATCAGCCTATATGCGTCCACTGCTGGACATAGGTCTCCCCAATGAGCGCCATAGCACCCTGTCTTCGGCTGGACGCATCCAGCATCTACCTGTAGTCTTTCGCAGGTCGTTATCCCACCTGGTCGGAGGGCGTTCTACACTACGTTTAACGAGTCGTGGTCTCTACTCAAGAACACGTTTGCCCCAGCGGCCGTCGGTTCTTCGCGAGATTTGGCCGGCCCACTGCCACTTCAACTTGCTAATTCTTTGAGCTATGTCGATAACCTTGGTTCTCTGTTGGATGTATTCGTTACGAATCCTATCCTTCAGAGAAACCCCGAGCATAGCTCTTTTCATAGCTCGCTGAGCGACTTTGAACTGGTGGACCAGCCCTATCGTGAGTGTCCACGTCTCAGCTCCGTAGGTCATAACGGGTAGGACGCACTAGTTGAAAACTTTCGTTTTCAAGCAATGCGGCATGGATGACGTGAAGACTTGACGTAGTTTCCCAAACTAGCTGGATCCTCCTTTTGGCCTCCTTTTCGAAACAGTTTTTACCCAACTGCAGAACCTGCCCAAGGTACTCGGAAACAGTTTCAAGAAGGTGACCATGTACGACCACCGGCCTTGGATCAATGTGACCATTGATCATGACTTTGGTTTTATCCAAATTCATGCCAAGACCGATACATCGGGAGGCTGAAGCTAGGCCGTCCAGCATCTGGTTCAGTTCCTCAAGCCACTCCGCCATTAAGACTAAGTCATCAGCGATCGCAGGTGTGAGATGTACTCGCCGTTTATGTTGATGCCTTTTCCTTTCCAGTCCAGCAACCTAAACGTATCCTCCAATGCGCACGTGAACAGTTTCGGGGATTATTATACGAAACATTAATTCACCATGCAAAACAAAATGATAACTATATTTTGTAAGTAAATGTAAGCACATTCAAATGACCATCCTCATTTTCCCAGGCTGTATCGTGGGGCGGCCAGAGCGGCCAGGGAAGGCCTTGCCAACGAAACGGCAATATTTTCCCCATTACTGGCGACCGCAATATCCCGCCCAACGCCACTTCCGGTGGGATATTAGCGGAACCGGAAGCCGACGTCACGATCGCTGAAACTATGTAAACAGGGAATGCGAATGTTTTTTCAGTCTTTTGTGATTCGGGTGTTGAGTCATTTAGTTTGTTTTGGCGTCTTCATACTGGCAATCTCATCTACGTTAAAACGCATAACAACGAAAACGGATTGTTTCTTTATTGGGCCGTTTGGGCCCTATAAGAGATAGTCATAATTCTATTAGTCATAGTCATAATCCTATTCTTCCCAACATTATACATTTTTGGACGAATAACGATTATCTAGAACTTAGCAATAAATGTAAAGACAGAGTCGATTTTTAGCCTAAAGTAAATGAGGTTTTAGTTTGTGAGTTTTAAGTTATGTAAGCAAAGCAAAGTAAGTTCTTATTAAGTGAAGTTCACGTTCTAGAGATTTTTCTTATAATTTGTAAGCACCTGTTTACGTAATCTGTATCTTAACTATATCCAAAGATGGTTTTATTCTTATCTTAAAGTTTGTTATTATTTATTATTCCGAATTTTGTTAGTGTTCTTTTTTAGGTGTTTTAATTTTTGTAATACGGACTTTGTGGTCTGAAATCAAAATATATAACAAGGTATTGTATTACAAAGATGTAGGTAAGTTACGTGACAGAACTGTAGGGCTCGCGGACTCGCAGTAGTTCTAATTAATTGCACGTATCAGTTACGAGAACCCTCTCGCGCCCTTGCTGGGCCACGAAAACTGCGGTTTCCGTTGTCAAGGGAAATTTGCAAGGAAATGTTACTTTCTAAGTTCATGAATATGTTCGATTTTGGCGGGATATGTACCCGCTACCTCCTTTTCAGTACGGGGATGCTCTGACCAATTAAGCCACGAAATTAGTAACCGACGAATCAAAAATCTTTGAGATTACCCTGACTGAGTACGAGGGCTTACGCACTATCATAACAAAAAACCTCATAATAATTTTTTTTTTAAATATGAACATTCGTGGACGTCACTAAAATGGGGCATTTCTGTGCCTAATTAAAGTAAAAATAAGGCACAGAAATGTCTTATAGATCTGTAAATTAGACGACCGATGTGGCGCGGTGGGCGAAGGTCCGCCTGCGACGCAGGAGGTTGCGGGTTCGATTCCCGCCTCGGAACAATTGTGTGTACGATCTGCAGATATTTGTTCCGGGTGTTCTGGTCGTTTTCTATGTAGAATAAAAAATATCTATCTATGTAATATATAGTATTATGTATATCAGTTATCTAGTAGTACCCATAACACAAGCTCTCCTTACCATGGGGCTAGATAATGCTGTGTGAATTGTCCAACATTATTTATTTATTTATTTAATTCGGGATGATTTCTCTGTGGTGCCTAGCGCAAATTCAAGATAAAAACTCCGAAAAAAGTACACAACGTTTTCTCGCAAGGCCCAAGCATACAGGTACAGCTTGTGGCTCCAAACTGTTGTGACAACTTGGCTGACGATGGATCATGCATAAAAGATAGATATTATTGACATTAATGACACATTCACACAGCATTGTCTTACCCAGAACTAAGCAGATTAGAGAACACGCATAAATTAGAAACACCCTAAACAGATGATAGCTATTCAAACATTTTTCTTTCATACGGACAACACGCAATCTTCTGCGGAGCTTCGCACCTGCGACACAAATGTCACCTAAACGGGACGCCTTCGCAATACCCTTTTTAAGGTTCCTTTGCTCATTCCTGTCGCTGGAGCCCACCTCATGGCCTCGCCTTAATAAATAGTCCACGTAAGCTCAGTCCGCCGCAGATTGTAAGTGGGGCACGCACCGCCCGCGCCCGCTACTGATTCCTTCCACCGCATTCTTGCGGCGGCTTTCATACGGTACTTTGTTCTGATTGCGGCGGCTGCGGCCGGTGACTCGGCAGATGTGATTGCGAAGCTATTTCCATTCTAAGGATCGAGACGAGACGCTTGTCACTTCTGTAGGCCAAGGATTGTTGTCTAGAGCAAAAATGACATCGCATCGTCATATATGGGCGTACATTATTAAAAGTTTATTACATAGATAGATCTTGTTTGCAGATCGTACAAACATAAGTCCCAAGGCGGGAATCGAAAAATCCTGCGTTGCAGGCGGACTGTCATCCACCGCGCCACATCAGTCATGAAGTTAATTTAATTTTCAGGCTTTTGTCGTAGCTAATTTATATCTAACACAACGGTAGGATCACACAGACCGAAACAGTATAAAATGTATTGAGTGAGACAGACTCGTCTGGTTTAACGTGACAGGCATTACCTCAAACTTCTGACAACAATTACAATAAGGCCAACCTAGGTCGTCACAATCGATACAGTCAGTCATGTCGACGCAGTAAATTGCTGAGACACTTTCCATCGCACGATTGCCTTCTAAGAATATTATCTGTAAAAGACATTTCACGAAGTGGTCACCTTCGTGAAATGTCTTCATCTGGAGGTGACCAATTCTGTTTTTACCCACTTCTTGACTTACCCAGTTCTTAGTGTGTCGGCCAGACGTAGCACTACGACGTTTTATAATTACCAGCGGATTTGAAGTCAAATTATAAAACCTACAAAGTGTTTTGTGATTTCTCCCCTTCCGGGAACCCTCCCGGAGATTCCCGACGCCACTCGAGGATTCCCGAACATTTTATTGTCCGTCTATTTCCTGTAACCGCGTATTTTTTATGAGAAGACATAAATATTTTGTAGGCCTGCTCCGGCCCGTGATCAAGCGCTTTTTGAATAGTTTATGAGTGTTCATTGCATTCAATATAGCTTTTATTATTCTTGCTTTAGATTTAAACGCCTGTACTTTTCTTTGCTTTTATGTACTAGTTATAGAAGTTGGTATAATAAGTAGAAAAAAGATTCGAGTAGTGATGCCATGCGCTGCGCGAATTTCCTCTTTGCTCGTTTATTTCTTAACTAATTTTAAACAAAAAAATCTATAAAAGATCACGATTCTAAGAAATTATTTGCAAGACGACCAAACATTAAGACATAGTACCTAACCTACTTAATCGTAGAGGTAAAACATAAGTTCAGGACAAGGCATAAATTCTTCCCAGCATCTGATTTGGCACCGCGCACAAAAAGCTCAGTGGCGCAAAAAGCGGCCGCAAACAGAATAATTCACCGTTCATTCAGTTTCCATTTGAAACAGTAAACGCGAAGGTATTTTACGAGAGAACCCACCTCGTCATCGCCCAGGCGCATAAACAGAAAGACTCAGGTTTTTGTAGGAATTTGTAAAATTGTGGTATTTGAAAGTGGGACATTAAACTGAGCCCTGAGTTTGTTTTTCCAGTTGTATTGTATCGAGATGGTCTATTTTTGAATAGGATTTAGTATAGCGCCTCTATCGTGCGGCCATTGAACTAATTCCATTGAAAACTGAGACATCACGATAATGTCTCGTCACGATGCTATCTCAAACCGAACTGCGGGCTTTGATTTAGTTTCTATAGAAACATTTTCAAATCATTCTTTACATAAATGTTAGTAAAAATAGGTGGACATTACCGCGCAAGATCAGTC
This sequence comes from Eupithecia dodoneata, assembly GCA_947044415.1. Classification (NCBI taxonomy): domain Eukaryota; kingdom Metazoa; phylum Arthropoda; class Insecta; order Lepidoptera; family Geometridae; genus Eupithecia; species Eupithecia dodoneata. Next base: position 11,470,694 of record OX345671.1, read on the forward strand.
TGTATTTATTTATTAAAGGTACATACACCAACATTATACATATATAAACAAGCTTTGCTTACCATGGGGCTAGAGAATGTTGTGTGAATTGTCCAGCATTATTTATTTATTGTGCTTATCTATGCTATAGCTGAGAATCTGTGTCAATTGGTTTATAAACTTCCTCTTGAATCACTCTATCTATTAAAAAATACCGTAGCCGCAATCCGCTGCGTATTTTAAAGATCTAAGCATACATAGGGACAGACAGACAGCGGGAAGCGACTTTGTTATATACTATGTAGTGATGATGTAAACAGGTTCTAATGTATATATACTCTGTACCTTGGGTTCTGGTGGCATCGCCCCATGAGTGATTCAATAGCTCATAGTCGATTGGCGGAGAGCCCAATACACCTCATTAGTGTTTCCTCATACGCCTTCATGTGAAAGCTTCTTGATGAGGAACTAACTTTACTAACTTCTCATGTACAGTGCGAGTACATTTTCAAAGTACTAATCAGCAAATAACTCCCTCATCATAATCTCTATAGTTCTAGCGCAAGAGAATAATAGTACGTAAATTCAATATTTCGATCCCGAATATAAAACTTATTACGGTGTTCGCACCGTAATGAAGCTGCCGCCCATTTCAACAATATGTACATAGAACAAAATGACAAGCAATAATAGAATAACACAAAAAAATTAAATATGATCTGGCTTGAAAACGTAAACATAATATAGTGACATATTTGTAATAAAAAAAAACATAAAATGCTCATTTTATAGGGTTATGTTCACTACCTCTGTGGCGCGGTGGGCGAAGGTCTACCTGCGACGCAGGAAGTGTGTGTACGATCTGCAGATATTTGTTTCGGGTGTTCTGGTCGTTACCTATGTATAATAAAAAATACAAATACAAATGATGCTGTTTGGATTGTCCAGCATTATTTAATTATTTTATTTTATGTACCCCCTATGAAGGTAGAGCTAGTAATTGAGCGCACGAGTAGCCCCGTAGGGCCAGAGGGCACATTTTTGCGGCCAAAGGCTGAGAGGCGCGCGCGATGCCAATCACACAGTGTCCCGCCAATTTAACTTTTAATCAACCCCCAGCTTCTGGCGAGGCCGCAGCCAGGGATGTACTCAGGTGTACATACGGATAATGGGGGGCGTTACTTGCTTTGTATTATCTTGTCTTGTGATCCAATGTTCACTACTATAGGTATAGTGTCCCCTACAATCCAATGAGTCGTTGGTATGTAAGTGTTAAGTTACGTTTCATGGTTTAACTGTACGTTTAGTTTGAAGATAAGTTAATGGTCGCAAGTGTACGCCGTGACGTGTTGCTCAAAGGACAATTGTTTGCGACTGGCTGTAATACGCCTTAGAGACACGTCACAACGTAAACTGCTGAGCCGCGGGAACATGTAACGCTGTATGATAGCAAACCGTACAACTACACATGTTATATTATATTTACATATATTGATATATATCTTATCTTTGTCTTCATGATAGTGAAACTGGACAGGACGCTGGTTTTCCATTCTATGAAATACAATAATTGAGTGGTTACTATAAGTATTAATACAACGGGTATTTATCGCGTTTATTTACCTATGTTTCCCGACGTTTCAACAGGTTTACACACTGTCGTGGTCACAATCATAATTATGTGTTCAGATCGCGCAAGTTTAAAAAAAATATCGAATGGTAACTCTTATCGTCCTTATTGGACGTAACTTATTTGTACGCAAAAAAGCTACAGTTAAAGCTACTAAAAGACATCGAAGCTTTAAAAAATACATGAAACATGAATCAATCAACTTCATGAAAAAACAAAATCGAATCAAAATAATAATTATGTTTTGTTGTGTTGTTATGTCTTGTTGGTCAACTTTTTTGTGAAAAACGGCACTGTCTATCATCAAAATTACTTACTAATTAATTATAAGCTTTTTAAACAAAACAACTACGTAAGTAGCCCCTCCCCCTGCCCTCAGTCCGTCCCCGGCAGCTACAAACTACTCTCATCGTTGCGGGCAGACGCACATTCTATTGGAATTTATTCCAACTTTGATTCGATAAACTAAATTACAGCGAATTCATTAAACAATCTTATTTCTTCTTTAATTGCTCAGTTAGACGACAATTCGGTTTGTATTTGTTGAAAGTTGCTACGGTTTTTATTTGTACCGCATTATTAAGTTAAACACATAATCAAAATCACCTGAGACTCTAGTATGAGTTTGCAAAATACCAAAAAGCTACCTACTTGTCCAAAAGAAACTATTGGATCGCTGTCATATGAAGAAAAGTATTTCCATTTAGTATCTGTCAGGAAACACGCTAAATGTCAAATAAAACGTTAACTTGTATAGTTTTCTTAAACTTGCACATACCGGTACCATGGCCACTGAACGTATCGAGAGAGCCGAATCTATAGAATTGAATAAAATGCCTACTTGTCAGAGTCAGCTACAGAATAACTATATTCTCATATAATATGTATATAAGTGTTCATGCAAAGAATTTAAATATTTTCTGTCGACTCCCTCAGCGTAATTGATTCGTAAGCGTAGAGCTCTCCAAACCACTTTGTTCGTTTTGTTCGCACGAAAAATGTTCAAAATTTTCTTAAATGAATAATTTCGTTTGCACTACAGATGATCTTAAACCAGATCCAGACGACAGCAAGCCTTAACCCTTAACTGTCGACCCCTCGCGACTTAACCCTTGAACAATGAACGCGTCAACCCTGAGGTGCCTTTCAGTGGCGTATCGGAGATGGCTAATTGTTTGATCAAATATTTGAAAGGATAATGGTCTGCGATAAGATAAGCTGCAGGTTAATAGACTGGTGACTGTTAAGAAGTTCTGGTAGTGTCGTGAACGGCCGCGTTGGACGGTTTAATACTTACTGTGGTAATACCAAAGTTAAGTGCCTACTTGTTATTTGTTTCAACTACTATTTAACGAATACGGCTATAACCTAGCCCAGATTTAAATGTGTTCGTAAGTGTGTCACTCATACTATTTCCGCAGTTCATTGGCTGAATAAAATACTATAAAATGCTACTGGTTTATTATAAAATATCAGATTATCTAAAATTCTCGACGATAACAAAGCTTGGGACGCGGTCTTCTCCCAAATCGAACTATCAGCTAACAAGCTAAAGCTTCTTTTTCTTATTTTACAAAAAATATATACAAAAATCTTTGAAACATTATTTCCGTGTCAGTGTTTAATTTTAAGAATTTTAACCCCAGGTTGTGCAGAGAATTATTCCTATTCCTTATTCCTCTTCAAACCTACTTGTTACTTACTTGTTACTTGTTTCTGGACTGGTTTCCGCAACTTGGCCGCCGTTGGGCCTTTTTTGCGTGTCGGGTGGGGGGCTGCTAGTCTAACCACCCGATGTCCTCCAGGAAGGCCAGCAGCTCGCTCTCTTCAAACCTAGAATGTAAGTTATTAACCATAAGATATTATCCATGGTGTCAGTATGGCCAACATAAAGGTGGATGCAGGTTACACTGATATATTATGTAGTGTGGCCAACATAAAAGTCTCACACATGTACATCTGTCGTCGTACGAATCAAGTGTCGTCCACCAGAAGCGGTCCAGCAGCAGCCACAAACCGTTTTGTAAGTTCGGCCTCTAAGTCATTTTAATCCCATTCCAAATCCCCTTCTCGGTCCAGTTTTATCCAGTCATTACTGGTACATTCAGCCGGCCCGTGACCGGCCTACGCCAGTGGCCGGCCTACCCCAGTGGCCGGCCTACAGCGCGACTAGTTTTATTATGTAATCCAAAGAACGATGGACGGCCCCCGCATACTAAACACTGCCAGTTAGTATAAAGCTTTATAGATTGAGAAATAAAAAGGAAATTACTTTGGCGACAAACTTTCAGAGATGTAGGCTGCGATTTGGAATTTATGTCTTCTTGTTATGGTTATAGAAAACAAATTGGGAAATGGAAACGGTGCGCAATAGTTTTACTGTATTCTTCGTTGTAACTAGACTATTTCTACTAATAACGCTACTAGAAGGATTTATTTCTACTTTGTGTTCTGTTCTGAATAAACGAACTATGCAAGTAATAACGGATCAAAATATTGATCAATTAATTAACATTTTTTTATTTCTTTAGACTTGCAAATAACAAGTAAAATTTTATATTATAAATGATTATTAAATCATCTGTATAAGCATTAACATCACAGCTAATAAGTACCTAATAATATGGAGTAGCAAGCCAAATCGCGGCCTTGCATATCATCTTCAACATACAAAAATATTACAAATATCGAGATTTGCAAATATTCACTCTATTCTTATCTCTCGCTGGGCCTATCGATACTTGAATCTCGACTGTTCTATAAAAAATAATGGTTAGTATACGCACAAGAAATAGCGCCTAATCGCCATTAGATCTTGTCTCGCCAATATTTAGGCATATTAACTGTCCAATAGGTCTCCGTCAATAACTCAGTCCTTGTCAGCTCTCATTACACGTCCGATAATGTATGGCGATCCAATTAAACTATAATTTAGGGCTCCATCAATAACGGGACTGCGACGCCCCAACTAATTGCTTCCATGGTGTCTCCGGGCTAGCTGAGGAACTGGCTTGTTGACAACTTGTGTCTGACTGATGGATCCTGTGCTGTCACAACAGTGTGTAGGCTGCAGGTAGAAGGCACAGAGACACAGTATGACGAGGTACAAATAGGATACTAAGATTCTTAAATTAAATTATAGTTAATAAATAAATAATGCTGGACGATTCACACCGCATTATCTAGCCCCAAGTTAAGCAGAGCTTGTGTTATGGGTACTAGATAACTGATAATTATACATATAATACATGGCTTGATATTTTTTGTTATACATAGAAAACGACCAGAACACACGAAACAAATATATATATCGTACACACATTTGTCCCGAGGCGGGAATCAAAACTCCTGCGTTACAAGCGGACCTTGGCCCACCGCACCACAGAGGTCGATTTATATTATTAAAGTGCGTAAGCCCTCGCTCTCGGGGTAATCTCTAAGAAATTAAATAATATCCCAATTATTTACTACCCACATGTAACATTATTTTCTGAACAGGATTAGATAAACTTCAATGTTTTCCCTGTTGCTGGAGCTAACGGCGCAAGCGTTCATTATTTAAAATAGTAAAAAAAAAAATGTCTTTTTATGATGTTGTGGCATCCTCGACCTCAACAGCCTATATTGGTTAAACTGCTAGACACTGGCCCTTGGTAAACGCCTTATTAGCTTTTATCTCATGGTGTGATAATGCCCATATCCAACGCTGCTGGGCATGCGGATTGGGAATTGCAGTTCAGTAGTAGAATTCTTTTGCAGGAGGCGCTACTGCCCTCCCTCCGGTGAGATATCCCGTCGCCTCTTACAACAACTGGGGGAAGAGTTGGTTTGGTGTCTATTGTATGTAAGGCACACGGCTTGTTTGTTGAGGCATAGCCAAATTAAAAACCTAACTGACAAGAAACAAACAATTTGGCTGTCGGCTTCATAAGTTCACAAGTGAGTTGTGTATCCAAGAAGCCTCCATTAAAACAGCCAAAGTAGCAAACTTCCTGAAAAACCGTGCCCTTAAAACTTCCTCCGAACAATTGGAAAATCTGGAATCGAGTAAACTTCTCTCGAAAAACAAGAAACAGCGCACCTGCAGATATATTACGGCAATCCCCGCGACAAATTACCCGATTACCCGAATAAATTACGGACTCACCCGCGCCGGGTAATAGTTCACCGCAGCGCGTTCTACGAGACATGGTCGGGTTATAATCATAATATGGAGGCGGAATAGAACGTTTTTGAAATAAGAAGGGAGCGATAACCTCAAATTACTGAGGTTTGTCACTTTTTTCTCCATAAAATTCATATTGTCACGAAAATATAATGCCTAGCTAGCTAGTCGCTAGTTGACACAACGTGAATCTTTATGTGTATCAAAATAAGGTTCAAAACTCTGTGATTATTAGTTCCTACACCCACACAATAAGTAAACTCACCTACTTAGGTACTACGTAAAGCGAAGCTTGGATAGACATTATGGGTATTCAAATATAGGGCAATATGCGTCTATCCGGGAATCACGCGCGAAGGCAAAACGCCGACACCCTCTGATCTATCAACGCGGATTAGACCAGATTCCGACAGGGCTGGATTAAGGGCTGCTCGGTAATCCGCTAATTGCCATCACGGAGGTGTTAAAGACAATGAGTTGTGCTCTATGTCCCGGTTTAGAATCCAGGATATTTTATGTCAACATAGACATTTATGAATGAAAACTTAACAATAAGTGATAATAATAACAGAAAGTAACAGCAAGATATAGAATAAAACTTGACACAAACTTTAACAACACATAATCTCTATCTACCAGGTTTGACGTTTTATTCGCACAGCGCCTCTAAAAACTGTTTTTGGGCTTAAAATGTGTTTAAAAAACTGCTCATAAAAATGTGTTGGTAAACATAACATTGAGGTTATCTGATAGAACATCGATATTTTAAGAGAATAAAACTAGGTTACCACAGTTACAAGATATTTTGGCGTGTTTTAAAAACCTATAAACTGACTTAAAATTCCTAATTAGTTAAAATAGGTTTAGATTGGTAGGACTAGTGCGAACCAATTTTCAAGTGGCGTTATCTAGTTAAAATTTGAGTCTAATTTGGTTTGATGCGATGAATGATGGATATCACATGGACGACGAATGAAAAGACCTCTTGTTTACGTTGTCATGGAAACCTTTGATATCAGTGATTATGTAAACTATGATGTAATGGTGTTTAGATACGTTTTTGGGCGCACATAACAATTTCTCGATGGTCAACTTTTATAGGTGGGACGGGACTACCTTAAAATCAACCTTTTTAAAACAACGAAAGAATCCTCGAATCATCATCATCCAATTATGAATTAGCGACCATATCACCAAAAGCGAAATAATATTTGAAATTGGCCTTAAAAAATATTGTTGAATTGGCTGAAAAATATTTGAAATTCATATTCAGAATATTCTTATTTTACGGAGAAATCGACGAAAATGCATACAGTCGCACATACAACCTCCTCCTGAAGTCGATTAAAAATGAAGTATTTTTATTTATTTAGCCCCCCTTATGTGACCCTGCTCTGGACCCTTTGAAATCTCAAGAGTGTCTTCCCGGAAGCTGTTCTCTGCGCGCCACGCGTCGCTGATAATCTAGCTAATTTCTGTTAATTGTAATGCAACGTAGCGCATTTCCGTAGAAAACGGCCGTGGCTCACCAAAACATTTTCCCAAAACATGAATTTCAACCATTCAGGATATTATGCACAGTGTTTCTCCTATACTTAATTTAAATTCTGAACTTCACTGACGCTAACTACCGTAGTATTTTTAAATAAAGGTCATTGCTAGACTAAAAACTAGAACTCGCAAAGGCTACCATGTTAATTAACTAACGCGTTATCAGCCTTATTACGCTAATTTTAGCGCGAATAACGCGTGTTAAGGCGCATTTTAACGTAAAAAACGCCTTTTTACGCGTTATTCGGGTTAAAATTCGCCTTAACACGTGTTATTAGCGTAATAACGCGTGAGTTAATTAACGGTAGCCTTGCAGTGATGGTAAAGATGATGATGCGGAATTTAGTCAAGCCGGTTGCCCGGCAACGGTTTACCCGCTTTCTGTGATAAGAAGAGCTGAAATCCTCTCAGCCTTTGTTCCCCAAAGATACTTATCAGTTTGAAGGACGTATTTAAGAATACGAAACGGGAAGAATTTCTTTCAGTTAATATTCAGAGTATTTGTTTGGTATTATTAAGAAAGGCCTTGGAACTTGCGAGCTTGCGATACTTTTTAACAAAGTTTTTGTTTACGAAACGCACAAAATTCTAGGATTTCCTTACTGATCTTGAAACCCGGAGGGCTAGCATAACAACTTTCAATGTTATTTCTATATTCTATATAATAAAGTACATGTACCTGATGAATTACAACGTGAAATGGTATTTTTAATGATAACCAAACAGTATTTTTAATACGATCTTTCCTTCTTCATTGAACTTTGAGGAACACAGAAGTTAATGATTTCTTTGAAATGGGGCACAATAATGTTATCAAGGAACACAAAGAAAAAGTCAATTAAAGAGGAATTTCGCTTCAAACCGTTAAAAATTTAACGGAATAAAGATAATTGAAGCGTTTCATTGTAAGTCTCTTTAGGGCGAGCAACAACGTCTTTACGGGAGGTGTTTAATGGCTGGTTATGGCACTTGATGTTCATCGATAATAATTTATACCGTTTATGATGCAATTATATACTAGGTTTATGGTTATTCAGCTAACTAATAATGATAGGTCAACTTTATTTAAACTCAAGTGAAACCAAACTTCCCTACATTATTTAAATTCATTATCATTATAATGTAGAACCGCCTGTGACGCAGGAGGTTGCGGGTTCGATTCCCTTCGGGATAAATGTTTGTACAATCTGCAGATATTTGTTCTGGGTGTTCTGATCGTTTATTATCACATAAAAACGATCTATGTTATGTATTGTATTATATATATCAATCGTCTAAGTTCCCATAACACAAGCTCTGCTTAGCTTGGGGCTAGATGATGCTGTGTGGATTGTCGAGCATGATAAAAAAGAACGTACTACCTGGTATTCAGCTACAGCGCTGTTTATCCTGGGTATGGATGGACGATTCCCAATTTACGAGAGGCTGTCATAAAAATTAGATCAAGAGCGAGAGAAGCCTAGTAAAAGCCAAAAAAACCCGCCGACTCCACTCCAGTTTAAAAAAACAAAGCTAGGAAACCAGGGAAATGGCGCGAGCTACCAAAGCCGTCACTCTATTAAATTATTCCGTCTCGTCGACTCAAAATGGCGCACGTTAATGTTGCCAGCATTCAAAAGAGTCGTCAAAAGGGGCAAATTTTTTGCGCTCTTGGTCAAGTGCCCGCCCGCTGTTTGCACGGGATTTTAAACCGGACAGCTCTCGTCTTTTCGGCGCAAATTGGTTGTTTGTAGCGGAACTAGCCTCGACTTTGCAAAACGAATGCAATATTGGGAATTATTTTTGTTGAATCAAGCTTGTTTTTCAGAAGAAGAGTATCGTCACAACGTCAAATTCATCACAATCGACGCGATCTAAATCAGATTGCCAACAGAGAAGACACATCATGGATAAGTAAACTAGAAATAAGGATATTATAGTTTCAGTCTCTTCGAGGTAAAGAGAAGAGTCAATTAGGAAAATTTAATCAATTACATTACGTCGACCGACTATGCGTAGACGGAAAAGTAACAGACGCTATACGCTCGACGCACTAATGCATCATCGCGCATCGGTTGAGTGTGAAAGGTTGAATGTTTTATTATATGTATTATTTGTTCTGGCGTAACGTGACGTATTTTCCGTCAGATATGAACCGACCCCTTAGTAAGTCGTTGATGAAAGAAGGTAAGAGAGATTAAATAGGATGAAATGATTGTAAAACGTTCCAGAGTCCGGGCCCTGAATTCGGAATGAAAGGGTGAATTAGGAATTTTGATCGAGTTTCTTTTGTAACAGTTTACTTTGTTCATCACGATTGATAATTGAAATTAAATGTATTTCGGGACCGTGGAGGCGTCGGCACGGTGAAGTACCTTTCAATCAATTAAATTTTAAACATGCTCCTCCTTTCCTTGTCAACGTTGTATTCTTTATTCCATAGTCTTATTGTGTCAACTCAAAAATTATCTTCATTGTTTTTGTTTGATTAAACTGTACAAAATCAAAAACCCTTCAGCGTTATTTTTAAAATTAATATTACATTGACTTCAGAAATAAAAGTTATCTTTTTATTACTGACTAGCTGTGCCCCGCGGTTTCACCCGCGTGGTGATAGATATTTTGGATAATATAATATATGTAGGCGCCACGCTTTGGTTAGACTCTGAGAGCACGTGCACAGAGGCGAACAAAGGGACGCTACCTGCTCCGAGCCGCCGCCCGTACCTGAGCGACCGCTCGTAGACTTGTTTACCCCAACCGCGCGTATTTAAGGCGAGCGCGCGGCAGCAACAGGCAGTCTTGCTTCAGTTTTCGTTGAGTGCACATCCTGCCGTGGTTCGTTCGGATTATGGTAGTTGACGCGTCTAGATATAGTGGTATAGATTATTAGAGATATCACAATTACTGTTAATCAGAGTTTATAAAATAGAATAAAAGTATTGACGGGGTTATTCCTGGTTTTATTGATGTCTGAGCTACTCCCTCTACGACATCAGAAGTGGGATGTAATCCCGCCCACTATATGTTTTGGCTCATCCGTGTTTCTTATTCCAAGTGTGCTTCGGTGATTTACAGTGCAGAACCTAGCTTCGAGGAATCACGTGTTGTTAAGTAATTTTTTTTCTTTCTCGTAGCTCCACCCAGAAGCGCAGCATTTTCCTGGGGTCTTGGCAGGCCTCACCGAGCGATCTTGGCAAGTTCAGGATTTCTGTTCCTTGTTCACATTCCAGGACTACGTGGGTAGCTGATTCGTCACCGCTAAGGCATCATCTGCAGAGAGGGCTGTGTGTCGCTCCAATGGTGACTAAGTGCTGGTTCGGTGATGTTGATGTAAGTGCCAACCTGGCTTTTCTGCAAATTAGTTGGCAAGTCTGAGGTCCGTTTGTTTCTCTAGTTCAGAGCCTAGTTCATGTCTAAAGCCGTCTCTTCGGTGGTCATCTCCGATTCCTTTCGTGCCAGTTTGTCTGCAGCGTCATTACCTAGCGATCTGCTTTGTCCCTAGATCCATTGAAGTTGATGATCCTGTTCTTTGTGGAGCCTTTCTAATAATGTGTGACATTCGTCAACAAGCTTGGAGCTGCAGCTCATTCCCTTCAGAGCCCTGAGTATAGAAGCACTAAGTCGGCGAGGATGCGTACGCGTACACGTTGGCCTTTGATTCCTCTCTTTTGCTGTAGCTGCCTGGGTTATTGGTACGCATTCACATTGGAAAATTGAGCTATGTTTTCGATATGTCTAGTGAGTGAACTCCGGCACCCGTACCAGTATCGGTGTTGGAGCCATCTGTATAGATTCTGACTTTGTGAGTTCCTGGTCCATCTCTTTGGTCCACGTATAGTTGTATCTGCTAGCATTCGTTTAGTATTGGTATACTGAAAATTCGGTCACCAGGAGCAGCCATGCGGGGTTCTTTATTTGAGATGAAAATCCCCAAGGTTTACTAAGCATTCTGCTACATTGGTACAGAATGGCGGTAGGACGCTGAAGTTTCTAGTCAAATGTTTATTCCATAGCAGTTTTCTTTTCTGTTTTAGCTTTATGTCTGTGTTAAACAGCTTTAGGCTTAAACAGCGAAGTTTAAGGTTTCCCAGATGTCGCTTGTTTGTGAACAGTATCAGTTCCGTTTTTGTTAGATTAAATAAAAAATCGTGGTCATTAGGTAATCGGTCAGCGTATCACATCGTGACCAGTCCATGGTCATTGAACCTGCGAATTAGCTCTTCAACAACTGTGTTTCATAAGAGGGGCGCTCTGAAGGCAGACCCTAGCAACTGTACTTCAGGTGTTTATTTTTTTGGAGTCTGATCACGTTTAAATAATTTTATCGATGAATAATGGTTATGACGACTATGACGTTGGAAATAGCAGAGTTGATTTGCGGTACCCTTAAAATTTGGTATTCACATTTACGATCAACATTGTCGTGACAAATATAGCTTGACTTGTCTATTTAGGGTGATCGTCCTAATTTTAGTCGATCAACGCAACACTGCCGCGATTGTTATGAGAAGAACCTAGGTTTTGTCAATTGGAATCAACTACATCGTGATAGCTTATCGCTTATAATCGCGGAACTCTGTAAGATTTAAGTTTTCATTGGTTAAGAGATTACATTAGTAATAAAATGGTCGGAGTGATGGGTTTCAGGTGCACGACAAACCGTCGCGCACAATCGGCGAACGAAGGACACACGTTGGCATTGTTTATTACTACGGTGACTCCTATTATTGCCGTAGGTTAATGTGGGGATGAGAACGGGACTAATAATGCTGCGTCGTATGGACAAAGGAGACAACGCTGAGGTCGGTGTTGCAGCTTCTGTTACAAATCTGTCCATTAATTCAAGAGTTTGAGGTAGGATTTCGTTGTGGTTAGCCGAGTTTTATTGCTAAGCAATTAGACACGATGTTTATAATGACCATACCAGCTGTTAGGGGTGAAGTTGTTGACTCAAGTCCGAGTTCTAGTCGGAGTTCGTATATCTCTTTATATTCTGAATATTATCCAGTAAATTTAGCGTTCGACAGAGGTGATTGGTGAAGTGACAAGATTAAAATTTCGAACACAGATGAACTGATTCTTCGGTGTGGTTTTTACTTCTACTGTTATTATTTCAATCTATCGCTTTGCTTTATATAACAGATAAAATATAATAAAATATAGTAATAAAACAACCTCCCTGTGCGTTAATTTTTATTTGTTTTTAGTATTTGGACTGCCCCATGACTGGAAGCTGTCATCGCTTGGAAAGGTGCGGTTCACACGCTAGCGTTAAGGACCCCTCTCCACACGCTGCGCTGCTCATGGATTGCGCTGAGAATGTTGCTAAGGTTGTAAGCGTGATTATTGAAGGTGCCACCGGACTGGATACAGCGGTGAGACCGAACCAAATTATTTTGTGTGACATTATGTATCATCAGTCAAGGCTAATTTGGTAGTAGTTTGTTGAGTAAGTACTGTTTTGAATATACGCCTCCACTTTGGACTGTCTAGTTAGTGTTCTCAACACTCTCAATCTTGAATTACGTATTGTTAGTTAAAGTCAACCTGTCACCAAAGCTGTCTCCTTCACGCCCGCGTTAAATCGAACACTTACGGGCAGTACGTCATGCTCTGATTGATATTGTAGTAAATTACAGTGATGACAACGTGACGGTGCCTGATAAAAACGATGTTAATAGTTAACAATAGAGCGTTCGATAGTTGAAGTATTTTAGCAGACTCCTTTTTATCACTAGTAGCATTTCTTCCTAATATTGACGCTAACTTGATAGCTCAGTAGGCTATTTTAGATCAAGGGCTGATTAAGGTAATAAGTTGTACAGCGAGAAAATAGGTAAGTTTTGAGTCTGATACTATATCGATCAGGATGATATAGGGTTCTACTGGTGTTCATTATCGCTATAAATTGTTAAGGGTGGTAGTCAGGATGTCTACCATAGATGATGATGGTGGGTTAAAAGTGATTATCTGATTGGGTTTAGGTATGGTAGATAAAAAAAAGGTTAGATAAAAAAAATTAGCGAAAACAATGAATGAGAAAAAAAAGTGAAAAGAGAAAAAAAATGTAAAGCGAAAAAAAATAGTCGCAGGTCAGTACTGAGAGGGTAGCGAAAAAGAATAGTCGCACATCAGTACTGACAGGATATAGGCGAAAAAAAATAGTCGCTGAAGCCCAAGCCAGTACTGAAGGGATAGGCGAAAAAAAATAGTCGCTGTAATCCGGGCCAGTACTGGTGGATAGGCGAAAAAAAATAGTCGCTGAAATCCAGGCCGGTACTGAAGGGATATGCGAAAAAAAATAGTCGCTGAGATCCGGGCCAGTACTGAAGGGACATGCGAAAAAAAAGTCGCTGAGGTCCAGGTCAGTTCTGAATTGAGTTATAGGGACAGTATGTCTGGGCTATGATAAATTGGGGCCAACTATCTGTTCTGAGTATTTTTTTTTTACCTAGAGATCGATTCGAGTAGTATATCAGTTTGTTGTGTCAGGATGAACGAGCAATAATGTTGTTTTGTTCTTTTTCTCAGATGATATCCTATGAGCTTACGCGAACGAGGACGTTCGCAGGTCAGAATGGCCGTGTAGGCGCCACGCTTTGGTTAGACTCTGAGAGCACGTGCACAGAGGCGAACAAAGGGACGCTACCTGCTCCGAGCCGCCGCCCGTACCTGAGCGACCGCTCGTAGACTTGTTTACCCCAACCGCGCGTATTTAAGGCGAGCGCGCGGCAGCAACAGGCAGTCTTGCTTCAGCTTTCGTTGAGTGCACATCCTGCCGTGGTTCGTTCGGATTATGGTAGTTGACGCGTCTAGATATAGTGGTATAGATTATTAGAGATATCACAATTACTGTTAATCAGAGTTTATAAAATAGAATAAAAGTATTGACGGGGTTATTCCTGGTTTTATTGATGTCTGAGCTACTCCCTCTACGACATATACATATATCTTTATGAATTGTAGCAATCCTTCTAAACTATACAATAATAATAGTGTAAGCTATATTATTGTATAGTTTCATTAAAATCTATTTAGTAGTTTTAACGTGAAAGAGTAACAAACACCCATCCATACTTATAAACTTTGACGTTTATAATATTAGTAGGATTGCATATATTTATATTGAAATCCTAATACAATGTAAGAGGTTCTAAAATTTCACTTATAGTCTAGTTATTAGAAGCCTTATTAGGGCGGCATGTATCTTGCTGGGCTTGTAGCTAAGATAATTACTTAATTAAGTATTACAACTAAAGTTAACTTACATAATTTCTATACACAAGTTTAATACCTAAAATCTCGATTAACCTAAGTTAAGTTTAATTAATCTAATGTATCGTCCGTAAATTATTTAATGGAGTTTTTTTATTTAGGAGCAGTTTCTTTAGTTTATTTTGAAATGTGTTTTTTTTTTCAGATAGCTTTACGATTAATGAGTAACGTTTTTATTGTAGATTTTAATTGAACGGTAATAAGGACTGTTTTTGTATTATTCTAGTATATGCATGTTCGGGGAGAATTGTTTTATTTTTACGCCGGAGCTTTTGTTGAATTTGAAGTAAAATATGTAGATGTTCGAGAATATCTACTCCAATCTGTTGTAGAAGGCAAATGTAGGTATTCCCTTGAGAAATACTAAACTAACATACCTAGTGCCGACACTCAGTTGATTGTGTGTGTCTACAGAGCGCGTTACTCGAGGCTAAATAACATTTCTACAAGGTGTTCACTCACTGACGTGATTGTTGTGGCGAATTAATTTGGGAATGCACTTCTCTACTATCTACTCTGTAAATAAAGTAGGTCTATCATATAGGTATAGCAACTATCTATAGGCATCTAAAGCTTGGAAGCAGCTATTTAAAAATTAAAAGTTTATAGGATCCAGTCATTAAAGGGAGCTATCTAGGACTAAAAAACGTATATTTCAAGCCAAACTAAAAAACACGGCTCGCTCCATCATGTTATGATCTTTACGGTTTGTATGACTAGGTTAAATTAATGTTGATCATTAACCGAGAAAGTACCTTCTTTAACCACTATTATCCCTTTGATACATTTACAAATTTTTGGTTACTTTTTAAAACCTATAATAGTTTTATCGCCACACATCTACCTCGTATAGTACCTATCGATGCAGTATTAGGAAGCTACATTGTTCGCAGTACATTGTGGCAGGTAGTGGGGCGACAGGTGCAAAGTTAGCGCAAACTTGGACAGTTCTCTACTAAGTGCCACTTGCGAGCGAGGGTCCCGAGCTGGGGATATGCTGCACTGTTCCCGGGATTGGGCATAAGATTCGTGCGAGGGCTAAGCTAGTCAGGTCCAGTGGCTAGTATTCAGTTCAGAGAAGGAGTGTAATAATTCTAGGCAGATTAGGTGCAAAAAAAAGTATATTGTACTTACTTTTTGTAAAGTGTGTTTATTTTTCGGAAGGTTGTGTAACTAGCCAGTAATTTGTAACTAGCCTCTTCACCGCTTGCTTATCATTTAAATACGAGTAATATCGAGCTTTAGGTGGCGACTAGCTCTCTGTCGTAAGAGGATTTTAGGACTAGACACTCGATCACTTGGTGATCGTAGCTCGATCATAACATAGTCGTAGACTGTACGACTAACTAGGTAGTTACAGTTTCATGTCTTTTTTAGGGTTCCGCACCTAAAGGGTAACAATGTGGTTACTAAGCGTGCGCATCGTCAGTGTTTTTGACCGCGCCGCCCCGGTCAGTCATATAAGGCTCTTAAAGAAGTTAAGTTAAGTCTAAGTGGTATCTGTAAATAGGTAATATCGAGAGTAGATCTACAATTCTCATCGCACATTTTTTCTTTTCTTTCTGACACTACTAATATTTACTTTACAAGTAGGTATCTAGGTATCTAAGTCATTCCAAAGAAGCTGGCAAATTATCAGTAAGTTATGAGCAAAGTGAGCTTGCATGGATTCCTAAAGTTAACCCGTCATCGTCGGCATAGTTGCACCTACGCGGGTCTAAAATACAAGATATTTTTTGTAAACAAACGTTTGTTTACAAAAATATCAGTGTGTGAAAATATAGGTAACAAAAACTGAAAACAAAACTGAACTGCTTTAAATCAAAAACTGTTTGGAGTGTCGTAAAATATTTCCCTATTATCATTGGTTTTGTGAACAAGCCCTTTGTTTACGTATAATATCAAAGTTGTAGTTCTACTCGCGTTACACATAGTTCAGGGATAGTTCAGAGCTGAGACAATGCAGCGCCATGCGGAGCAGCATCGGCAGAGATCGTCTTACATTGCTAACTCCAGTCTGGATTTGAACTGTTGGAGTTACTCGGAACTGTTCAACTGTGCCTTCTAAGAACTAATTAGTTCGTTCCATTTCGACCGGTCTTTGCTAGTAACTGGCTATTAGATATGCTGTTTGGACAATAAGCGTAAATTCTTCAAAATTAAGTAGGTAGGTTTAGGTTAAAAATAAATAATAGCCAACGATCGCGATTCCTAGAAAAGTTGGGGGAGATGTTTTCCCGGCAGCTTTAGATAATAAAATCAAAGCGAGAGATTTTATTCTCAGAGAGGATGTAAATAAAATACCTATGATATAATTCAGAGAGTTGCGTGCAAGCAATTGGTTTTATTTCGAAAGGACTACGAGACTCATCTAATAAAATAAAAGCGACATGGAGACTAATAAATAATGAAACTGGTAAATCAAAGCCACGTAATAGAGAAATAAAGTTAAAAGTTAATAATTCAATTCTTATAAATGAAAAAGATATTGCAGATGCTTTTGATGGATTCTTTGCTGATATCCCTAAAATTGTAACCCGGTCTCTCAATTCCTCTGCTTTAAAGGCAGTTGAATTATTAGAATCATCTGTTGAGAAATGTAAGGAAGTCTTTATCTTTAGTCACGTAAATGGTAATTACATTGTAAAAACTTTTAAATCTATAAACATCAAAAATACTGAGGATCTCTGGGGCATTTCAACTAAAGTACTAAGTTCAATTATTAAGGAAGTGGCTCCCTGCTTGGCCCATATTTTCAATAATTGTGTAGACGCAGGAGTTTTTCCTGATCTTATGAAATGTAGTAAACTGGTTCCTCTTTACAAATCTGGTAGCCATACTGATCCGGCCAATTACAGGCCAATTTCAATACTTCCTGCAATAAGTAAAATTTTCGAAAAAATTATCCTCTCTCAGTTGACTTCACACTTCAACCTTAACAGGCTGTTTCATAAAAATCAGTTTGGCTTCACCAAGGGTAGATCGACAACCGATGCTGGCACAGTTCTATTAAAGCATATATTAGATGCCTGGGATAAAGCAAAAAACGCTATTGGTGTATTCTGTGACCTTTCTAAGGCTTTTGATTGCGTGGATCATGGTACACTAATTAGAAAGTTGGAACACTATGGAATTAGTAACAAGGCACTGGACCTTATGCAATCATATTTAGCTGATAGAGTTCAAAAAGTAGATATTGGTAAAGAAAGATCTAGAGGATCAAAACTTGAACTAGGCGTCCCGCAAGGATCAATATTAGGTCCTTTTTTATTTTTAGTATATGTAAATGATCTTCCGTTTTTAGCAAAAGATCTTTGTGATATTGTCTTATTTGCTGATGATACTTCATTGATTTTTAAAGTTGATAGAAATAAAGATAACTATGACGATGTAAATAATTCGCTTTCACAAATACTAGATTGGTTCACCGCCAATAACCTACTACTCAATGCTAAAAAGACTAAATGTATAAAATTCATGCTACCGAATGTAAGAGAACTCCCAACAAAAATAATGCTGAAGGATGAGATTCTTCACCTTGTAGACTCTACTGTATTCCTAGGGTTACATATTGATTCTTCTCTTCAATGGAAGTCGCAAATAGAGGCTCTGGCAGGTAGACTTAGTTCAGCAGCTTATGCAGTTCGAACAATTAGATATATTACCAATGAAGACACAGCTAGGTTAGTTTATTTCAGTTACTTCCATAGTATTATGTCTTATGGTATTTTGCTTTGGGGACAGGCAGCTGACATCCAGACCATATTTGTTCTTCAAAAAAGGGCGGTACGCGCTATTTATAAATTAAAGCCACGAGATTCTTTGAGGGAATTATTTAAAAACATTAATATTCTGACTGTAATATCGCAATACATCTATGAAAATCTAATGTATACCCACAAAAATAAGGATAGCCTTATGAAAAAGTGTGATGTTCACAATAGAAATACAAGAAACAAGAACAAGTTACACATCCCATCATTTAGATTACACAAGGTAGGGAAATCATTTATGGGCAATAGCGTGCGCTTCTATAATAAGCTTCCATCTGAAGCAACTGAGCTCCCTATTCGTAAATTTAAAAATTACATAAAAATAAATCTCATCAAGAAGGCTTTCTACTCCATAAATGATTATCTAAATGATGTTAATGCGTGGCCAGATGTCGCTCAGTTTCGCACCGACAATAGTATGTAAGTAATTTGTTATTGTGCATAGCTTTACTTAAATATTGACATGTATCGAATCATACTATATTTAGACTTAAATAGGCAAAAAACCATGTATTAGACATATAAGAGATGAACATGCTAGTGGTTTCTTTTTCACTTCTTCCACTAGTGGACAAAAAATTGAAGTGAACAGTAAAATAGTTTATTTTTGATAATAATTTAATGTATAAATATGACTTGTCTAAGTGCTTATTTTGTAAGCCTAAAGAAATAAATGATTTTTTACTTTACTTTACTTTAGACCACAGATATAACCCACAAAATTGACCCCTTTAAAAATTCGCCAACATAATTATCAACTTAAGGCAGAACACTACTAAACTATAACAGAGTGTTCTTTCTCACCACACTCGTCACACTTCCTCTTTTGTCAACAGAAGAAAACGATCGACTCTTTTGCCTTAAGAGCGTTTATTCCTAAAATGCGCAGAAACAGTACTTTTCAAACCCGTTTATATCATGAACCACTTATCTTATAGTATATATTATTTACTAATAATTTTAGGAAATTTCAGTGTCCGAATAGTTTGACTATAAAATCAGCATCTTTTTTAAAATCATACATTTAAAAATTTTATGATTTTGTTGCTATTATTTTTCTATAAATATTTTAAAACTACTATAAAACGCTGCGCGAAAATCAGTCCGCCGCGAGGCTTTCTAGAGTGTGGTCACGTCGCTTATTAAATATTTATAGAAAAATAATAGCAACAAAATCATAAAAATTTTAAATGTATGATTTTAAAAAAGATGCTCCACTTTATTGGTAGGCTATTATTATATTAAATTAAATAAGGTATATCGGTAAAAACATCATTTAAAAATGTGAAATATTCGTAATATTTCACATTTTTGAATATTAATTTCTCATAGTAGGATACCAAAACCAAACATCTATCTAATTTACTTTTTAGCCAAGGATCTCATCAGTAGGTTATATTTTTTTCTTAATTAGATATGTCAGTATTTTCTATTATTTTGAGCTTCGAAACTGATGCTGAAAGGGAAATTATGAAAACCTCTCACAAGTTATCTTGATAGAACGCGTACATACTATATTAATCGAAATATTTTATAGTCAAACTATTTGGACACTAAAATTTCCTAAAATTATTAGTAAATAACATATACTATAAGATAAGTGGTTCATGATATAAACGGGTTTGAAAAGTACTGTTTCTGCGCATTTTAGGAATAAACGCTCTTAAGCCGAAAGAGGTTATTATTTAAGTAAGAGGTAGGTATACCTACTAAGTGAGGTGATGTTAATTATGTGTGCGACGCACTCAGCCGTATGCAGATGAAGGCTGCACAAATGGACTGCACTTGTCGAGCGACACTCGGACGGACACTCCAGTAGGGCTTACTCTGGAGGCGGTGCTGGGGCGATATGTAAACTATTTCAAACTGATATTGACAAAGACTTAGGCACATTTTGATGCGAGAATTGTAGACGCGCTGGCAGAAGTGAATAAGGCCTTTAACCAGCCAGCAGTGATTCATTAAAAAAAAAAAAAAAAAAGTGATTCATTCGCCTGTGCAATACGTATTTATTTATTTATTAATACAACGAAATCCCTTAAGAACTTAAATTGACATATTTAATCACTAAACCCAAGGCCTATTGGTCTTGGAGACTAATTACCTTGTAGTAATGATTATGCTGGTGTGTCCATTAATAAACAACGATGAGTCCCAATCTATGTGTACTGCAAAATTTATAATATATTTTCTTTTTTTTTGTCTATAGCTACGGCCAAGCTAAGTTTCTTTCCATTTCGAGAAACAGCACATATTTGATTAGGTCCTGAGTGTATTTTCCAAGTTATAAAATTCTCCCACATACTAACATGAAAAAAATAAAAGTCCTAGGCAAAAATAAGCTAGATCACCCGGTTCTATTAGTATGCGTCCAGAATAGGGCCGCAGGTGCGGTAAACACTAGAGCCTGCTTGAGCGACACGGGGCACGCATTAGTGATAGACCGGCCTACAAGTGCTGTACCTAGCTACACGCGTACCGACTGGTGCTATTGCTATATGCCTACCTGTTAGCTAGCCTCTCCAGTGCACGTAAGTATGCTACGCACGCAGATCAGAAGGCGGACAATTGGTTATTTTGTAAGCCTATGGCAATAGGTACATAAACGAATTTGCATTTTGATCGTAGCGATGATTCTTGATGAACAGTTTAATATCTTTTATTTTTTCAATTACATTGTTTAATATGTTGATATAACTGATTTGTGCATTTTAATGTTTTATTTTTCGTTGACATTGTTAAGTATTGATCTGTGAACATAACATCTAATTTCAGTTAATATTATTTTAACAAAGATTTTTTTAAATTTATTTGTTATTTAATTTATGTGGCTAGTTTAACTAGAATATATGTGTAGGCACTAGTTCAATAAATAAATAATAAATCAATGAAATTTCGCTGCAGCCTACAATGTCGGATATCGCAGACGATTTACCGGTTGAAGAAAACTCCATTGTACGCAATACGCAGTGTTTGATGCAATCATGAGCCTTAGTAAGGGATCACAACTTAACATGTGACCCCTTCATAAAATGTCTACTTCTTCTTTCGCGTATTTAATTAAATACGTGAAATCATATCCTAAATGGATAAGATACGAGTAGGTTTCACACATGAGTAGGTACATACATAGAGAAAATTATGTTGTTTACAATCAAGACGCTTCGTGGAAATTGTTCTCGGATACGGATTGTGGAAGTTACTTTGCATATATGTTATGTTACATAATGTAGGTATATTTAAACACGACTGAAGCTGAAGATAAATATTGAAAGCTGCGTATATTGTAATTAAAGGCAGGATTAAATTAAATTTGGGATATACCGTCGTACCTATGCTACATTTCACTCAGGACACGTGTAAAGCCGCAAGATTCTAGTAAATATAATTTAAAAAAAAAACTTTGTAATTAATCCGTAGGTAACTAAATTGAAGCCACAATATTTAAGGCAATAAACGGTAAAACAACAATAAAACCAGCCCGTTACAGCAATAAAAAGGAATAAAAGACAAACGGCTCATAATGCGGTGCTCGCGGGCCGTACTCGCGGGCCATACTCGCGGGCCATACTCGCGGGCCATAGCTCAGCGCAACACGTTTACTCGAAAGCTATAATATATTCCGATAGCTATAATATAACTGATGTATTCGTATAGCTGTAATATAGCTAATGTATTCGTATAGCAGGGAAACACCGCGTTTGCTTGGATTTATGAGCGTGCGAGGCCTAGGGCTGAGTTACTGAACCGATATCGGACGGAGTATTCTTTGGTTTGTAGTGAGCACTAGTTGTGGCAGCTTTATATAAAATATTCCGGATAACCAATCTAGTGTGATATTGTTTTATTCATATCAGGGAATATAGCACGTGGCGGTGCAGTGGCTCATGTTCCGGAACTCCTTAGTAAGTGGTTTGTCATTTACAAAAAGTATATGCGGAAGTGTGAACTAAGTTTCCGTTATAAATGACTTTTGTGTTAATGCTTAAGGGCTACTTACGTGAATTTTTATTGTAAGAAAAACTCCAAAAACCATATTTAACCCGACCCGGGATTTCTACCCGACGGCACCTATCAGAGGTTGAACACGCAACCGCTAGACCAACGAGTTTGCCCATGCGTGGACCATTCACATTATTTGAATAACTTTCAGCTTCAATGATAAATAACTGTTTTAGAGCCGCTGTTTTTTAATCTCCTGCAGTTCTACTTCTAACTTTCTATATACGTAGTAGAAAAATCCTAAATTGTTTGATTTTTTTTCCATAATTCATAAGCTCCCAAGTAGTAAACACAGGCGCCTACAAATATAACCCCCTCCCCCGCGTGTGCGTGTGGTGTGAGTTACAGCGGAATCTGTTTTTTCGTCTGCCTCGTAATCCGGCCGTCAGTGCGCCGCGCATCTATCAAGCAGCATTACCACGTCGCCGAAAGGGCGTGGTCCGACTTACAGCGACCATAGGTGTCGTAGCCGGTTATAGAGCGGCCATTATTTATGCCAAATGGCGTAAGCCACTGCTGTTACGATGAGTACGCTTACTAAAAATGTGTTCTACATAACAGCAAAAAGAACGTCAAAGTCGATCATTAGTACCTAATTTATTGCATGTTTCAAGCTGACGGTACTGGAGTTTAATTGGAGTACACGACCTAGCGGCTCGATCTGGCGAAATACGAAATATAAAAAAAGACTTACGATGATTCTAGAAGATGTGGCCCGAAAAGGGTTATAATTATGCGAGAACCTCATTTGCCAAGTACCGACATGAGAAATTATTTTCTTGCCAAATAAGGTTATCGTGATAAAATAAAATAAAATGACACATCGAGTGTCGCTCGCCCGCTGCGAGTGCGGCCGCACCCGCCACCAACGTGTTATTTTTTGCATTAATGCGGCTCTCGTTTTTAGAGACGTTTGGCAGATTTTTTCAACTTTTGGATCTCCGCCATAAATCTAGTGATGAAAAACACTGACAATCCTAAAACTCACTGTCCGTTTTCACAGGTTATAAATATAAAGCTTTCCGTCCTCAGTTTTACTTCTGGTCAGCATTTTCGTCAACCACCGGAATAAAATATGCCGGGGTAAGAATCGTCCCTTCATTTCAGCCCGTGGCTGTCGTAGGAGACATAAAGAACCTTAGAAACGTAGAGGAAGGGGAGCAGATACTTTCTGTGTACTTTTAACACCTCCTCTGCGATCAACAATACGCCGGCCAAGCAAGATGATTGTGGCAGTTTCACAGGTTCACTGGCCGCCTGCAAGGGGACACCGCTGCACCACCGTGCATCGACGTCAGCTGACACCATGATTACGTCATCTACACGCTGTCGCCGTAATATTATTTTATTTTATAATTTTGGGGAAACTAACAGCTAAATAAATCTAAATAATATGTATCTAAATATAAATCTAAATAATATGGACTGTAGTATAAGTAAATAAGATCTTTTACTTTTACAGTGTCTGAAATAAATGATTTTATTATTATTAAAAGCCAATGTTTGGGAAGGCAACAATGGGACGTACATACATATTATGTATATGAAATGATGAGGTCAGTTCACGCCTCATCAGAACTGTGTCCATTAGATAAAGACATCCTAATAATAACCTAATCAATCATCATCATCAGCCTATAGCAGTCCACTGCTGAATAATAACCTAATAATTTTATTTGGACAAATCTGCTGACTACACTTTTCTCTAGCTTCTAGCAACTTCAGCTAAACAGCAAAACGTACAAGTTCGCGTTATTGGTCACGTATGTCAATACCATTCCGAGATATTTCGATTATTCGCCGCGATTCGATACAATCGCTGCAGGTGTAACTCGATTCCCGTCGCAATTCGAAACACTGGCTTTACCCCGATACGTGTTCTATAAAGGAGAGAGATTTCAGATTGTACTTTTATTTTAAGATTGGGTTGTACGTACCTTGTGTTGTTTCTGTGCTAAGGCACTTGCTGCTTCGGTTCGAATCTACATGACCTTTACTATCTACATATATCGGCTATACACGTATATACACGTATATATCTACATCTATCTCCTGAAACTACAGATGTTTGATAACAGTGAAAAGTTTGTTGAACTTTTCAAATGAAGCTCTATCATTTTGATTTTCGCGCTGATTAGTTTCTCTCGGTTTTAATAACATTTTTCTTTTTAAGCCATTACAGTTAGGATTCCCTGTGAAAGTTGTTAAGTTTATTGGCCGTCTCCTCTCGTCCTCTATTATTTCATCCCAGCAATTAGCTCGAAGGGCAGAGGCGTTGTCAACGCGAATCTTACAAAAATAGCACTCGTATTAAATTGTATTACACCTAAAGTAATGAAAGCCGGCTTGGCTTCTAAAAGCGTATTTGAGAAAATGAGGCGGCTAGATTCTAGTGTTTGGATAATATCCCTTGTTCAGAATGCCTGTTTTTAGTACAAAGAGGCATATTCTTAGTGTATTCAAATTGTTATGTTGTAGGTTTTGAATTTCAGAGGTACGTTTATATATCTAGATTATGAAGAAAGCCAAGTATTTATTTATTTATACTTTTTGCACGAAAAACATAACACAAAAATTATTCTAGAAAATAAGTACCTACCTAATTAAAAGTTCTAATTAAAGTAGTAATGATTTTTTTTTGTCTGCAGTTAGCTCAATTGTAAGTACTAATTCTAGGTAATTTGTTTCTACTTTTATTTGTGTTTGTGAATTTATTTTTAATAAAGTAATAATATCTCTATTCAACTTAATTATAATTTTGAGGGGAAACTTTGACCCGTCTTTGAGTTGAAATAAAAAACATAAATTAACGACAGTACGCTTTTACAATCTGTCTAAATCCCGCCGCGGAAACTTGAAAGCTTTGTATTATGGAGCAAATTGAAAATGTTCGCAACTCCAATCAGACAGCCGCAAAAAATACTCCAAATCAGAGCTTCTGAATTCCTCGAACATGGGGAAAACAATACGTTAGTTGTAGCGCAGGAGACTGGCTTCAACAAATCACTTTACTAGTTATCAATTTTCTGGCTTTAATTCCTAATGCGGTTTTTAACACGACTGCCCAAAAAAGAAATGTAACGTTTTCAGGGTTTATGATGTACAATGTTTAAAGAATTTCTTTATTCCACTAATTCTAAAAATTGAAATACCTCGTCAGATTTGGATGCATAGGACTTTCTTAAACTTCGCTCGCGATTTGCCCCGTGACCACGCTCCTATGTGTGTTATCCAGAGATATCTAAGGTGCCAGACAATGATTTCAGGTGGTTGTTTTTGTGTGGCTAAATTAATTATGACCTGCTTTTTGGATCTGTAAGGTAATTAAATGGCGTGCATCTCCCACCGCGACCTCCCAGTGTATCGCAGAAAGGATAAATAAAGGGAGATTTATTTCGTGAGTGGAATAAGGGCCGAGTAAACATGTACTGGGAGAATATAAAGTAGGCAGTTGTTCGCTCAGATTGTCTAGTAGCATGCTTGCTTGTGGATAAAGACGGATTGGAGGAGTCGCTATTTTTGATTTGTTTTGCGGATGATGTCACGCTGATGTTATAGGGACTTATCGATAACAAGAGGTTGTTAACCGGATATATTCTTAGTAGAGACGGTATTAAGGGTCGCAGTTGCACTAACTTTAAATGATATTATGTTTAAAAAAAAACGAGTTTAAGCATGCCTGCCTACAGAATTGAATTCATGTTAAGACAAGACAAATAGGTGCCTTCTAGATCTAGGACATACACCACATTGTTACTTACCATCAGGCACTTGTAGTCAAACAAAGGTAAAAGTATATATGTATGTATAGATCACGATAAAAATAACTGGTCTAAAACTAAATTATAATATGAGGTTCGTTGGATTTTTTTTATAAGTTCCTACTAGGATATTTTATCGAATAGAACAGATTATTAACCAAATAAAACCAAATATATTCAAATCCTATTAATTCCAAAGATAATTTTCATACAACAATTCTGATGGTGATACTTTACCTTTGCACCCCATTACCTTGCCAGATCCCGTGGAATTATCAATTCTAAGGCACCGGTGTTTCCACATCTTAACAAGGAGAAAAATACCATTCAAATGGGTGGAAACGAATCAAGAAAATGAGGCCAAAGAACCCCACAGAGCTTATACCTATAGTCTCGAAAAAGTACAAATTTCTCCGAGCACTGGCGAAGTACTTAAAAATAATCAGCTCATTCCACGAAGGGAAGCTGGGAATGTCATTAAGACAACACAAAAAGTAGCATTATAGGGAGAAAAAACGAGTCCCAATAAAAGTGATGGCTAGTGTTGTGCCCAAGGTCAGTTTGTTAAAGAAAAGGTCAACGTGAAAGCCGAAAAAGTAACCTCATCGACCGAAACAACGGGAGGCGGCTAGGTATTCCAGCTTGGGTGACATTTAGAGATGTCCCTTGGGTTATAGGAAAATAAACATTGAGGATTCTAATTCGTTGATTCAGGTAGCAAAAATATGTCAAGGTTTATTCAAAGAATACCTATACAAAAACCTATGGTTCAATGTTTCATTTATTAGTAAAATATTATGGTATTACACGTCAAATTAGTACATACCATCTATTATACTTTAGTATATTTTAAGGTGTTCTAAAATATACTAAAGAAGAATACATTATGGTGGATGGCACCATTAACTATTATAATAATAATTAAAATGTACCTACCTACTGTAATGCCTGATACGTATTTATGTATGTTGTCGGGTCTTGTAGGGTTCACTTTCTGGAGAAGCACAGAGGAGAAGAGGCCGACAAAAGCTAAAAGAGACCTATAAGTTAGTTATCTGGCTGATATGACGACTCATGTCGCAAAATGCAAGAAAGGCTAGAAACCTTGTTTGTTATTTTATTAGGACTTTTTTCTGAGGCCGAACGAATTCTTGCCTTCTCCCTAACAGGGATCGTCATAATTAACGGGAATTAATCCCGGCGCCATTAACAACTGTGCAAAAACCGGAAAATGAGTTTTGTTTTTAACTTGACGTGCCCAATATTTGCGTATCGCAATTTCGTACGCTTTAGGAAATTTAATTAATTTATCACGACGGAAAATGATCGTATTAGGTGTTATATTGGAAAATAGGTTTAGAATAATAATTAGGAATATAACTTGAGATGCGGACTCGAGACATTGATCGTAAAGGAGCAACAGTGTCCTGTCTCTTGTTATACGACATAAAGAACCTATGCTCGTCAAGGTACTGGACATGATACAATAGATTTGTATGCTTTAATTAGTATACCATTTTCCTTTATGTGTTTATACATGTGTATTGTCGAACCTTGATCAAACGAGATTTGCGGATACACGACATATATTTATCGATAAAAATCAAAAAATAAAAAATTATATGTTACCTTTCTCAAAAATAAAGCTGATTTAATTATTTTTTTAATGAAAACTACTTCATCTGGTTTTTTCTCCGTTTCTGTTTGAGTAAACGGTTTATTTTATTCAAAGTAGTCTCATTTGAAAGCTAGATAGTCTACCTAGCTAAGAAAATAAGAAAAAAATACAATTTCGGTACATAAGCCTAGTAAAATCAATATTTTTTTAGAAATTTGCAAAAAAAATACAAATTTTATTTTATTTTTGATCTGTAACTTTAAAACTGGGCTATTGTGGTGTACTTTTTTGCATGTTGTATTAAATTTCATAGTTTAATCTACAAATCCTCCAAAAATTATGGGTATATCTCTTTTCATTGTCATGTTATTCACCATTGAAAATAGGTACTTTCTGTCTTATACAAAGATCAACAGGAATATCAACTGATTTAATATATAAATAACAAAAAATAATTTTTTATTTTTTGTTTTTAATCGATAAATATATGTCGTGTATCCGCACATCTCGTTTGATCAAGGTTCCACAATACACATTGTATAGTAAATGTAATTATCCTGCAGTTTTGAGTTATTGTAGCACTGTTTCCTCTTAGTTTCTTGTTTGTAGTATTGTGGTAAATTTTGATGATTCGCAGTTAATGTTTTCTTTATTGTAATTGCTCTTTATAAATGTTTACTATACTAGTGCGTAAGCCATAAAGAAAGCTTGCGATGCTATCATGAGACCGGCGGGCAGGATTGTGCCTATCCAGACGCAGAGTCATCTAGCAAGAAGTTGAAGTTGAAGAAATAATTTGTCTGAAGTAACAAATAAATGTTACCTAAATCTAAATAAATAATGCTGGACAATTCACACAGCATTATCTAGCTCCATGGTAAGCAGAGCTTGTGCTATGGGTACTAGATAACTGCGATATACTTAATACAATACATTACATAGATCGTTTTTTTTTACATATGTAGATAACGACCGAATACCCGGAACAGATCATACACACAATTGTTCCGAGGAGGAAATCGAACCTGCAACCTCCTGCGTCGCAGGCGGACCTTCATCCACCGCGCCACAGAGGTCATCAAAAAGAACTGTTACTTATACCAATCTATGGGTCATGTTGCACCATGCCTCGCCTCGAGTCCACTGCTGCGGCACGTAGCAGGTTTATAGCTCGGACACCTGCCCCACGCCGCTGATTAACGAACACCTACAACCTGAAACGATAAACGAGAAGCTAGTGTTTGATTACTAGATGGTAGATGCTGGATGCGGCAAACTGAAGACAGGGCGCTATGGCGCTCATTGGGGGAGGCCTATGTCCATACGTCAGTATAGGCTGACGATGAACTAAACGATTGACCCGCTGCCGCCCGCTGACTGTGATACTGTTTTCTAAGCCAGGATTGAATGCAACCGTGAAACAAAGCTGCACAAATAGATAATGCGCGTATTGTGCACTAGCCCTAATAATTTTCTAACATTAAAACTAATACCTAAATTATGACTTCATAATGCAATCGCATCGGAAATATTGGTCGTGAATATTCAATGAATATATCGCATACAGTCAGCCAATGATGTTATATATACGTAGATACGTTGTATCGAGGTCTGCCTTACAAAACGAAAATCAGGTACGTATCCTAATTGAACTCAGTCCGTCCTGCTCCTGGCCGCGACGCGCACGTTCGTTGAACACGAGGTTACTTACGGAATATACTTAAATAAACCTCGAAAATGCCAAGTTGTGTGTTCCGAAAGTGCAATAACTACACAAGGACTATAAAAACCAGAAAGGGTGTATCTTTTCATACGTAAGTACTGTTTAATATGTTAAAATGGTGAATTTTATTTTACTCAACAATCATTGCCGCGCGGCGTTGCCACCAACACGAACGAAACAAGCAATGCGTTAAGTTTATGAGTGACAGAGATAATGCCATGCGGCGTTGCATGTTCGAACGTCGACGCTAGGTATGTAGCTATAGTAAAATATCGCAATGTTTTTATTTCTTTACAATGAGTATGACGTCTCTATATGTAAAATCTCTTTGCAGTCAGCTGCGTCCGTGCGTCCGTAATGAGAAGCTGCGTTATCGGCCCGCGCACAAACATTAACTAAACTCTAATAGATTATGCTAAACAGGCGCCTGATGCTGAGGCACGGTGTTGCCAACATATACGTGGACATGGATCACTTGTCATTTTATGTTGAAAACGCAAATACTAATCAATAATCGACTCGGTAAACGTAGTGTAGGACGCTCTCCGACCAGGTGGGATGACGACCTGCGAAAGACTGCAGGTAGATGCTGGATGCGGCAAGCTGAAGACAGGACGCTATGGCGCTCATTAGGGGAGGCCTATGTCCAGCTGTGGACTGCTATAGGCTGATGATGATGATGATGAATCAATAATCATTTATTTCGTAACTTTCTTGAAATACAGGTCACATTCGTTTTGGCTACAGATACGTAGTAATTTTAGACTTACTTAGGTAAAGTCAACAAATAATATTCAATTTAATTATACATACTACAATAGAAATAAAAATTTAGCTATTAATTAATCGACTCTTAAGTTTAAATTTTCCAGGTTACCTATCGAAACCATTGACAAAACGGTTTTTTTTCTATATCTATTATGGGCTTTGTCGCACACGCGATTATGACGCCCTGGTAAGTTAAGCACAACAAAACAAGATCAAATCTTAAAACCTTACATCATACAATCTTACAGAAATATTATACTTTCTCTAAGCTTAGAACCTAAAATAAAAACATTACGAGTTTGTAGAGCGCCCTAGCTGCGTCTGACACAGGCTCAGCGAGTGTAACGTAACAGGTTACATACCTACCTACTTTCATTTCTAACTTCAACTCGATTCCGTCAGATCGACTATACTCGTGGCTAGTCTAGTTAGTCATTCGTCAGCGCACTAACTAGACGCAAGTAAACTCGCCAACACGCTTGATGACTTCACTACGGACGGAGATTGTTTATGGTCTCGCAAGGCTGACGTTTGCTGTTCCGGTTGCGCGTGAGACACGCCATTTTTACGTTGCTGGTCGTTTCATCAAGAACACCATTGTGCACGTAAAATCCTAATCGATCATCGATTGAGTAAATTTATTTTAATCTAATCCATTTTAAATTGTTTCACTTAGAACTCTAATTTAGTATTTTTGTATTGTATTGTAAATATCATCTTTAGAATTAAATAGTAGTGGTGTAGTTGATTTTTTCGGACAAAACCTCCCATAGCCTAAGCCTTTATTGGTTTGGTATCGTTTCTCAACATAACCGCCTTACAATAGATGTATCGGGCGTGCGCTAGGGGGCGTTCACAACGTTCACAATGGGCCAACACGGCGCGGAACCCTAATTACAATCTAAATGCAGTTTAATGTGCCACGAAATTCATTACAGTTATCTCTAAAACCTATTTTAGGACTGTTCTATTAAATACGTTTCGAGAGTTAATTATTGCAATAAAGTTAAGCAACATGAGAATTACGGGAAATCAAAGCGATGGTTATTAGTCAATATTTTCATGCGTATTAATTAAATAAATTAATACTATACCTTACTGCATAAGTAATAAAATATTATTGTATTGTATTTCATTTATTTCAGAAAATTTAATAATTCCATATCACATAAAAATAAACTCAAAATTACACAGACAATGATGATGACAATAATAAATAAGATTATTGAAAAACTGTGATATTTTTTCTCTATTAAAATCCACCTGTATGTATTCACTACCCCGGGATACCCACCGCTGGGTGTAGAGTGGGTCTCCTCTCGCCTCAGTCAGCCTTAGTATGTAATAAGTAATAACATTAATTAGTGGTACCGGAACTTGGCAATTTCGCCTTGAACATGAAATTATTGACACTGGAGCGAAACTGCTGCAGCCATTAACTGGACCTGCAGGCAACAAGGCTGTACGCGTTGGACGAGCTACGACTAAGGTTCGCAGCAGACGGGCGACAGACTGGCGACCAAACTGACATTAGTATGTTAGTTATTTATGTAATGTTGCGCGTAGCTGTACATAAATATTGACTTGTATCTAAAGTCACATTAAATTAGATTTGAATAGGCAAACAATCAACAAACAACCATGTATTAGACACATAAGAGATGTATGAATGTACTAGTGGTTATTTTTCACTTCTTCCACTAGTTAAGAAAAAATTTAAGTGACCAGAAAATCATAAACACCTTATTTCTTATTTGATAATAATTTATAGAGTCTCATAGTCAAGTTCTTATTTTGTAAGCCTAAGGAAATAAAAGATTTGAATTTTGCAGCAGGTTGCGGCGTATTACAGCCGTGGCCATCCAACGTGACGATGTAAACAATAACAATTGACGCACAACAAACATTGTAGAAACGAAGTAAAATAGTGGCTGCCACTGTTAGTTGCTCGTCTGTCCTCAGCCTATAGAGCAGGTGGCGGCGTATATTACAGACGTGGTCACTCGACGTGACGACGATAACAGATACAATCGAGGTACAACCGGGGACGGCCATGGTGACGCATGTAGCGGGGAGATTCAATAATTAATTAAATGTTATGATCTTTCTCACAGTGACTTTAAGGCTTAAAATAGTGTGTATAAGAGGATCATATCGGAGGAGATATCGAAAAAGGATTTGGAAGTTTCTGGTAAAATAGGCTATATTGGGACAAATTTAGTTGCTTGATTTTCCCATTAACGTTTTAAATGGAAAATTTCTGTTAGAAACACTTTGTGATTAGGCATTTAGTCGAACGTCAATATAAAATCAATTAGGCATCAAAGGTCAACCAACATCCAAGGAAAGCATTTCAAACTG
Organism: Eupithecia dodoneata; assembly: GCA_947044415.1. Taxonomy (NCBI): domain Eukaryota; kingdom Metazoa; phylum Arthropoda; class Insecta; order Lepidoptera; family Geometridae; genus Eupithecia; species Eupithecia dodoneata. Next base: position 11,503,282 of record OX345671.1, read on the forward strand.
GTTTATTCCCAACCGCCCCGCTAGTAACCAAGTCTCCCGGTAGCTACGTGAGTCGAGACGTAGTCCGTAATAACGGCAAATTGACGTCAAATTGTCGACGAACCAATTTACGGGGCAGCGTCAACAACATAACCTCTTTGTCGCCCGCTCGGTTAGAATAGCTTCGTAATGGGGACATTCTGGTTGTTTAACCTAATGTAGCCAACAGTGGAGTTTTGGTTAGTGATGAAAGCTTTAAGCTCGTTTAAGACTGCAAGGAGAAAAAAAAAAATCAAATTCAGAAAAGTTATGTTGAAGAGCTGGCTATCTATGGGAGATGGTAGGTTAGTATAGGATAGTAGGTCAGAGAAAAAAAACTGTTGTAAATATAATAACAAAAATATTTGTAGACTATTGTATAGATAGCCAATCTGCTGTTTATGCAATTTTTTATAATTGAAGACTATTGTATAGGTAGCCAATAGTCTATATTTTTGATATTAAACTGTTTACTTATGCAATTTTTTTCTCATATAAAGTTTCACTATTATTATACATACTTATATTAATTTTTATTAATTTTCCGTTGCTTTAACTCCTTATTTGACATTGTACTAAAATATAGCACGCCGTACCGGTAGAAATACATTGTATCTTTTGCTTATTTACTTGATGCATTAAATTTTACTTTACTATAGGTTCTTCTAGATTGTAGTATCTTTGATCTTTTGTACAAGATCAAATTATTAGCCTGAGCTGGAATCTCATCTTCGAACCATTTTGTTTCAATCCGTTTTCTTCGGCTCTACTCTAATAGATGCGCATGCTGTTCAATCTTATAGATTAAAGTGAACGCGCACCAGACCGCGCCGCAGGAGCAACACTCAATTTTACTGAAATGCTGCGCGTTCGTCGCGGATAGGTGCGCGATGTTGCATTCTATTTAATATAAACATTTGGAAAATGCGATGACTCCGGCGAGTGCGGTTCCTGCGGTGCGGACAAGTGCACGATCAGCTTTAATCGGAAATGACGAAACTTGAACCGGAGTTGCAGGTAATGTCAATCTCTTGCAAACTCGCTTACCGAGTACCGAGTATTATGGATTCCGAACCAGCCAAGTTTCAGGCGTAATGAACTTGCAAGCGAGTTGCGACTAGAAAATAATGTAGTTTCGGAGGGGCTACAATGTGATGAGCGTGTTGATGAGTTTTCGCTCTTCAGTGTAGGGTTTTAAGGTACAATATTATTTATGAGGGTCTTCAAAAAACATAGAAAGGAGGTTCTTAATAAGACTGCATTTTACTCTAAAAGAGAAAGGAACTTTTATAGGATAACTTTGCGTTGAATTTCGAGGACTGAAAAGTGGAAAAGGAAACCCAGCCACTGTACACTTATAGAAAAATAATATTTATGGATCAGTTCGTTGTCTATCAAGGTATGTCTGTTTCTCTTTACCTGGCTTAATAATTGGTCCGTACTTATAAATAAAATAAAATTAAGGTATTCAGGATAAACCTTCGTAAAGTTACAGTAATAATTTAACGACAAAGTTTTATTTCCCGTGGCTCTGAAGAGTTTTGATTAAAATGTACTAAGCAAAGTTACTGCCAGTAAGAAATCGTTTATTCTAGAAAACTTATTTTAGGGAGCTTTTGGGATGATGAAATAACTATTTCATTCTGGGACCGGGCTGGCTCAGTGCTTATTTTGTAAGGCTAAAGAAATAAAAAAAAATGAATTTGAATTCTGCACTCATTTTAGCTTATCGAAGGGAACGAGGTTAGACAGTATTCAACCTTCATAGAGGAGAATAATTAAGTTCGTTTGCGGTTCGAAAGAGGTTTATAGGATTCTAATCCTCCATAGTAGCCGAACAATGAGGTTCTGACTTCTTTTATATGTAGATTACGAAATCGTTGAGGATTACACATTTTGTCGTTTGTTCCTTTGGACCGTCAGTGCATTTTGGCATAATATCTTTAAGGACCCGGCGCGGATATTGTTTCGTAGTCGAGGTGAAAACTTGTAACTATGTTTAACTCGAGAGCAAATGTTTTTTGTTTCGTCTTTTAAATTCCTCGCTAGCTCAACAAAAAATCGTTAGACCCACTTGTTGAATAAAAAACGATTCAATTTTACCGTTTTTACATAAGGACGATTTACTCAAAAACCATTAGTAATTTCTTCCGTGCCTTGTAAAGCTCGTTAAGCAATTGGTTCTGCCCCTGATCTCTACCCGGTCGTATCGCTCTGTCGTCCCATCGGATTATGACAGTAAGGGAATTGAGTGTGCATCTGTACTTGCGAACACACTTATGTATGCACTATGAAATGTCTTGCTCATATGGCTTTTACCCGTTGATACTGGCCGCCGTGGACGGAAATTCGGCTAGGACAACAGTAATGTGTTCATTTTACTGGCCAGACTTTAGGTAATAAGTGGACCGCGCACTGACTTTCTTTAAACTGTTTAATGTACACACAATAAATAATACATAAAAATTATTTAACTAAATAGGATATGTTCCTATACATAGGTGAGCTTAACCATGACAAAGAGTTTTCTTTCAGCAAACCATAGGGTTGACACATATCTTTCGAATCGAATGCGCAAAAGCAGCCCAAAATAATCGCATTAAAACTAATGAATTCTGTCAATTCATTCAACTCAACGCCGAAAAGTGTGCGAGTTTTCATACCTCCGCGTTACCCATTCTTTGTACAGATATTTGTATTATAAGTATTGATACAACGGGTATTCATCGCGTTTATTTATCTATTTTCCCGACGTTTCAACAGGTTTACACTCTGCCGTGGAACGTCGGGAAAAATAGATAAATAAACGCGATAAATACCCTTTGTATCAATATTTATAATTATGTGTTCAGATCGCGTAAGTTTAAAATTAGATATTTTTATGCCATCGTAATATTTTTGAAACTGTCTACGTACTCGTATGATCTACGAATCAGGTGAATGTAACAACCGATTCACCTGAATATTGATTCACAGCAATTACACCGGTCCGTAATCCGTCACGCGCCGCATCGAGCGAGCGAGGAGATGGAATCTCTTCACGGAGATGAGATTCTTAACAATCGATAGAGATACTGGATAGGACATCAGAAAAATAAATATTGACTAATTGACTGTATAACTATTTATAACGTGTGTTCTTACCTAATCTAACTATATTTTATATTGATCTTCTCTTATTAGTATTTAATTATTATTATTTTATTAGTATATAACGGCCTAGGGCTGAAAAATAAAAGAGGCTGGAAAGTAATGGAAGGTAAAATTAGTTACCTACTACGTTGTTTTTATACAGATACCACAATGTCGTTTGTTACTTATACATTAACACAAGTGCTACGAACTACCTACAAAGTGCTACGAAGTGCTACGAACTAACTACGAAGTGCTACAAACTAGATACGAAGTGCTAGGAAGTGCTACGAACTAGATACGAAGTGCTACGAACTACCTACAAAGTGCTACGAAGTGCTACGAACTAGATACGAAGTGCTACGTACTACCTACAAAGTGCTACGAAGTGCTAAGTACTAGCTACGTTGTGGAATAGGCAAGACTCCGAAATGTTTTAAGACATCTACCTAATACAAAGATACAAAGAAAAATGAGGATTTAAATTCAATTATTAAACGCTAGAATACTAAGTAAATCATTTATTTGACACATAAAGCACACACTACAATTGGTTTGAAATAAAAAATATGATACTTTTTTTTGTAATCTATGGCTCAGGTATAATTAGGTAAATACATAATCTGTGATTTTAGTAACTGTCATCATCCCTTTATTACTAAGCTTATGCGTCACTTTTTAGTAGTTTTATTTGATTACCTTATACCGTATCCAGGATCGAATGATCCTCGTGGTGTTGGTTATCAAGGTCTCAATTCAGGCGCTTACCTGTAAGAACGGAGCCCATTTATTTCTGCCCCTCCCAGCTTCTATTTAGCAGTTTTTGCCGATTTCTCTCGCAAAATATATCTTGAATGTTGCTAAAAAATCTAGGAAGGTTTTGATGGAAACTCAGAACACTCTTAAGATTTACGCTTTTGATAAAACAGAAAGGTTTTGCGAAGAAAAATGTTTGTTATTCATAAGGGAAAAACTTTTAATCAAACAATGGGTCTTAGGCAAACAAAACTAGCCTTTTTCTAGACAACATTATCCCCGAATTAATAAATATGTATGACTTAGGCGTATTTCACGAACTAAAGAAAATAATCCTGAAAAACATCTACAAATAAAGGAGTCCAACTGAAATACTGCTATGTTTTTGTAGTAAAATTTCGGTATTATTCTGGCTGTTATAGAAACGTTTCAAACGTTGTTTTTTTGAGTTTTCCAATAAAAAATAAATGTCTAAAACATACACGTCATTGAATATTTTTCACCGGAATACGTGAAAGCCAAAACGAAGGCATTCAGGTTTTGTAGTAGTGTCTGTGTGTACGTACATATATTCCATCGTACTGCCTAAACTACTCATCCGATTTTGATGAACGAGGTGGTGAATCAAGTCTACTAAAAGTGTACCTAATGAATCCGGGTGAATTATCCCAGATGAATTAAGTATAGGGGCTATGCTCGGAGTTTCTCTGAAGGATAGGATTCGTAACTAATAAATCCGACAGAGAACCAGAGTTATCGACATAGCTCTAAGAATTAGCAAGCTGAAGTGGCAGTGGGCCGGCCATATCTCGCGAAGAACCGACGGCCGCTGGGGCAAACTTGTTCTTGAGTGGAGACCACGACTCGGTAAACGTAGTGTAGGACGCCCTCCGACCAGATGGGATGACGACCTGCGAAAGACTGCAGGTAGATGCTGGATGCGGCAAGCTGAAGACAGGGCGCTATGGCGCTCATTGGGGGAGTTCTATGTCCAGCAGTGGACTGCTATAGGCTGATGATGATGAATTAAGTAAGTATACCGCCCCGTGTCTTTGCATTATTTATCATGATAAGTGTAATAATAAGCTACAAGTATTATGTTGTACCTATTTCAGTAACCTTATTACCATAAGACAAGCTCAGCTTACATTGAGTCTACGTACTGAGTCTAGATACTGTAGCGTTACATTAATTCCTGAGTGGTTGAGATGAGTCGAAGATATAATGTTGTGAGAGCAGTAAGCGTCAAACAATTCATTGGTGAAATAATTATTTCCAAAATACCTACGTATCGCAAGATTGTGTGAGTGATTCGGAATTTGTCTTCAATTCGGATATTTTCCGTGTACTTGTATTATTATTTGTTCCCAATAAATACACGTTGGGTTCGCTCGGAGCGAGATTCAATTTCCGCGAGGGGGTGGGGGGTGGAGCGACATATTTGTATTGCGTTTGGATTTAGAATATAGAACGAGAGGAATATGGCGGAGACAGAACTTACATCGCTTCTAATGAAACTTGTTTGAAGCTATGTCTATCCAATCTGTCAAAGATACAAGACAGTACAAGACAGGCATGGTGGAGATATTTATGTTTTTTTTACCCAATATAGAGGTTCTCGGCTACAAATACTATTTCTACACTGTGTTTTCTGAGGATTCTTTGATATACTTACTTATATATGCATATACATATATAGGTATTTTTATAATTTTAGAAGTTTACTGTGTAAGAGTGCCCTCCGACCAGGTGGTATGACGACCTGCGAAAAACTGCAGGTAGATGCTGGATGCGTCAAGCTGAAGACAGGGCGCTATGGCGCTCATTGGGCCTATGTCCAGCAGTGGACTAATATAGGCTGATGATGATGATGATGACTGTGTAAGAACCAAAGTTCCAAGATAAACCAAGATCAATAAAAGACTAGAATCATGTAGATCGACCTAGATGTCTGTCACGAGCTTTATCCATCAGATAATGAAGGTTTGTATTATAATATTATGTTAACAGTTGTTCATCTGTCATTCTACTTGAAGCGAAGTGAACATTTCATCACATTATATTAGAAGATGCCTTATATGATAAATATTTTCTTTGTATTGAGATTGTAATCGAAAATAACGTAATTTATTTTCTATTTCTATGATATTGTATTGTTGTTCGCAAACATGGTAACAACATATTAAAACGAGCCCTACAAGAGATCGTCTAACCAATATTTCGTGGATAGGTTTGTACTGGAAAGTAAATGCTCGATACAAGGCTGTCTGTAAAGCGGCGACCGCTTTGTGACGGCCGTTATCAATAAGTAAGGTGAACTACAAAAATAAAATTGAGTAGGTACTCGGAAGTCAGATCAAGACTTATCTACTGAATGATATTTATTCGGATAGATAGATTGAGCTGTACGATCTGTTGGGAGTTAATTATCTCGTCTTGCAACGGTTGACTCATTCATCATTTCAGAAATTTAGCTGGTCTGTTTTGAACAGATCTAAGAAACTTCTTAGAAACATAGTTTAAGAAACATACGCTTAGATAGGCTGTTATCGAGAATAAAGTATTAGATATAATTTTTCAGGGTGAAGTGAGGTATCAATTAAAATATGTACAAATTACAGTTTACAGTTCGTTTGAATTAGGAGAGGTTCGCAGCGAACTCGCATCGTTGATGAATTCTTCAAACTACGATAGTTTTTATTTTAGAGACCACCGTTTCCACTAGCGCTTACAGTTTTCCTTAAAACTTCAGCTTTACTGGTTCATAGTGAAAATGAGACGTAGTGGTTTAATTAGGGACCCGCGGGTATTTGGACGTTCTTCGTGCTTTATAATAGAACGTTATAAACGATATTAATAATGTTTCATCGCTGCTCTAGAGTAGGTCCCCGGGTAGGAATGTTTGCAGGGTCGCGGTGGAGTGGAGTTATGAGTTTTTAGGAAGGGTGCTTATGGTGCAGGGTTTTAGGCAACTCGTTACATAAAAAAGACAAGATAAATAAATAAATAATAGTGGACGATCCACACACCATCATTTAGCCCCAACGATAAACAGAGTTTGTGTTATGGGTACTAGATGATTGATATACATAATACAATACACATAGTAAGGTATTTTTATTATACATAGAAAATGACCAGAACACGCGGAACAGATATCTACAGATCTTTCAAACATTTGTCCCGAGGCGGGAATCGAACCCGCTACCTCGAACCAACCAAGGTGGACCGTAAATACAATACCTAGCTAAATAAATTAAAACGTAGATAGGTTCAAACGTTCCTAGGGTACGACATAGTGAAATAATACCTAATACCTACTTATCGATAAGACCTTACATCATACTTGCCTTATTGTATACCTGACGTCTTATTGTATTTTGATTAGTAAGCCATGGCGCAAGCCGCCGGAGCCGCACACGCAGTCATTGCAGTCATCGCATTTGCTAAATCTTTATAAGAAATAACCCATGCAACATCGCGCACCTATCCGCGCCGACCGGACCGCATTCCAGTAAAATGGAGTGTGGTCCTGCGGCGCGGACAATTGTGGGTTCAGCTTTATCCTGAAGTGCCATAAATTCCATCTGTCAAAGCATTATCAGCTGGCTTCACGCTGGCTCCGACGGTAACTTTTTAATTAGCCATTACCCCCCACTTCCGGGCACGTTTGTCTTATAGGAGGGACTTTACATTTTAATGTCTATTTGAGAGGGGCGCCATTCACTAAGGGTGGTGAACTCGTCTCATACCAACGTTTTTAATGTTTAAGCACAACATGTATGGGTATGCTGTTGGTGAACCTTTAATAAATAAATAACCTCTCGAATGAGACATTGTGACATATCGTAGTGTCGTATCATGCGAACTTTATTCTTTTTCACAATTTCAATTAACTTACCTGACTAACCAATTCACTTGAATTAAATCCAATTGAGTGGTTTCTAGCCCCACAATAGATTCCTCTGTTTGTGCTACGTTTCCATGAACTGGTAATGGTTTTGCCGGCTTTGATTTTGATTGGATCTAATTCAAGGAACTGTGTATATTGGTGAACAATGCAACCTATACCAAATACCTAGTTCCGTATGCTCTTGTATTAATGCTTGCTATACCTACATATGTACCTTCTCTACGAGAGGCCAGGCAAAGCACGTTATCGAACACTCTATTTCGAATTTAGTACCGAGTACCTATTTTATCATTGTGTATTTTTCACCTGAAAAAAGAAGAAGAAATAATTGTTTGCAGTAATATTGGCATTGTCATTCGAGTTGTATTGGTAAACCTCGATAGTGGGAACTTACGTTAGGCACATACCTGGTTGTACTCAACTCAGTTGAGTACAACTAAGACTGTGGTGCACATTTACCAACTACTGAATAAAGCCCTGCTTGTATTACCGGTCCACCAACTGCTCCAATCGGTTAGTTTAAATAAATAATGGACAATTCACACAGCATTATCTAGCCCCAAGCTAAGCAGAGCTTGTGTTATGGGTACCAGATAACTGATATACATAATACAATACATTACATAGATAGATATTTTTTATTATACATAGAAAACGACCAGAAGCTTATTTCAATAAAGACGATAAGACCGAAACGATGCTCACTTACCCCTTGCAAGTCGTCAGGCAGAGGAGAGATCGTCCTTGAGCGGCGTTTACCGCCAATTGCCTCTGATATAATACTTTTATTTGTATTTTAGCGATTTAGGCTAATTCGTCACTGCAAAACGGTTTTCTATTCACGTAAAGAGTATTGAGTTAAGTAAATTAGTAATTTATTCGAAAATAATATAAGATGTTATCATAAGATAAGGCTGTTTGTTGTAATAGGCGAAATAAAGCCACTATCCCACCGCTGCGCACAAAGAGGCTTTGCACGTCTAGCTTCGCTTTGCACGAAAATGTACGTCCACTGCAACCCACGAACACGTTGCACAAACAGGATGTTAATGACGTCATTGCTACACGCGTGATGAAAAAATCGTGGGTTAATTTTCTTGTATAGTGTGTAGGTACTGTAGTGGAAACAAACTAAGACCCACGTTATCAAACAAACGAACCCACGCAACTAATATGCGCCGCGTGTGCGTGCACAGCGTTCGCTGCAGTGGGACAGCAGCTATAGTTATCTCTTCAAAAAGCAACCGGTCCGCTAATTTCACATTGGTTCATCAGAATCGAGGCCATCGATCCTGTAAGCCTAGTATTTGCTAGAGCTAGGGACAAGTGGACAAACAACGCTCGGGGTAGCAGCGTGTAAACACCACAGTGTCCCGAATAATTGTCGCAATAGGTTTATTTAAGCGGCGGCTGTACCATCAATCTCCATCGGCCGGACGTGGCCGATTGACAGCGAGCGCGCACAATGAATACAAATGAAGCTTGCCCTTAAATGCTTGGAGTTGGAACTAGCGGTGACCTTAGGAAAATGGACGGAGGGTAGATGAGATAATAGATAGATCTTCAGATCACGGAAGAATACCGACCAGTTTGTAAACTTTCTTTTGGGTATTTTTATTCTTTTAGTTATTGGACAACTTGGACGTGTCTGGTAAGATGTATAAGGTCCAATTTTACCGTTTGATGCCAAAACTATAACAGATTGTGACTTGACATAAAGTTGGTTCAAGCGTCTAAATTAACTCGTCGTAATGTCGGTAAAATTAACTCGTTTAATGAGCTAAACTGAGTTTATCATTTATTGGACGTACCAACCTACAACGGTGAAAATTGCATTTAAGTGGATACCTTACCTACGGATATTCATTCATTATGTAGATTCCTAGAACATTTCATAGGGAAATATATCTTAGGTAAAACACCTAAGCGAGAGAAAATAACGAATCTAATTAGAAATATGTAGTACTTATATCCATTTGAAACAGTTGACTTGCTAACAATCAAGAGTCATCGCAATCGATCCATATCAATACCAGTCGGAAGCATCCCCGCACTGACTGCATCGGTCTGGAGACAAGAGAATAGTGACCAAAAAGGTTTAGTGAGTTTTCACACGCCCAGCTCATTATTAGTTACATCTCTTTCCATGGGAGATATTTCCAAAAGTGTCTGTAGTCATTGCAGCATACCCGCAAATCTCCCATGCTCCAACAACCACACACATTAGTTTAGTTGACAAGTTGCAACATAAAGGCGGAAGCACACCCGTCCCGCGCGCACTCTCAACCACAATGCAGGCAGGCTGCGGCGGCTGCCAAGATTTGTCGCGGCATCGCGCCAGGCCGCGGCTTCGGTTTGCGTCTTTTACCACTAAAGAACACTGCCTTGTTTGAATTGTCGAAGTTGGGTTTAAAGCTGCGGTTCGGTTGTTTAGTTCTGCTTTTTTAACCTATTTTTCTTGCAAACAGCGATAAACATAATAGCTCACTAGTTTTCTACTTCAAGTACGCGTTTCTTAGTAACTACCAGCTACAGTATCTTGATCGGTAGATTGTAGACTAAGAAAAGAACATCCAACCGTTGCAATGAATGATGATGAAATACACTCAGAATGATCTAGCCTAAAGTTGAGCAGAGCTGGTTTTTGTGTTATGGGTACTAAAAACTAATAATAGATCAATGTTATTCTAACAATGTTTCCGTTTGTGCTCGTTTGTCATGATTGGTTGTAACCGTCAAATCAACGCGATAAAAAACCTTCAACCAATCATGATTTTTTTGTTTCGCATTTATTTAGATACCCTTAAAGGAGCATGGAACACAACCGAGACACCTAAACACATGCTCACAAGTGCCAACTCAGCCAACCAGCTGAAATGAGTCGAGCCTCGTCTGTGATGGGTACACGGAACTTTCATTAGCATCGTCTAAACGGATTCGTGCCATTTGTTTTTGTCACTTGTAAATTGCCTAATAGATTTATTGTGCGCGATCGCGGATTCCATTCGTGTTGTTTGCCAAGCTCTTTGAGATACGAAGGGGATTTGTCAGGGGGCTATTGATTTAATCACTTTGACTGTTACGAGATATAAATCAACACTTTTTAAGCTAGCTAAGCTCACCTACCAGCGTAACTATATACCGGTATAAACAGACTTTATAAGCTATAACAAACGGACAAACATAAAGAAGCTACCTTTATTTATATTATAGAACAAGCTTGTAGGTTTTAAGTTGTTTTCGTATGTTTGGTTATCTGTACCTAAATCCAAGCTATCTACTGTTTTCATACTGTATTTTGTTTTATCAAAATAAACGTGTTTCATTCATTCATTTAAGTAGCAAAAAAATCAACAAGGAAAGAAAACATTCTACATTGTCATGTAGAATGTTTTCATGTAATATTTTTTAAACGTTTGCGTTTATTTGCATATCAATCGAAATATTGAGATAGGATTCGGTTGGAATTGGAAATCTTCAGAATGTCGCCCCGGGGGCGGGCGGGTGCAGCGGGCGGGAAGTATTCTAGGGCAACTACATTTTTCAGAAGGAACCACAATGAAATAATTTTTATTTTATAATATTTTTAGTTTAAAGTTTTAGCTGCCGTTCAACAGCTTGGCCTTGAAGAAATAACAAATATTCATGAAGAGCTAGTTATCTATTACTCAGTCAGTAGTTTAACTTAACACTTAAACTACTGACTGAGTCGGACTGTCACTGGAATTTCGTAAAGACTTGAAATATATTTTTTATTATGAAAACACTATGATTGACGACATCTGTGGCGCGGTGGGCGAAGGTCCGTCTGCGACGCAGGAGTTTGCGGGTTCGATTCCCGCCTCCGCAGACATTAATTGTTCCGGGTGTTCTGGTTATTATCTATATCGTATAATAATCAAAATATTATCTATGTTATTTATAGTATTAAGTATATCAGTCATCTAGTACCCATAACACAAGCTCTGCTTAGATGAGGCTACTTTGTGTCCAGCTCTATTTATTCATTATTATTATTTATTATTATAATATTTTAAAAAGTAAACCCAAATAAACACGTAAGCCGCAAGTTAAAGCTATTAAATCATAATATAAGTAACGACAGCTCCTTGGTATGCCTATATCCACCTCTATCGAGGCGACAAGAATATGTCTCTTCCTCGTAAATGAGAACAAGCCATTATGCTCTATCCTGAGCTGTTTTCCAATTTCTATGCTTCTCTAAAAATAGCAAGTCAGCTATCACAGATATGACGTCACGTCTTGCACCCGCGCAGCCGGCAAGGGGTGGGGGGAGGGGCAATCCTTATGAAATTCAATGAGCATTTTGTTCTTCTCGGTAGGTAGGTACACTGCATGTGCGACACACTGAGTACTGTTTGTAATTCATGGGCGGGTCGCAGGGTAGGAGAGGTAGCGAATTCAAATATTTATTTACAATTTGATATGATTTAATTTACAATTCACTTACCAGTTTGCACATCTTGCCCAGGAGGAATTATGACAAAAAACAGTAAACCTGTCCCCATCCTTGTATGAATTCACCGACACCACAATATACTGTTTTATTCTTCTTTCTTCTTTTGTGTCCAGCCCCACCTTCTCCCCCTTCCAAGAGGTATGCAAGAGGTATGCGTGTCCTACAAGAGTACTATTTATGTCAATACATATGGCTTGGCAAACTATAACAAAATATAAAATAGGCACTAAACTTTTTATAGATTCTCTTACCTATGTTTCCCGTCACGCCCTGCCACTAATGAAATAGGGATTAGCTGGTGTACAGAGCTGAAAAGATCTCGGGATGCTTCGGGATCGTTACCGCTTTGTTGATGACTTGCCTCGTCCGCTGCCCACTCAAACTCATGGATATCTATCAGCTATCTTTCCGCCAACACATATACGGTTATAAACACCAACACCGAATGCACTGTATCATCTTGTCAGGAACCACAATTGATAAGTCCAATCTTGTTGTTTGTTGATTTAGATCACGTTTTACAATCAGTGCAGACCATTAGACCATAGACAATGTGTCGGAATAAAGAAGCTTTAAAATCTATTATTTCTCTATAGACCACTTGACTTGACTTATTGATTTGGCAATATGTGCCTACCATACATATACCATAGACCATAATAATTAATAAATAAAGTTTTTGTTTTGTTATTGTGTAGGCTTAGATTTTTAGATTTATAGATAGATTTAAGGGTTATTTGTAGATTTGTATAGATTTGTTTGTCCACGGAGGTCTACTCATAATTTAATGGTGCCTCTCCTCATTTTTCCTTTTTTCTCTTACCTACTCTTGTGTTATTTTATGCACCTACCTAATGTATTCCAGCTTTGTGCCACCACACCAGTATAATACATTTTCGTCAGCCAAGGCACGAGTCTGGCACGCTTAATTTCTGTAGATATAAACTGTTAAGATATCAGACAGATATCTACAGAAATTAAGCATTCATGTGTCAGTGGGGGAATTTATGCCCTTTATATTTGGTCCAAAAATATACCCCGCTCAGCGTATCCCATAGACGCGGGCTCCTGGCAGTTATCCGAGAGCTCTCAGAGTTGGGCGTCGCTCGCAGACACTTGTGCCAGACTTTACATGTCTTACTGTCCGGAGACACGTTGAGGCTGCATACTGCATATGTCTATGGGATGCGGGTTTGAATCCTCCAGTACTACCTCACTTTTCTTACTTGGTTAAGCCGTACAGCCTTACACCTTTTGCGCGTGGCTTCTTTGTTCTCTCGGGTGAAAGAAACACAGATATAATGAAGGATGTAGCTGCTGTAAATATACAAAGTTGTAATGGATCATAAAACATTATCCAACATAGCTGACAAGAAATTCCTCAAATTAAAAAGTTTATTTCCGTCAGCGCGAATAAAAACCAAATACGACTTTAAAAGCCAACTCAAGATTTCTAGATTACGAAGCGTTTTAAAATGAAGAAATTGTTCAAGTTTTCTCAACTTAAGAGTCACATCATCTCGCCGCAGTATTTCATTGAAATAAGAATAAAAAGCGCTGCAGCCGACGCACGCGAGCGCTGACAGCGCAAATACCGCTGACTTTACAATCTACTTGGAAATACATTCTTGGTTATTGTCGGGAGCGAAACTGCTTTTATGGCTGAAATGATACGAGTCTCTCGGATTGCCTTCAAGTTGTACGAGTCGTAGGATCCGCTTTATGTAGCTGACTTTAAACAGCTTTTTAAAGAATCCGTGTCCGTTTTCAGATAGGTTTACTCTAAATTTACTTGTATTGGAACTTACCTTTGTATTTCTGTTCCTTTCATGAAACTGTCCGGCTTAAAAATGATTTTGATAACTTGTTAAAATTTTTAAATCTGTTTTTGTTTGTTGGGTCTAGCAGTGGCGGTTGCAGCGGCGTAAGAATAGACCCCTCGAACTCAACCCGTAGGTGTCGTAAGAGTCGAGTAAGGAAACCAATGTAGTAAATTCATCTTTTTAGCTTCCTGCTGTGTTTTTTAATACATCAACTGCGATCACCAATGCGCCTGCCCAGAATAGTAGTTATGACAAAAACCTATGGGAGGATTATTATTGAGCAGTAAGCGTATACATGCTGAGGGGGAATGCAATCTACTCACCAAAGTCGCCGACACAGCCCGCCGGTTTCATTGTATGGACATTGTCCTTTAGGAACAGAATGTTGAATTCTTATATTGTTGAAAGCCCAAAATGTATGATTTCCCAGAAAGTTGTTGTTTTTTGTTTTGCAAAATGTTGAATTCTCAAAATGTTGTATTGTTTTTATTACCATAATGTTGAGTTTTGGGATCGTACAGGCCGCCGACGGTGTCGGCGGCCAACTTATATCAGCGGTAGAGACTATGTTGTGCAGAGTACATTCAACTCAATAATGAAACAAGTTTTGTATAAAAGGGAATATAATTTAGATTCCCGCGCGGAGCCGAGTGCAACTCGTCAGGCTGACATGGAATGGAATTCAAACTAGAAAGCATCGCTAACTCCGTGATGAATCACCGGGCGCATGAAGCGCGGCGTATTCACACTTAACGCATACAATGTCCGGCTCTATTGGTTCAGTGGTTCATTTATTGGTAAAATATGGTATTGTTTATTTATTTCCACCGCAGGTACACACATGTTACACTTGATGTCGTTAAGTTCTATAAGCTTTAAAAGTATATAACAATCCCACCAAAACATAAATGTAAAAAAGGAGAGCCAAGTTCAATACAAAAATTATGATTGGCTGTGGGCTTCCCCGCAAAAAGAATGGAGATCTAAATGAGTGCCAAGTCAAATCTATGTAGGTTAGATTTGACTTGGCCAGTTTTCATTACATCAGTCATTTTATAAAGTTATTCAATCATTTTTTTAATTAGAATATTTCAATAAAATTATACAATTCAATTTAAATAATAAATTAATCATAATATTTGTTCTGGGGTCAATTGGGAACATTCAATAATGTATTGCTCCATCGACATCAGCTGTTCCTGCTTGCTTCTCCATGCGATGACATACGAGTTTTATGTCATTAGCCTCGTCTTCGTGTCTGTAAGTATGCCATCGGTCATGCAGGTTTTAGAGTCTTTCTGGTAGTTTTAGGTATAAATAAATCTGCCAACAAGTGAAATCGACTTAAAATTCTAAAAAAAAATAAGTTTATGGGCTGTGTATAGTTTGGGTATGGTTTCATTTGTTTTAGAAGTGTAATGGAACTAAACTTTGAACACACCCTTATGGTATTTAATCTCATACTATCAAGCAATATAAAGATACCTATATAGATAGAAAACACTTTATATGAATTAAAATTCATTTATTTCAGGTAGCATTAGTCGAGAAAATACTTTATAACTACGGCTCATTTAAAATAGTTACCTAAGTCTAACAGTTTATGATACCATACAGAACAGGAGGCAGGAGGCAATGTGAATAATCCAGCTATACAGATAGTAAGTACATTTAAAAACAATGCCAACAGATGCAAGCCCATATCCAGCGATGACATTGTTCCCAATGACCAATAGTGACCAATCGAAGCGGGACAGCTGGGAAGCTGCGAACGCAATCGCAGGCTGCACAATAAGCTCGGGATTACAAACGAATTTAATATAAAACTATGCGCCATAACTCTTGCACACATGTGACGGAAACTTTCCAACAGACTTTATTTTTTAAAGCGAAATACGAGCTCCAACTTTGAGAGCTAGAGCTGGCAACTCCTAAAAAAGAAACAAAGATTACGAGTAAGGGAAATTATTTATGTGTTAATTAAAATGGCGAGTTTCGGAATGTTAGATTGCTTTTTTAAATGGTCATTTACAGTTGCCGGGGGAAATTATATTCATTATTGTTTCTGTTTACGTGGGCGGTCCGTTATTTACGGTTTTGTGTTCGATTTAATGTAAACGTTTACATACTCATTAAGGTGATCAATATTACCTACACTTCATGCCTACTAGCTTGTTTCCGCTGCTTTTGCCCAGGCTTTCACACTTTGTTATTCTAGACCTAGAACTAAATCTATGATTTTTATAAAGCGTAATCCTTATAGAATTGGCTTAAAACTAAGTACCTATTCGTACGAATGTCTGTTAGAATATTTCAGTAATCCGAAGAACTTAAACTTTAGCCTAACATTACGTGTGATACGCACTTTAATAAATTACATTTTCCTCGAATCAATTATTATTTTATTCAGGCTTAACCGGCTGAGGGCTATTTTGAGAATCCTTGATAAAATATTGACAGTTTATAGTTAACGAGTAAACTTTTTAACCCTATTATGGAGCTGTAATTTATCACTTTAAGCGGTGGTATCTGGAGAAATGGCGAGCCCGGGAAGTGAACCCGTGCCCTCTGGATGCCATTTGCAACTGCCAAGGTTAAGATAATTAAGACGGGGAGTTAATTTAGCTGGTTCTGGCCATTTACCTGCTACAAGGAAATGTTTTTTTAAACTCTGAAAAGAATAATAATGAATTTGTAATGTGTTTGAAAACATCATAATTTATTTTAGACCGATGATGTTTTAGCTAGGCAGGGATGTTTGTGGTTTTAGCTAGGCAGGGATGTTTGTGGTTTTAGCTAGGCAGGGATGTTTGTGGTTTTAGCTAGGCAGGGATGTTTGTGGTTTTAGCTAGGCAGGGATGTTTGTGGTTTTAGCTAGGCAGGGATGTTTGTGGTTTTAGCTAGGCAGGGATGTTTGTGGTTTTAGCTAGGCAGGGATGTTTGTGGTTTTAGCTAGGCAGGGATGTTTGTGGTTTTAGCTAGGCAGGGATGTTTGTGGTTTTAGCTAGGCAGGGATGTTTGTGGTTTTAGCTAGGCAGGGATGTTTGTGGTTTTAGCTAGACAGGGATGTTTGTGGTTTTAGCTAGGCAGGGATGTTTGTGGTTTTAGCTAGGCAGGGATGTTTGTGGTTTTAGCTAGGCAGGGATGTTTGTGGTTTTAGCTAGGCAGGGATGTTTGTGGTTTTAGCTAGGCAGGGATGTTTGTGGTTTTAGCTAGACAGGGATGTTTGTGGTTTTAGCTAGGCAGGGATGTTTGTGGTTTTAGCTAGGCAGGGATGTTTGTGGTTTTAGCTAGGCAGGGATGTTTGTGGTTTTAGCTAGGCAGGGATGTTTGTGGTTTTCTTTGCTTTATAAATAGTTGCCTTAATTCGCTTAAAATAATAAAACCTTATCTAGAAGTTGTGTGTTATGCGGTTCACCTGAGTTATGACTAGTTTGCCCAGCAAGGTGATGTCATAATGTAGGTACGAACAAATAAGCAACTAAGCGAAACTAATAAAATCGCTTGAAAATGAATTGAATTATAGCTTGCTTTGAATGGTCAGTTTTTGAACTAAAAGGCAATCAAAGCTATTTTAATAGAATTGTGTTTATAACATTTTTAGATGTAAGTAGTTTCTAAATGAATCGTAAGGTACGGAAACCTTTAGGCAGGTACTATACCTACTTATGCGCGTTATGTTATTAGATAAGTAATACGGAAAAAAGAGATGTTTATATTCTTACAGTATCAGGTAGCCTGGAAATCATGCATTTGCATTAATTATTTATTTATTTAAATCAGTTATTTGAAAGGATGAAAAAGGAACGACCAATGATCGCTGAAATATTCCAATTGCTTTGGCTTTCAAATTGTAATAGCATTTTAAAGTTGAACCGTAATAGAAGTCACGAGTGGAGTCGCGCGCGTGAGTTATGTTGGCTGTTTGTCAGTGTCCTCACTCCGCCACCCAGATGCCTGGTAGAAAATAATTTCAAACCTAGATAGATTATTCTTTTAAAACAAATTCTTTACCTTTGTTTCATATATCAAGCTTTACTTAAATCCAGGATAAAACGTAGTAAAGCAAAGCAGCAAAGCGTAAAGCACTCAGGGATTATTGAATGTAGTTAACGATCTATTAAGATTCTATTAAGGAAATAATCCTCTAAATCCTAATAGAAAATAGTTTCATGGAACAGGAAGTTCCTAGAAACTATTTTGTATGCGGCAGTTCGACTGACAATCAAATATTCATGTAATGCTTTTCCGATTCCATTTTTTGAGACCATCATTTTGTATTATTTTCTAAATGATTTTATTTTTAGAAAATAAATAATTATTATCCATATATTTTATCGTCATATCTCGCGAAGAACCGACAACCGCTAGTAAACCTGTTCTTGAGTGGAGACCACGACTTGACAGGGCTAAAGTACCTAGTATTTTTCTCGAAAATCGACGACAATTTGACAAAACTCTGTACAATACTTATTCATGCTCTGAAATATCGCACCAGCCCGCTGCCGATGCCGTAATGCCTGCCGCACTTCATTTATAAGTTGCGAGCTTGTTCAAAGTAAACGTATCGTATAAATGGTAATATAGTAACCTTGGTTTATCTAGTTTTATTTCCAACGTGTGCAACACGACGGGTGTCGCCATGACTGGCACAACACGTGAATTCCCGACCGGTGCCAGAAACGCTCGCAATCTCCCGAACGAGATCCATTGTACCACATTCTATGCTCTGCAATTCTGTACCATTCTCTGCGATATTCCAATACGAGATGCGCTTGATTCTTCTTTGTACTACTTGAGCTCAACAGCAACGTAACAGCCTGTACGGTCCACTGTAGGAATTATGAATCTTGTTTTATTCGTTTAATTTTTTTAAGCCCGTTTTCAAAACCATACTAAATTAAAAAAAAATAATGCTGGATAATCTACACAGCTGAGTGGAAAGATTTTGGCTAAATAAAAATAAAAAATCTACACAGCATCATCTAGCTGCAAGTTAAGGAGAGCTTGTGTTGTTATGTGTACTAGATGACTGATATCCATAATACAATAGATTATATAGACACATATTTTTTATTATACATAGATAAGATAATATGCATTTCGTAAAAAAAAATGTTCCAAGGCGGGACCTTCGTCCGCCGCACCACATCGGTCGTCTATCTCTGTCTATATCATTTGTTTTATTCAAAATTTGAACACCACGGCTCAGAACAACTACATAATATCCAAGGGAACAAAAGAAAAGGTACCTATTCAATTAAAAGGGTTAATTAAAAACCAATAAATGACGCGAGCTTACGTCAGGACCGCGCGGTAACCCACGACTATCATAAATAATAAATCACCCGTTCATGAATGAGTCAATTCATCATCGATCATAAAGTGTCCGAATCTGAAACGCCTCTCCTAATGTAATTGTCATTTATTTGTAAATTGGAATGGCTGCTGGAACAGCCGGCTTCGGAATCGAATTAACTGACGTCTAGGACCGCGGGGAGCCTGGTCTGGGGCACCGGGGAGGTACTACCACTGGACTCCAGGATAGCTACGAGGATACGTCAAGGAAATCTTATTAAAAAAATCAAAATTCGGTCGTCCCCCATAACAGTAGTTTTGTTTTGATACCGGCTCCAGGAAGCTTTACACCTTGACACATTGAAAGGGAAAGGAAAAAAATTCAATCAGTTTACATTTAGACATTTATAGTGACGGTCGTTGAAAGTTTACACCGCAATGCTTCATATCTATCTATTTATACATATGTATCTACATGTTAGCTTTGAGAGAAAATTTGAACCAAGATCATGTTTAAGAGACAGAAGGTTGTTGGCCTGAACAAGAGCTGGGTTTGGTCAGATTGTCTAACAGTTTTCACTCATTTTATTCATTATATTATTGCTTAAAATATTTTTAACTTTTAAAACAAAGTAATTGTCATTTGGTTTGATCGTATTATTTGTCAATTATTCCAGTAAACCTTTTTCAGTACCTGAAATAAACCTACCTAATTTTTTGTCTACATAAATTTTCGTTAAAGTAAGATAAATAATTTGCGTTTTGATCTTTGGTACCTCTTTGTACCAAAACTACTGAACGGTTTGAGCTGGAATGTTTGATTGATCTCTGGACTTGGAATGAATAGACTGCTTTTTATACCATAAGTTAGTTCCCATGGAATAAAAATAAACTTAAAACGTTTCTATAGAAACATCGCGTGCGAAGACGCGGGCAGAAGCTAGTTATAACATAATAAAAATAATTTAGCCATTTATTATCAAAGAATAAATTACTAGTTATAACATAATATTATATTATTATTCCAGTGTTAATTTATTGTCCAGTGCTGCGAGTCCTCCAGGCGGATGGCAAAAGGAATTATTCAATTTCCGAGGCGCCCCAAAAGCGATCCATCCAGGTAGGTTAATTAGTTTTCAAATGGAAGCTAACTTTGGCCAAAAGTACTTAGGTACTTACTTTTTAACCGACTTCGAAAAAAGGAGGATATTCAATGTTCGGCTGTATGTACAATACAAAAAAATACATTTCATGAGACAAGTACAATGGGCAGCTTTATCGCTTAAAGCGATCTCTTCTGTTATTGCGTTGTATGCATGTTTTTTATAATGTTAGTGCATATCGGGAACCGATTCTTTTGCAGTTGTGCAATGATCCCGAGGTTGTTCCATAAAAATGTTTTTCCCTCGCAAATAGTACAGCAGTTTAAAACTAAAGTATTTGAAGTTTTAGGAATATCTACTGATGAAAACTTTATCCATTTCATTGCACGATGTTACCCCATCGACGATTTCTGTGGCGCAATGGGGGAAGGTTCGCTTGCTACGCAGGAGTTTGTGGGTTCAATTCCCGCCTCGGAACAAATGTTTGATGATCTTTTGTTCTGTTTGGTTTATATGTATTATATAACAAAATATCTATCTATGTACTGTATTGTAGTGAGCATAATGTTAGGTACCTATCTAGTACCCATAACACAAGCTCTGCTTAGCTTGGCCCCAAGGCTAGAGTAGGTTGTGTGGATGGATTGTACAGCATAATTATCCTAACATTTTCATCATTTCATTTATACTGGGTATTGTAAGTAGGTAGGTACTATTTAATTACCATTACAAAGTAACGACACAACAACAAATAATATTAAACCTTTTGTTAGCGTTTTTCATCAATTGAAAATGACCGCAAACCCGTTTTTCCACACATAACGGAGCAAAGCAAAAACTTTATGACAGGCCAATGTTTAGTCCGCGGCGCCGTGCATCCATCATGTCATCGCAAACCTTTTTGCGAGGCCGCTGGGACATCATTATCCCCTATTATTTACCCGACTACCACCTTTATCTACCATCAAACCTAATGTAAAACACACTGCCGATTGCCACTGAATTCCCAACCTTGGTAGTTTCACTTTAGAAACGTTTTTCGATCGAGCGGCTACAAATGAAGTTTTTACTCCAACATCGGTCACGTTCGCGCGTTTTGTGGAAGAAAACTCTATTTTTGAGAATAAAAAGAATTAGTCGAAGGTTTTCTGGCGATACGTGAGCGAGGATATGAAAGGGTCGGATTGATTCGGAGTGGAGGCGTTCCGAACGTGACGAACCCGAATCTACGAGTAGCTTCCAATGGTCGTTAGTCTTTCTTGCTACATATTTAATTCTTGCCTTATTGCTATATATTTATTTTATATATTTTACGAGATTTCCCTTAAAATATTTGATAGAGAAAGTTTCGTTTAAAGATCTTGAACACTTTTGAAAAACTACAATGGAGTTGGTAAATGGCGTTTACAATATTTTATTAACTTGACTTCAAAAAATGAATCGAAAGTTCTCAATTCGGCTGTACGTATTCATTCAAGTGGACTGAAACTTAAACCTAGTGTTACAGAATAGGTCGGAGAGAAAGTTCTTTAAAGTTTTTTGTAAGCTCTTCAAAATTTCTACAATCTTTCTAGAAAGCCAACTTCGCTCGCCTGTTATTTCCTGAAAACATCGAAAACGTGTTCTAAGCAAAAACGCGCAAACTTTCCAACTCAAATAGCGAGAATTCAGAACAAACAGCGCTTGTGTTTTTGTTTCCACTTAGTTCGTACGCTCACTTGTTCACCCTGTACCTACAAGTTGTGTATTTGAACTACGTATAGGGTGGTAAACGTGTGCTATACATATATGAATTTTTCTTTGTTCACGGATCTATAGAAAAATCCAATCGTTAAAATGAATTGCATCAGAGCTGAGGATTGTATTGTATTATTGTGGTTACCTAAATGTATCCAATGGTTTTAATCCAGACATAAAGGTTGAAACTTTATAGGCACTCAAGTTTTTACAATACATTGTTATATTATGAACATACCAACAGCACGGCCGGATTACATGCAAGAGAATGAAACCTTTGCCTGGTTACTTTTACAAATGAAGCTGGCTTTATCTTTCGAATTTTACTAAAGCCTTAATTTACGCATTCTGACTCATAATTTTATTTTTTTAATAGCAATGGGAACGCAAACAAACATATTTATTTACCTTCATAGGTATTTTGCGATATTAAACTATCTTCAGATAATTTGCTGGCGGCGGTACATGGTTCTTGTTTTTGGAGTCATCAATTCAAGGAAATAAAATATTATATGATGAAGATAGGTAGAACTATTCTGCTGATCCGCGGGGGTAAACGTGTTCTTGAGTGGAGACCACGTCTCGGTAAACGTAGTGTAGACGCCCTCCGGCCAGGTGGATGACGACCTACGAAGGATCGCAGGCGGATGCTGGATGCGGTAAGCTGAAGATAGGGCGCTATTTTCAGAAAGCACCCAACGCTTTTTTTACATTAAAATAATTTATTTTATTTATCACTCTTATCCATAATTTAAATGATTAAAAAATTTTTTTTTACTTTTTATTTCGGTTTATTTATAAAAGCGTGGTTTTTTAGTTTTTTAAACTATTATTTATTCCTTTGATGAATGAAACTAAAGATGGAGGGACGCGAGTATGTTAAAAGTTTAAATGTTGAAACTATTCTAACCAATCTCTTCAGGCAAATAGCATCGACGACTATTGCTATTGAGTTTTCTTTTATTAGGAACATCGAGGAAAAATAATCTAGTCCCTAATCAGACGCGAAGCCATGCAAAATGTAGATAGGCATTGTCGGGGCGTTACCAATAGTTGACGTAAATTTTCCAGTGATTTTGTTACGCAGGTTACGTTTACAATGACATCGACGAAAAATTTTGGTCTTACACAATTTATAAATATTTATAAATAGCTGCACCCCGCGGCTTCGCTCACGTGGATATCTGTGTGTCAAATGGTTTATAAACCTTTCTCTTGAATCACTCTAATAAAATAAACCGCATCAAAATCCGTTGCGTAGTTATAAAGATCTAAGCATACATAGGGACAGACAGACGGAAGGGACTTTGTTTTGTCTTTGTTTACTATGTAGTGATGGTGTTAATAATATACTATAGACTATAATTGAAGTAGGTATAGAATGTGTGCTAAAAACGTTTCTACATAACAGGTATCTCTTACCTATTTCATATATCAGCTCTCTGTCAGGCAATACTGAAGATCTATACCACCTGTATCCCTGCCTAATATTATTTATATCTCTAAATTATATAACGCAGAGATCAGGTGGTATTCCGGAAAAAGATATCGTAGCTATTTTTAGCCTGAAAAATAGGCGCGCGAAGCCAGGGTTGGAATCTAGTTACAATATATTGATTTAATAAATTTTATCAACGCCGGAATTACAGAATTTTGCGATACGGCCAACTGGGCAAATGCCAGGTCCGCTTCAATTAGCTTTCAACTTTATACCCTCCCATTAAGATTTAATATCGGGTGTGTAATGACCAGATACGAGGCTCATCTTTGTTAATAATCTAAGGGTTTTTTCAATATTTCCCGGTGGAGAAAGACAATGTTGTTAGAACTAATAAAGGTCTAGCAAAACAATAAACAAATAGGTAAACAATTTCTTACCTAAAAAAATGATTAAGCAAAATATAATAAATACGTACACTCAGTCGAACAAAACCCTCCTCAGGGTTTTGTTCGACTGAGTGTACGTATTTATTAAAGTAAGTACATATGTTCGTAGATATCTAGTCATAATTGGAAAATTACCTTGCTTTATATGGTATGGCTAATGATCCTGACGTGGTCTCATAAAGAGTTTTATTCGGTATTCAAACAAATTTTCTCTTATTTTATAAAACGTTTTGATAATTGCCTTTTTGTTGCTGACTTTCTAGTCACAAGACTTTTGATCAAAACTGCGTTCAAATGTTCTTTATTTTGCTTAAATACGGACAATTCTTGAACTTTCTAGTTATAAACAAAGTCCAATCAATCAAACCTCAAGATGTAAGGATAAAGAGCTTAGCCTGTTGGCTTGGCCGGATGTTCGGCAATTTGGATGCTGTTGAGATTTGAATAGGGTAAGTTATTCAAAGAAGTTAGCGGGATTATATCTATTCCAATTGGATATCATTTAGATAAGCTTGCTTAGTCCGCTGACAATATTATGTAACTTAGCTCGATAAACCAAATAACCTGCGTGTCGTCGTATTTATTTCATTTTGTTTTTATAGCGTTTGTATTTGTTGTTATAGCGGCAACAGAAATACATCATCTGTGAAAATTTAAACTGTCTATCATCATGATTCATGAGATATACGTATAGCCTGGTGACAGACGGACAGCGGAGTCTTAGTAATAGGGTCCCATTTTACCCTTTTGGTACGGAACCCTAAAAATTACCAGGTTTAGTATATTGTGTTTGTTTAGCGGTCTAGACTTACCTACAGATTACTGGATATCTAAAAATGTAGTCCAAAAGAAACCGACTTAATTTGTTTACTGGCTTGTGAACCAATATACTGATTTTATTTAATTTTAATTATTATTTTAATTTAAACTTTCTGTGACCTTCTAATGTCTAACCTGAACGATTGGGAATCATTATTTTAATGATTATCCATTGTAATTTAAACTATATTTAAACTCATACTTTGAATGTAATTGTCTGAATTAATAAACTAATTTTATTTAATTGGAGGATGGAGGAACTAAAAGGTACGAGTATCTATGGAAGTTGCCAGTATTTTGTTACACGTCTTACCCATTCTTGCATACTTTACGCAAACCTAGGAATTAAGCTATAGGACTAGGTATTATAAAATTAAATAAGTCTAGTCGGAGATTCCCTTTAATATGACGTCATTCCCTTAGACTAGATAGATAGTCCAAGCCCAAAGTTCCTTACTCGAATGGAAGAGGTAGCCCCAACTCCCCAGGGGGAGTCAAAGCCAGGTTCAGCAACAGTAAACAAACAGTCTTAATATCCGCAACAAACACCGTAAATTAATTTAGCTGTGCAAATATAATTTCGATCGGGCATTAATCCGATAACAGAGATCGTCGATAAATTCTCTGTTCCAATTATACGGGGCCGTTCGTGCGGGCTGTGCAGACGAGCGATATTTTAGACTTTAATGACATTAGGTGTTTTAAACACGCGTTTTAGGTAAAGAATTGTATTGTATTTCATACCAGTAACACACCGGTTTTACATGAATGGAGACTGATTGGTGCCGATTGAGTTCGAATATTTCGAGATATCTTTACGCAATTGTATAAAACTTATTTGAAGGTTAACGAGGTACGGACAATTTTATTTTTGCTTTGCTAGGTTTTCCGTCTCAGTTTCGCAAAATAGCTCAACGTAATAAATTGGCATCCAGAAAGTATAGACCAAATGGTTTTAAAACCATTTGGTCTATACTTTCTGGATACACACACCCAATCGTGAGCTTCTATTATAGCGCGCGTGAGATTTTGGCCAGAAAGCTTGAGAAGCGCGCGCTTTTAACTATTTATTTTTATAGTCAATAGATCTTCGATTGACCACAATCTCACCTGATGGAAAATAAAGATATAATGACCAGGTACCACCAAGGCCTAAAAATATGTACCTACCACTCTTCAAACCATCAAAATGTGTACGATCATATTTAGCTTCACAATAAATGTTATATTAGTATTTATAGAGGGTATCACTTTACCTACTAAGCATTTTTTGGGAAAATGCCAATTTATTACGTTGAGCTATTTTGCGAAACTGAGACGGAAAACCTAGCAAAGCAAAAATAAAATTGTCCGTACCTCGTTAACCTTCAAATAAGTTTTATACAATTGCGTAAAGATATCTCGAAATATTCGAACTCAATCGGCACCAATCAGTCTCCATTCATGTAAAACCGGTGTGTTACTGGTATGAATCTTTAATTTATAGGCTTTAGATTTATTTATTTCTATGATCCAATCGCCCGTCTGCAGATTCCCGTGGAGGAAATTTTAATATTTTCGCTAAAGGGAACCGGAAATAAATTAATGTTCTTATGGCGGCGACGTTATGTGGCCGCTGTCGATACTAGTTCGTAAAATATTGCTACTTTTGAATGGAGTACTTTTTAAAATATATATTTTCATCGAAACATTCGGCATTGGGAAATTCCGGTGATTTTCAATGCGAACCGTCGGGATGGTTCAGGTAAAGGGCACGTTTCCACTGAAGCGTTGTTGGGTCACAGTGAACAAGTATAATTACAAATGGCGCGTTATATTGACGAAAATCATGTTTTTAATTTTTACAGTTTTTAATTACAGTATTTTATTTAAATATATTGCAGAATCACCGAGGGAGGAGGGAATTCAATTGAATTCTTTTTAATTTTATTTATTTCGTACAAATACAAATCGTTCGACCTAAGGTACCCGCCACTCCTATTTGACAATAAAATCCAATAGTCGGTTGTCAATGGTACCTATAAAGTATCTATCAAGGTTATTATGGTATCTATTAAGGTTATGTTTCCAGATTTATATATTGTAACAAAACACGCTTGAAATATTCACTGAATATTTTATAATGCAGATAAAGATACATAGAGATAATTTATTTGCAAAAACACGTGTCAAACAAAGATAAGTAATTTATGTATGGAACACCGGGATTGAACAATTTATAAGGGTGTGCTAAAAATATGTTGAGAGTATGACATGCAAATCTAACTATAAAAACAAAATGATTTATGATTCATTCAGATTTTGTTACATTTTTATCATTACAGACAAAGTACGTTACAATTATAAAACGAGAATAAAATATAGCGAAAACATCATTTAGAAATTCGTCCCTTTTACAATAGCATTCGTCACATATATATTTTTTTAATTTAGATCTTATGTATTCTCTTTAAAAATAAATATATAAACTAAAATAAAATAAATATTTAAGGGTGGGTCCTATACAACAGAAATGATTTGTTTGCCGTTTTTATATATAATGGAACGGAACCCTTCGTGCACGAGTCCGACTCGCACTTGGCCAGTTGTTTTGTAATGATCTGCATCTGGTGTACAATAAAGCCTTTTTGTATTGTATTGTACATTATGCTGATGAAAACAGCTAAAGCTATAGGTAATCTGGATATATTATATCTTTAGCTCACGTGAACAAAACCACCTGCAAAAGCTGGTATTCAATAAAATAAATCTGAACAAGAA
This sequence comes from Eupithecia dodoneata, assembly GCA_947044415.1. Classification (NCBI taxonomy): domain Eukaryota; kingdom Metazoa; phylum Arthropoda; class Insecta; order Lepidoptera; family Geometridae; genus Eupithecia; species Eupithecia dodoneata. The sequence continues at coordinate 11,531,008 of OX345671.1, forward strand.
GAAGTCCTAAGCGCGAGAACGACAAACTCTCCGGTAAATCCACTTACAAGCCATCGAGCCCCGAGAGGTGCAAACAAACAAACAACCCGCGAATTATATAGATATACGGGGCTTATGTGTCCCGGGGAGGGATAGTTTGCTCAGGTGTTGTTTTGTTTATAAAGGGAGGATCGATCTATACCTACTGATGACCACGCGAAACCCGCGCTGTGTTATGCTTTCGCAGATTCATTTTTCATAGAAAATCCAAACCTGTGGGCAGCGTGGGACGCACTCATATGATAGCAAAAGTATAAATAATATATTCATTAAGTATGTATAACACTCAGTTCTGGCGATAAAGTCATAGTTAATGCAGAGCAGAAGTCTTTACACGTACATAGATGCTAAAGTGATAGAAACATGGCAATAATGACGAGGCCATTTATATTGCCCTTTCAACCTCACACGTGACACTTTTTAATACACCTTATAAGATTATTCTAGAATATATATAAGTAATTCAGTCAAGGAGTACCCACTGCTGGCTATGGGTGGGTACTCTATTGCGTCGTTCTGTCCAGTCCTGTGCTGTCCTCATCCACTCTTTCACGGCTTTGGCATTAACGCATTCGCTGCCCAGCGACGGCGGCGGTGCGACTAGCAGGATAGCACCGATTGCGCCCCGCCGCCGCCACCGCCGGAGAACGACATCTGCGTTTAGAGCATGAAACTGTTAGAATTATATTAATGCTTAGTAAGAGTCAGAGCTGATAGTCATAATAGTCATATATGTATTCATTGGATAAGTACCTAGCTACCTAACCATTTACAACACTGTAAAACACATTCTATGTTGCATACATACTATTATTTAAATAATATAGGATATACGCTACGCGGAACCTGTTCGCTACCCAGAGCGACAAAGGCACGAGTGTATGAAAAAATCTAAAAAATACTGTACGACTTGATGAGATGACGCCGAATGTGGCGCGGTAGCTCTAGATACCGCGCGGGTCTGATAGGACGTTACGTATTACATTTAATTAAACAACTATGTATTTCAAACAGATAATAACTTAGCAACTAATCAAATACTAATAAACAATCCAGCAAAAAACAAAGTTATAGCCCTGAAGTATTCAAATTACTTGAGCAATGGAACCCAACACCGTAGGCCTGGTCCGTCCCGTCGCCGCCGACGTCCCGCCCCGTCCGGATAAAGTACATTTATTACCAACTTCGGCAAAAACGGCCTATTTGAAGTTTTGGTGATTGCAGGGGCGGTCTAAGGACATTACGAAATGGGGTCACGGGCTTTTGAATGTCAGACTGTTAGTGCTACGAGAATTTTGTTTGAGCCTTTTACTTATAAACCTTAATTTAAGCGATAGCTATGAAAGGTTTGGTTGACTCTTTTGACATACCTCCGAATTAAATCAAATAACCATTAACGGATGCTGCTTGCTTACATCAACGTTTATAGAAGAAAGAGGCCTGCTTTAGCTACTTAGATAGCCATTGGTTAAAGTTGCTATATTTGTTTATTTGATGGGGTTTTCGAAGTCTCATCTACAACTCGAAACAGATTACAACAACAAAAGCGGCGATATTTCCTATTTTCTATCAATCGTTTCATATTCATATGAAATAAAAATAAAAGCGACTCTTACCCTTAGGCCCGTAGCACATCTCCGCCGCGAATTCATAGCAGCTGAATCACAAATCGCGTGCTGCTGCGCAATATTACTACATTTGTGGCCGACCGAGTAGCAGAATATAATACGTCAACTGCCACAAAATACATACGCCCCAAATGAAGTATTGCAGCAAAATGGCGGACCGAGCGTGGAGATATAACTGGCGTCCGAGCAGATCGGTGCAATCGCGCGAGGTAGAGATAGAATTATAGTCAAATCTATGGGTTAGCACAGGCAGTTTCACCTTTGTTTCGCTTGTCGCTAAACGGAAAAGTCATGGCGAAACTACTGCGGTTCCGCTGCTATTATTTCACGGAGCTGTGCTACAGGCACGGGCGGGTAAAGATACCTTACCTGCCAATATCACAAAACGTCCACGATTGTCAAATGCAATCTTTCCACACGAAAAAACACTCTATCTTTATTTATTCAAAACACAAATTGCCTTCGGGAATTAATATACGCAAACATTTCAAACGTCAACTCCCGTCAAGATCTACCTCTGTCAGCTCGTTTGTGGAATCTGTTCCCGGGGGAGTACTCTTTGATAGTAAAAATCGTAAACATTTACGCTTTTATGTGTCACAATACCTCTTAAAATTACAAAATGAATACTCGTAAAAACAAAAGGCTTTCTATAAATATCTTAACGTATCTCATACATACATCTACTAACGAGCAGCCGAGGTTGTAGCTCTTCAATATTTTTTGTTTGTTTTACAACCTCATTTTATAATTAAGCCCTTGCCCAGATGCAACCCATATCCCGATTAAGACAGGTCCACCCCTGTCAAAGATTAATAACGCTTGGACATTTTGGAACAGCACTTGAAAAGTCTTTTGGCTTCAATTTAGGGTTTAATTAGGTTTCATTAGAGTTTGTAAGCGCCTAGGGCGCCGCCGCCGCCACCGCCGCGCCGCCACTCATGCGAGGAAGCAGCGACCCGTGTATCTGACAGGTTACATTATAGACGGGATTATCAGCTGCTATTGAATTTGGAGAGCTCTCTGCGCGATGCACTTTGGTGCTAATCATAATATGGTATATAATCCGCGCGAAACCAAAATGATTTCATTTAGGTACCTAGGTTTTGTCTAGAGATTTTAATGTTATCTAAAGTCTGTATTATCAACTACCTAGACTACCTTCCTGTGCGCGTCCGTGCGCCAAGATATTTTATGTCAACAAAATATTTATAAATATTACTAATTTTGATTTGTAATCATGATCGTTACGAATAAATTACTACCAAAAAAGTACTATAAAAAAGGAGATAACTTACTAGCTTTTCGAAAGTGGAAGTCTTTGCATTTGGTTGTAACACACAGGTTTGTTGTGTTAGCTCTAGGAGAACGTACCATATCTCCCCTTTTTACTTTCATCTAAGTGTCCTTAGGTTAGTACACCGTGTACAAACCTCCTCTAGTAAAATATCGTCCTCATAACATTTAGATGCTATAAGAATCTATAAGAATAAAGCTACGTCTAAATGTTTTGCAAGGATTTAAGACGCGCTTAATTATGCCCATGATAACTTGGAGAGTCAGACTGGAATCTCGTGTAGAACTTTGATATATTATGGTAATCGAGTCTGTCGTATTAGGGTTTCATGTTAGAGCTGGTAATTAATGAGGCTGATTTGCGATTCGTTGAGCTGTGTTTGCACACCAGGCGGCGGTGCTTTAGCACGGCAGGTAAGGAAGCCTAGTTCTACGGTAGCGGTATGCTTGCAATCATAATCGTTTATAACAGATCTCTTCTTCGTTGTATTTTTAATTAATTACCTAGTCAAGGTCGTGCATGTTTTGGTAAGCTTTTTGTTGCGGAGTTGAGCTGCCGTTTCTACCCCACCCTTTCTTTGGTTTGTCTGAGAGCAGTGGTTACTGGGAGTCCGGTGATTTCTTCTTTTCTCCAGGTCTGGATTTATTATTAAAGATACCCGTAAGAGATAGGTACTCTTACGGGTATCTTTAATAATAAGCTGTGATAAAAATGTCCTAGAATAATTTTCGTCATTCTACGTATACCTACCATTTACAGGTTTTTGTGCGTGCAAATCCGCAAAGCTAGGCTGCATAATGTACTAGGCAACCATGAACTACGAGCGGTAAGCAGTTCCTCGCTGGAACATAACGTCGCCTTTCTAGTCCGCTCTTGATGAATATTTCAAGCAGCGACGTGTTTGACAAAATACCTAAAGCGCGGACGGTACACAGAGCGTGCTTAGGAGGCGATTCTGGAGATCTAGGCTATTCGAAAAATATGTCGAAAACTCTCAAAATGTCGATTGTTTCCAAAAATTTTATTCCTTAATTATCAGATACAGAAAAGATATCGAATACTTGTCATCAACCACTCTCGATTGGGCATTCGTTCATCCGTTCGGTACCTATATTAATAACTAGTTTCTGCCCGCAGCTTTGCACGCGTTTTTTCTATGGAACCGTTTTAAGGTTGTTTCTGTTCCCCAAAACAGTACCCGTCGAGGATTTTTTTCATTTTTTTTAAAACAAAACAGTTGCAGTAGGGATCTATTTTATGGGATAAGAAGTAGCCTATGTTCGCGTGATGTGATATTCAAGCAATTCAATGTCAGAAGTAGAGATTTGTCGTATAAATAAAAATAACTTTGGGACCAAATAATGCTGTGTGTCTGGTCCCAAAGTTAGCAAATAATGTGTTACGGATGCCTACTGGGTAATTGATATACTCAACAAATTACAATATATGGATATATTTTTTTTTATACATAAAAACACCCAGAACAAACATCAACAGAACAAACAAACATTGCTTCGAGGAGGGAATCGAATGCGTCATTGAGGTCGTCCGCTGCTGAGATACGAATGATACCAACAATATGTCGAATTCGTATTCGACATATTGTTGGATACTAAGAATTGGGCCTCCAGCCTCTACATTAAAGCTGACGCCTTTGCAATATGTAAAATTTGGATTTAGTTTTGTAGGACACGGAAAGTTTAGAATATTATATTTGCGAGTGTTTGAGTTTACTTTAGTAGAGTTAGTACTTGTACTTGTAGTAACAGCAAGCCATCCGGTTCATCCTCATAAACCGGATGGATTTGTTTATTTAATTATATTGGTCGATCAGATAGAACCATTTCAATAAATAAAGGTTTCATCTGTGCCACCGTTGCAAAAAGGGGGACAGGACGAACGTTTTGCCCCCAGGGGGACAGTTAGGAAACAACATTGATACAAAACAGAAAAAAATAACAGAGCACAGAGCTTACATATGTTATGGGTAGGTACTAGATTACTGATATTACATAGATAGATATTTTTTATTATACATCGAAGAACACCCGGAACAAACAATATCTGCAGTGCACACAATTGTCCCGAGGCGGGAATCGAACCCGCAACCTACTGCGTCGCAAGCGGCCACCGCGCCACAGAGGTCATCAATATTCGGACACCTGGAGACTCCACGGAACAACATTCATTAATATCACAAGTTGGACGTTTCCATAAGCTCCAAATAACTGACGAGTTTGATTGACAAGCCTTATTACTGGGCCCGCCTGCTCTAAGTGGAAATTATTAAGGGGATTTCAAACTTCATTTTTACGTTTAAAAGGAAGTTTGATACCAACTCGGCTAAGTTCACTGCTGGGGTGTTACACACGGGAGGAAGCTGCTGGTCTTCCTGTGGTAGGTTCCCGTTATTGGCTCTTGCGACACCACGGGCTGAGCTGGAGGAGTCCATTCTTGAGCCACGATTGCCATAAAGTAAGGCTGTGTTTTTAACCGACTTTGAAAAAGGAAGCGGTTCTCATTTAGACTGGTTTTTTATGATTGTTACCTCATAATTTTCGACTGGGTGAACCGATGTTGATGATTTTTTTAATTTGAAAACTGTTTCTTCCCGTCTGCTCCCATTTAAATGTGGCCCAGTTCTGACACTGGCATCCATGAGACAACCATATATTATGGTTTCTGCCGAACTTATAACTCTTAAATTTGCATTAAGTATGTATGCACATACATACTGAGAGAGCGACAATTGGACGAATAACTCAATATCACGCCAACCATCATTGTTATTTTAAAACGATGTTTAAAAAAAAAACATGAATTAGGAACTTGAAGTCGGTTTAATTTTAGTTTTTTAAAACACGCCAAATTATTGAATTTTCTTTGTTCGTCCATAGAGGCTTGCGTGCTCAGTTTGAAGAAAATTGATTCACTGAACAAAAAAACTGAACAACTCGGTGCCAGCTACCAGGCGGGGAGAAGTTGCGAGGAGTTAAGAACTCGCGTGCCCATGTGCAGGGCAGGCAATTGATTCCGCCGACACCTCCGCCGCCGCACCTGTCGGACAACTTTGCTGAGGATTTTCTAACGGTTAGTGCTACTTTACTTGGCTTTGGAATTGGAACTATCGTGGTTTTAGTAAGAAACTAGTTTATGGTGAGAGTTGTGAAGAGAAGAAAATAAGTTTAGGTACATTGCGTGAATAATGTGCGTATTTCCGAGATTCCAATTTTACGAGAGAATGCTGTAAAACACATTTTAAAGAAAATAAAGTACCATGGAGTAAACTTCTTATTGCTACTTTTCCTGGTCAACGAAAAACTGTTTTGTAAAATATTTTTTGTCGATATAATAGGATTTGTTAGGCCTATCCCAATTGCTTCAAGATCAAACAAAACATATATAGGAGAGCAGTATGAGAGGACATCAAAATCGGCGATAGATATCAAGACGCCGCCCGTGCGGTCCTAGGCCCAGACAAAAGTGGAGATGACAAAAGTGGAGCGGAGAAGACGAGAAGATACGTTTTTCACCTAGAGTGTCTCCGTCGAAGCTGTGCGAAGATGCGTACTGTCAAAACTGAAGCGGAGATGTGTGCTGGATGGAACGGTTGAGCTTCGTACAGCGAGCGTGAATGCACACAACTCACATCTCCGCTCATCTCTTCTCGTCTTCGCTGCGTGACATCACCTTCTTGCGAGGCACAGCTTACGTCTACGCTTCGATCTTTATTTGTTTCTTCGCATACAAAAATCAGTATCATCTCATTATTATCGCTCGGTGGTCTCCACTGAAGCTGAGCGGAGACGAGATGTGTCAATAACGACATTCCATTGGTTGTTAAAAATATGTCTCAAACTCAGCTTTGGTGCTTTTCTGCGACATGAAGTCTGAAAAATCCTTTCATGACTTTCATTAGGGTTCATTCCATGTTTAATAATGTATAACGATAATCTCCATTAGATCAATAATTAATTCCACCCAATTGAGTTTAAGTCGTATTTCCCTAGCAATGGCCGCAAACAGCGCGAGTTCGATATTGACATTTGGCGGGAGCAGTCGCGACGTGCCTGCCTGACGAGGGTCCGCCATTAAAACTTAGATTAGTGACAAACGCAAATGGCCTCCGAATCAGATTAACTTTGATTTGAGGTTTTAAATAAACAATGTTGTAAGGCTGAAAATACAATTGTTGACAATTACTAAGTTGTAAGTGGCTTACAAATTAATTATACAAAGCAACAGTTGAAGAACCCTGAGGATAAAATTGAGTGAATGTTATTTTTCTGAGTATTTTTAAGGGTATTTATTTGTTTCAAACCCACGATTAGCTGCGCTGTAACTCTTTCAAAAACAGAACGTTCACTCAACGTTCCAATTTCAAATTTCACAAAGGACGTCTTTGAAGGACGTTTGAGAAATTCTGCTAATTATTTACCCGGAACAAAATACACGGTTAATTTCCCTAAGCCGGATGAAATTATAAAAAGAAACCCTTCTGATTTCGTTTGAATAAAACGCTGACTTAAAAATAAAATCCTTTACAGTAACTCTTCGTCCCGATTGAATTCCAACGTTGCAATGATTTATTTGGCAGTTCGTTCCGGTACAAAATAATACTCATCTTGAAGACGCAAACTCTGAAACTTTGGATACGAATACGATTTTACGATTTCATTTTGTAGTAATAAAACGTTCGGCGCTGAGACGGAATAATAAAATGACAAGAAGAGGCATAAATTATTAGGTTGTTCCTTCATGAATTAACAAGATATCGCGTGCCGTTCATATGTTACGACAAACAAGTTCCCAAGCATGATCTCGGAATAACTGAAGGCACTGCGAGTTACTTTTTATTGGAAGACATACCGATTTACTTTAGTATTTTACCTCGAACGTAAGCACTAACCATAAATGGTTATGGTGGTATAGTTTTAAAAGTTTTTACAAGTTTTTATTTCTGTTGCAACGTGTCAATAGTGATAAACCAGGTCTAGACTAGACCTACATCTGTTCCAAATTTCATCCCGAGCAGTTCAGTACTATTGAAGAAGTAACAAACATCCATCTTCTACTTTCGCATTAACAAAATTGGTGTAAAGTGTAAAAAAAAATCTATTCAGAAGCTTTTATTTTTCAAAAACATTCTATAGCCTCATTCTTACTACTCCTCCAACAGAGTAATAAAAGTGAAGACGAACAGTTCTCATGCTACCGACATCTCTCGTCGGTTTATAACTCTTCCGAATTCTGACTTTTACAGAGTATCGCAGTAATTAGTAATGAATTCGAAGAATAATATTTACGCTCACACTTCTAACTTATTACCGACATTTCATTTGTTGACTTTCAAAGATGGCGGGAGTTATTTGTGATTCCTGTCTAAGGGCCGAGTTAATCAGGCCGAGAAAATCAAGTTCTTTGTTGATTTAATTCAAGCAAAACTGAGGTATGTTGTATGTTGGAATGGTTATTATGTTGTATGTTTTATATGTTGTACGGTTGTATGTTCGGATGTATGTATTTTTTATGTATGGTCGTTGATTTTAAAGAATATTATAGACCGATTTGGAAAATGAATTTGCTATTATACAGAGAATTATCCCATATAGATTTTATTCCTGCATTTGTCTGTCTTAATGTTTTTTTTATCAAATGTATGTTTATTTTCGCAATAACAAACAGAGATGTTTCAATTCCTATGATTTCGCAAGGGCCCAGTAGTTTGTTAAAGCACAAAGCACGCCTTCCCAAGTCAACATAATCGAATTTCAGAATTAGTGAATAGGCAACCTCGCACTTTTGGAGTCTTTCAATTATTTTAACACTTTCAGAGCCCATGACGAACACGTTTAAGTTAGATCGTGTCGAAGCACCACTGGTCAGCCTCCGTACCAGGTCGCTTTGTGTCCCATCGCTGAGTCTTGGGCAGTGAAAGGGTTGTCATCAGCTCCCTCGCCGGTCCGTTCCGAAGTACCTACTGCGATCAGCTTAATAGGGACCTAAAGTTGGAGCAGAATAATGATCACAGATTATTGCAGAAGCGACGAGTTTGCGATCTGTTATTGTTAGATCAGACAAAGGTGACCTCAATTCAAAGCAACTTAGATTTGATTATGCGACGATAAAATCGGCAAGTTTGGCGATAAACCGTAGTGCCGGATATTATCGTGTTGCGGGCCTTGTAGGCTCGATTACGGGCTCCGTCTGAAGTCGAAGCCGAAACCTCAAGGCCGAAAGTCTAGTACAAACTGTAGAGTTTGAATCACGTTGTTGATACTATCGGCTATCCGTATTGAAGCTTATACGTCGGCTGTTTGGAATTCTTCTTTTGGTGATTAAATTATGATTGTAAATGAGACTATCAGCATGCAAAGAGTGTTAGTCTTACTTAAGCTCAATCTTCTTAAATAAAACAATAATTAATATCCCAAAAATCCCCGCTTCGAGGGGAAGGTCACGGGCTCAAGTCCAGCTAAAATCTATTTTTTTGTGATATTATTAAATTTCTTAGAGATTACCCCGAGTGCGAGGGCTTACGCACTATAACAAAAAAAACCTTAAATAATATTTTCTCAAGTTTATAATTTATATACTTAAGTATTGGTGGGTGCGCGGCCACTGCCCTGGGCCAATAGTCACTCCATTCCTCATAAGAACTTTGGCGCAATAGCTCTACAAGTATTTAGAGCTCTGAACTATGAACAGTGAAGCCGAAACATTTCCAGCACTAGTTGTAAACAAACTGCGGTCGCACAGTAATCTGAATAACGGGGCAAGTTTTATTAAAAAAATGGCGAAATTGCCCCAACGGCCCCGGGCGGGGAAACTTCCAGTAATGTCGGCTAACGGCTGCGAAAAAACGAATGTAATTTCTCTTAGCTAAAGTCGCTTGAACATAATTGATTTGTTTTAATTTTATCACTTTTCTTTTGAGATTGAGTGCGGGGCTCGTGAATCTCCTCGCTCTATTAGGTCGTTCTTGTCACTTATTTTTATACGATTTTAAACATCTGTTCTTTTCCGTGTTGTCCCCTGAGACTGGGACTCAACTGTTGAATTCAAATATTTTTTTATTTCTTAAGGCTTACAAAATAAGCACTTAGAGCTTTATTCTGAGTTGGCACAACCAGTATAAATAAATTATTGAATGTACTGTACAATCCTCACAACGCCGCCGCCTATTAATGCCTAAGTGAGCAGAGCTATTGTTTTGGGTACTAGAGAAATGATATATTATATATACAGGGTTATTGGTAATTCGACGTATTCCCGTCAGGAGGTGATAGGGGTGACTATTTGCGATAATTTTCATCCCCATGTGCATCTTGCAAAAGTGAACCATTTTTAAGTTATCATGATTTTTAGCTTTGTTCAAAATAAGTCAAAAGTGCAACATCAAAAATTGATTTTAAAAAAACTGTCTATTTAAAACTATTTTTTTCTTCTGATTTATAAAAACAAATAAACACTGGTTATTTATCAATATTAAAACAACAATTATCGCTCTAAATTTAAAAATGCGAGATAAAAAACGATATTATTTCATTATTCATTGAGTTTTTTTTCCTCTAAAATGCCTTAAAAACTTAAAAAATCCTTATGAAACTTGGCTTGCAGATTATTTTAAAAACATAACCGTTTTCTTAGCTCTCCAACAATGCATAAAAACTATGAACTTATTTCAAAGAAATTGAAAAAAACATCATTACAAAGGAAGCAGGCGGAAATTCATGTACGAACTAAACCTAAGGTCGTTCTTTAAAATTTCTATAAAACTAACTTAAAACAATACTCAATGTAAATAAAACGAAAAATACATATTTAAAATAAAATTTAGCAATAGTTAAGTAGTAACAACAATAAACAAAATTAATAATAAGTAACAATCAAGACATTTTGTAATTTAGCCTAATTAAAGTTTCTTGTTCGAAGTGAAACGCAATGGGGGGCGTTTATTATTCGTGTTTTGTGTTATTCCGCGGAAGAACTCAAAACAAGAATTATAAACGCAGCATATGCGATGCGAAATTTGACTACTTCGGTAGTTAAGTCACAACTCAGAAAAATAATGCTACTTTGCGAACGCAATAGGGGAAGTCAAGAACTTTAATTATGCTAAATTACAAAATATCTTGATTAATTTTCTTTATTCTTGTTACTACTTAACTACTGCTAAATTTTATTTTTAAAACATATGTATTTTTCTACTTACTTTACTTAACTTTAATGAGGTTAAATTACAAAATGTCTTGATTGTGACTTAGTAAAAATTATTTTTATCGATAAATATATGTCGTGTATTCGCACATCTCGTTTGATCTAGGTTCGACAAAAAACACATTGTATAATAGTATTTAGAATAATAATTATGTTTTTTGTTTATTTGTACAAAGGACGAATTGAACCCGGAACCTCCGCCAGGCAGAACTTCATCCACTGCGCCACAGAGGTTGTCAGTATGAGTGTGGAATGGTAGGAAAATATTATCCCCTGTGACATTTCGGAATTGTTAATTTCTACATATTTTCTTTAGCACTTCTTTGAATAACTGACAAAAAAAAATTAAATGAAGAGAAAACTTAGAGGATATGATACTTTCTCTAAGAGAGAAAATCAATAGTTAACACTATTTATTATTTGATAATAATAAATAGTTAACACTATTTATTATTTGATAATAATTTATCATTTAAAATTTGGCTAGTTTATGTGTATATTTTGTAAACCTAAAGATAAGTTATGGATTTCTGATATCGTACCAATACTTTACCGGGCCTTGTGTCAAAACAATTACATTTGATAGATACTTACCCGTGAAAACCACAGACTAATAAATTGGGACAGACTAATAGTACACGATAACTATTTTTAATTTAATGTTAGTCAGTAAAGTACCTACCTACCTTTTAATGTTAGTCAGTAAAGTACCTACCTACCTTTTAATGTTAGTCAGTAAAGTACCTACCTACCTTTTAATGTTAGTCAGTAAAGTACCTACCTACCTTTTAATGTTAGTCAGTAAAGTACCTACCTACCTTTTAATGTTAGTCAGTAAAGTACCTACCTACCTTTTAATGTTAGTCAGTAAAGTACCTACCTACCTTTTAATTGCTTTTAGACTCATTTAGTAACACCACAGAATAACTATCTATATTATTATAGTAGTAGGTAGGGAACACTTACCTTGTCGTAGTAATTAGGATTCACCGTGGGTCTAGCTCAGCAGCTTTATGCCGTGGTTTGAAACTGCTAAATAAGCTAAGAAGGAGCAGCCATTTAAATTTATGTTCTAAGGAACTTTGTACAGCGCAGGTCCTTTGGAAATATTCATGGACACCATTTTTTAGACTCAGCTTATTTGCTAGTTTAGCGAAGCGCATTATTTAGCTTAGGCTATCTTGCTTTTATAGTATAGAAGTATTAACTAGATAAGTTTTGAAAAGGGACATTTATTAATAGGTAGGTACCTCCACGTCCCAGCACTAGACAGAACTCTTGCTGCAGTAAACCGGACGGTTCACGAGCGTCACGACACTCGGAATGGAAACCAATATTGGAGGACTGTGAATCGGTAAATTCGAACTATATTTCGGGCATTCGATATAAGTTGGAACGGACGCACGTGCTCGCTATGGGCCCACGCGGGCCGGCTCTCGTAAATAATGGACCCTACTGGCCAGGGACGGCACTGGAGCGTTCATTCTCGGCTGTGAATGGCGATGCTTATTAGAGGGACAACCTGTTGGGACAGGTAGGGAGCTCGGACCTGTCCTGACAATGAATTTAAAGTCTTTCTTGGTTTACTAGATTCCTTAAACGGTACCCTTGCAAAGGTATATCTCTCGTAATTCTAAAAACTGAACTTTGTGGCGGTGTTTTTATTATGCAATTTGAAATTTGTGACGTGTTCAAGAGTCCTGTACTAAGGTCTAATGGAAATAAAGCAGTTTGATGCGGCCAGTCTCAACTAGACATGTTATAGTGCACAAGTGCGTGCGAAAACAAAGGGGCACTCTCTATTCCCTCACTCATAATGTGTAGTTGAATAAAAAGTACATTCTGTAATTCTTTATTGTACACAAAAAACTTAAAAATAACTTAACTAAAAAAGATATGTACAGTACATAGGCGAGCTTAACCCTACATTCAAGCTAAAAAAGTTGCAAAGTCGGGGAAATGAAAGCTTAGGTACTAAGCTACATAAATAGTTCTTACCTGAATGCTTATACTAGCCCACGCTGAACGCAGCCCATACGTGACAAGCATCTTATTGTCTTTTATTTTCCATAATCCCCATGCTGGGAAAGAGCTCAGTACTTAGATTAAGTACGATAGGTTAATAAAAGTGGAAAAGAAAGATAGGTAGTTAGTGAGGTGCGAGCCGGTGGGCATTAGTTCAGCCTGCCCCCGCCAGCCCCTCGGGAACCAACTGATAAGCCAAGACCTGGCGCACAAAGCAATCAGATCTACACACATTCCGACAAACTACTTAATATCTACTAGAAACACTAGAAGTTAAAACTAAGCTTACCTACACTTTCTAAATTACTAGCTTCTGCCAGCGACTTCGTGCTGTTCTTTATAAGTGCAAAATTTCAGCCCGATCCATTCAGCTCTGATGTTGTCTTCGGTAAACATCTTCACAGCGGCTGTTGTGCGTTATCAGCATAACGGTAATAACTCGCCTTTGGCGTTAGTAGGATAAGATTACTCTATCATCACCATCAACAGCCTATATTAGTCCACTGCTGGACATAGGCCTACTAGGGTACTACCAAGAGTAGCCTACAAGGTTGCCCTAAAAAAGGGGACCGAGAAAAATGTGTGCAGCTTGCCGTGCAGACGCTAGACTATTTAACAGTACCTTAGTATAAAACTTTTGAAAGTATCATGATTATTAACACTAAAGTCATTGTAAACGGGATATTTAGCATGATTTGATTTTTGAGTTACTTACAGAACTTACTTGCAGTGCCTTCCGTTATTCCGTGATCATGGCGCATGAAACTGTGCTGAAATATTGGATAACTCAAAAATCAAATCATGCTAAATATCCCGTTTTAAATGACTTTAGTACCTTATTATGTTCAAATATTGTGTAGGGGTTAGACTCTTTGGTTTTGGAGTTTATTTTTGTTACATACAAGTGACGGTACCTAAGCGTTTTATTTCCATCTTTTTTCACACAATTCTAAAGTTATGTCGGTAGATAAAATATCTGCCGCACTTTACACGTGAATATTCGTAAAATATTCAGCGCAAGAAATACGGTGAGCTTCGCCTCTTAGGAGGATATACAATGGATTTATGAGTTCCACAGTTTTTATTGTGGAGTTACAACCCTCTCCGTGATGAATATACTACGTTGGAACAGAGTGCGATGAAACAGGGTGATGGTGCTATGAAATAGGCTGCGATGGTGTGATGAAACAGTCTGCGTTTTAAACACATGTTGTAAATGTAGCAAGTGGTTAATTGCTAGTTATACATCTACTGCGTCTTTGGCCATTTGTCTTATGTTTCTATTTTTGTTTCATTATTCATTCAGGGAAACAAACAATTTTTACTCAGTTTTTACTCGAATTGGAATAAGTACGGGAGGTTCAGTTATTATTTTATCGTAGGCAAAAGCCATTTTTGGCATTATCCCATATAGTTTTTGTTTTGATTAGAGGAAGATTAAAAGGAAAAATACAAACTTTTAAAACTACCAGCTTCTGCCTGCGGCTTCAGTCGCGCTTTTCCGTGATAAAATGTAGCCTATGTTCGTCCCCGGGATACCGTCTAACTCCTTACCAAGTTTAATTAAGATCCGTTAACTATTTAGGCGTGAAAAGATCACAGAGAGACAGAAATCCTTTCGAATTATTGTTATTATGGCATTAGTATATCAACTAAGCATGTTCCATATGCTTAAGTTAAATAAAATAGTTGGAGACCCTAGCTGCGAGCCGTCTGCCCGCCCCATAACTGAGTAAACGCCTCCTGCATGCTTCATGTTCTACCTCGCTGTTACTAATAGCCCCACTCTCCCGAGCTCTAAACACTCGCTAAACTACACAGGTTGTGTTACCCACTTGGTTTTAGCCTACTTGGATATCAATTATGTCCACAGAAATCAAAATAACAAGGCACTATTTACTTTTCTTTGATTTTACCAGAGAATGAGAGCTCTGACTTCGGTTTGCCGATACTATCAAGACGTCTTATTTTGTATAGGATTTGCGTAGTTCTTACAAAATAATTAACTGTCCAATGATCGTCATCATCACCATATACCATTGCCTATTCCACTAAATTATTATCTTTAAATGTGCTCTAACACCTTATTGCATTGGCAACTTGCCACGTTGCAGCCTTTTTGGACCCTGGTGTCGAAGGCCAAGCCCTAGTCGCGACGTCGCGTCGACGTCGCGTCGTCTTCGTCGCGGCGTGCGCGCTGCATAATCGAATCGCTCGCAAATCGCCTGTGTGTTACGGCTGTATATCTAAAATCACCCGTCGACTTGAGTTTACAAAATGCGCCTGTAATTTCCATATTTCTCTATCCTCGTTGTCAACAACGGGTAGTTAATTATACCACTGGATAGAAGATAGGATGTGGGTCAGTATGTATGTATGTTTGTGCAAATATCTTCATTCACGATGTAAGTTTACAAAAGATTCGGAGCGAATCCGCTCTAATAGAATAGGTAGGAACACAGTAATGTTGCCTTTCGAGATAGCACCTCCTTACAGCATGTCCCAGATTGAATTTTAAATCTATCCTCTAAGGTCGTGTAAGCGATTTCCAATAACACCTTGTAACGATCTACAGGGTGTACAGATACTTTCAGCGGAAACGTTTCACTTCTATTGAAGGATTTAAACCTCCGATAACGATACTTGTTTTGAGTTTAAAGAAAGAGTAAATGGACAGTTCTCTAAAAACTAAAATCAGACTTCAAATTCTATAATTTAAACTATTGTTGAAGTTTTTCCACACAGAAATTTTCTCTTGGGACCACCTTGGTCATCATTCATTCCATACAAAAGCGAAAAAAAAAACCAAATCAGTCCTAATTGACGAAGAAATCAAAGGGTCAATGCAAAATAACAGCATTTTACCAGATATGCGTCGAACGAAACGCGTGATTAGTTATGAAATTATGACTCAAGCCATATTCAATCTTATTAAAACAAGGCAAAGCTCAATCTCGCTCTACTAGCAGATTGTAATGACAGTACATGCGATAGCAATTGTCGCTTGTTTGTTTTTGTTTGTACAAATATCGCGCGGAACTGATTCAATCTGCCGTGTTTGGATACTAGTTCATACGGACAGACAACAGAGAACAACGATCTAAGGTGAAGAGGATGATATAGCCTATTTCTATCCTATGTATGATAATAATCATAAATTAATTATTTGGATGAATGTAAATAGGTTTTTAAAATTAAAAAAAAAACTTTTGCTTCGTCAAGGCGTGCGAAATTAATAATTAATAAAATTAAAATTAACCGACAATGAATAAAATTTTAAGTGATTCTAGTTTAAGATATTTATGAAGGACAGCCAAAGATTTTTTTTTCCTTTGCTTTGGCTTGGGTATCACTGCGGCCATGATAGGCCAGGCCTCTGGTGCCAACACATTGTTTCAATTTCCATTTTATAATAGTGGAAAAAAGAATTTATAAAACAAAAAAAAAGTTTTTTTGAACACTTTTTGAATGATTAGCTTTTTCATAGAATCGAAACTGTCAAGCTACAAGTTTTTGAACGATAGTAAATAATGTGTGCTTCAAAATAAGTTTTGCATCTTAGTAAGATAGTTTAGAAATTATGACGATTTAAACAAAATGTGAAATTAAGGTTAAGTAAGGTCATAAAAAAGAATTAAAACAACAAATTACATGTTTTATCTGATAGAAACATAAAATGTTTCCGCGGTGCTGTGTGCAAATGCGCTTCCCGGAGAGCTCTACTGCGCGCCACTACGCTCCTGCTAAATTAACTCTGGTAATTAAATAAATCCCTATTTTCCGGTACTTTGTGGAGCCACTGAGCGAAATAATAATGATAATTTCATTTGGTCGCTTTACATCGTAGCTTGTTGTTTTGCTCCACACACTCGTAGCACTCGTTTAGCTGCGGGCGCGGCTCTTTTGTACTGTTTTCTTGTTAAACAGTAAATTCATAATTTCGGGCTAGTTATTATGTATAGTTTTCAAATGTGAATAACGAGGGTCTTTATTACGTTGTTTACAGGTTGGATTACCTAGTGTAGGTAGTGTGCTTTGATAACTAAATTATACGTAAACAGAAGTAAGTATATATAGGTCTGTTGTGGATAGAATAACTACACGAGCTTATGATTTGGTTTATTTATACTTCTTGCACGAAAACCACAACACAAAACTTATTCTAGATAATTATATACAAAGGCGAATATTAAAACTCAAAGCAAAAACAATGAACTTATAAGTTATTAGATTTTCTTAGCAAAAATTCAAAATGCAAATAATTTAAGTACCTACCTAATCTACATAATTTTACATCTTACAATTTTACATAATTATTTGATAAATGATTAGGTATTAAGTAAATAAGTATTTGACCTTTCAATAATTACGAAAAAGTCTCAGTAGTTATGATTAATATAAAAAAAAAATATAATTCACTACTCGCGTACTGTACCTACTTACAACTACTGCATACAATTGTGTACCTAAACGCATTCCAAGTATATTGTAACTGCAACTTGTATGTAACAGTGTAAGCTTACTACGTAGTAGTAGGTTATGAATACGTTATACCGGGACCAGCGGCGTAGCACTACGCCTAGGTTTCTGAGTCCGCCCGCGGCTAATGTAATCACGACGGACTACGCCGCTGTGTCCGGCCAGAGACTTGAGGGTCAAGGGACAGTCTCACGGTACATAACATGTTATATATAAATAATGCTGGACAATCCCCGCAGCATCAATTAGCCCCATGCTTAGCTAAATAAATAACAATAAAGACGCTAGAGAAACGTAGCGTAATCTAGCCGAGTCCTATCCAATCGAAACCCACTATTACCTATCCAATAGATCCATTAGGTATAATAGTTTAAAATAAGCAAAACATTAAATAAATAATGAATGATTGCCAGTCCCAGTCAAATCTGAAGTCATTAAATTTAAAAAAATATATACAATGTGTATTGTCGAACCTTGATCAAACGAGATGTGCGGATACACGACATATATTTATCGATAAAAAACTAAAAATAAAAAATTATATGTTACCTATCTCAAAAATAAAGCCGATTTAATATTTTTTTTAATGAAAACTACTCCATCTGGTTTTTTCTTCGTTTCTTTTTGAGTAAACGGTGTATTTTATTCAAAGTAGCCTCATTTGAAAGCTAGATTGTCTATCTAGCTAAGAAAGTAAGAAAAAAATACAATTTCGGTACATAAGCCTAGTAAAATCAATATTTTTTTAGAAATTTGCAAAAAAAAACAAATTTTATTTTATTTTTGATCTGTAACTTTAAAACTGGGTTATTGAGGTGTACTTTTTTGCATGTTGTATTAAACTTCATAATTTAATCTACAAATCCTCCAAAACATATGGGTCTATCTCTTTTCGTTGTTATGTTATTCACCATTGAAAATAGGTACTTTCTGTGATGAAGTAGTTTTCATTAAAAAAAATATTAAATCGGCTTTATTTTTGAGATAGGTAACATATAATTTTTTATTTTTTGTTTTTTATCGATAAATATATGTCGTGTATTCGCACATTTCGTTTGATCAAGGTTCGACAATACACATTGTATAAGTAATTTTGACACATGTTGTCAAGAGTTCAAGCAATTATACTTACATTCACAAAGTACTTTTCTACACTTACATTCAAACGTTGAACGCCATTCCCAAGTGTCGAAATACAAGTAAACATGATGTCGGCATCATGATTCTATTTAAAAAATAGAACCAAATGGCCTGTTGCCACTGACTGCCTTCCATAACGAGCTCTGTACCATATTCAATTCTTCTTCATTTTTATAGCAAACCTACAAAACAAGTAAGCTCTTATAACTTGCGGCGCGCCTCTCAGATTTGCATTATTCCGTATTTGCGTACTCGAATAAGAGCCGTGGAGCGGAACATTACACATTAAAAGAGTACCTTCTGAATTAATTGTTCACATTTACTTAGAGCTATGGATGGAGGCGGTCCTTGCGACGGCAACACGAAAATAAGACTTACTCGCGAGAATACGCGCTACGTCAATGGTTCTGATTAATTTGATTTAGCTAGACAAGAAGATAATGTTCTAAGTAGGTATATAATATGGTCTTTACGCTTAGACACAACCTAAACTACAAAATCTAAAACAGTGTAAGCTTTTACATTTAGTTTAGTTTGTTTTGTGTTTATATTTTAGGTGTTTAATCATAGTTTTTGACAAGTCAATAGCCCAATGTATTCATTCGGCTTATAAGTATATGTAGTTTTCAATTTAATGTTGTTTTTAAGCTGGCTCGGTATTTCAGTAAAATAAATAATTATAATTTTTAAGATATTTGGTAAAGTATTTTATTATACCTGAAAATATTTAATGGTATTCAATCTGGTATTTAATATTGAGGTTATCGAGTAACAGCGGGACCCGTATTTTTGCAGTGACCTCAGCTGACCCCATTCCAGAACATTGGAATCTGAATGCGTGATGATCGAATAAACTCGCGAATCGAAATCGTTGATTAAAACACGACAGTTGCTGATATGTTTGACTTTTACGTGGTTTTAATGAGGACGTCTGACTGAGCTGCTCTTAATAAATGAATATCTACTTACTTCCTGATCGTAATCAATTAATAACTGCAGCATATGAACAAGGGTTGTTCGTTGCGTATTGAGAAGCCGCTCTTTAGGTTGCGTAGTTGAAGCTTGGCATAGAACGTGTTAAAGAGGTTACCTATCACATCACACTGTCCACTATCACACATTATTAATAAGCGAAAGTATAGATAAATAAAAGGTGCTTGTTATCTCTTCACGCTTAGCATAACAAGGCTTAGAACCGCAGTAGACGCACTCGAAGTGACGCAATTTCAAGTTAGCCTTTAAAGGCTACGTACATCGCTCGACACGTCAGTGCTCAAGGTCAAGACCTATTGGGAAGAGCTCTGTAATTTTTTAATAATAATGACTTATTGTGCAGTTAAAGGGTGTAACAACTCTTTTTATAATAATCAGAAACAATAGAAGATTCAATTTCACGGGTAAATACAACCTGGCATCTTATATTCTTGAGTAAAACATTGGTATAAGCACAAAAATAAATCGTAAACATAACAGACGCCATTACATAAAAATGTTGCTAGCTATTAGAAAAATTATTTTCCCCCATAGGTACTTATTTGTTTAATCTATTTCTATTTTACACTTGTAGGACTTTTATTTGCCAGATATAATTAGGGTTACCTACTATCTTACCCGGATTTTTAAGTGAAATATGTACCTATGTTCTATTAAGCTTGGTATAAATAATCAAAAACTTTTGTTTTATTTTCACGGGCAAGGAAATATATTGTTACAGACTGTCCGGATGTTGATGTCGGAGCACTAAATATGAAAAGTTCATTGGTTTCATTAGACGATGAACCCTAGTTTTATTCATGTCTTTATATTCAAATTACGAGAGGGTGATATCCCAACAAAGGTATGAAAATGTTTCGGCCATAATATTTATTTCTATCTATTTAACTAATTCGCTAACTCAACACTCCCCTGTATGTAAACACCCATAGAGTATATAATATTTACAGGAAGTTTTCTGATAATGAAATATCATCTAAAAGTGATAAATATGATAATCATTTACTCCTTACAAAATGTTACAATTTCCCTACCTTATGGGGAAAATGTTAATAGCTTGCAACATTATTCATGCACTTGTGTGCATGTCGGCTCTTGTAATGACGTGCCGGTTACGCACACATTGCTTGGTTTTTGGCTTCAACTTAGAGCGGAATGTTTTGTGAAATTATCACTCTATGTCTTATTACTCTGAGTCTTCACGCATAAAAATACTGAAAGATCTTGCTGAAATGTTGCGCAGTTGTTGTTATGTTTTGTTCTAGATTTAGATTGAATTGGTTGGTCAGTACGGCCGTGAGGAGCCGAAGTAGAATATGCACCACCACAACTCTTTCCGCGGGTGTCGTAAGAGGAGACTAGGAGATATCCACCGGGGGGCGGGCAGCAGCAGCGCCTTCTGCAGAATAATTGTACTACGGAACTTCAATTCCCTACCCGCACGACCAGCATGGGTATTATGGGCACTACACTGATATCATGATATCATTACAGCCAATAATGTGCTTATTAACTATTATAATATAACATGTACTTTGTGAAGCTGAAATAAATAAAAAAAAATATTAGGAGGAAGCCTGCTTCCAGCAGTGTACCAGTATTATGATGTAGGTACATACGTGCGTGCAGGATATATTATCCGGGAAAACGCGCATGAGGCCGCAGGCATACTAACCAGAGTACATACAATCCAATGGACATGTAATGGACATTGGACATTAGTATTTACTTGTCATCACTTCCAAACAAAGCTGCAAGGAAAGACAACCATTTATTTGAGTTCCCAGTTCTACCAGTAGAGCGTTGAATAATAAATTAAATAATTAGGTAAGAAACGAATCTAAAAGGTCTCGTAATAAAGTACCACGTGATTTTTTCTTTCGTTCGCAAGACTCGACACTATAACTCGCGCCAGAAAGCTATCCAATAAAAAACTCTGTGTACATAATGAAACATCTAGAAAACATAATTTCATAGAACTTAAAGGCCTTCTCATTATCTCAATATACTGTATTCTGCAACAAATTAACCAGTTAATAAGTATTACCCCGTCCAATCAAGTTGATGGAATAAAGCGCGAGATTACCATCTAGTCATAATAATTCAAACTCCGCTAGTTAAAAATGTAAAACCGCTGAGCAAACGCCGCGCTGGAGAATGAAAAGCGTTTTGTCTTACAATATTTTACAACGTGGGTAAAATAGGAAGCGAGAATTAAAGTTACTTTAAAATTAAAACTGGTTAACCCAGTTTAGTAAATTTATTTTTAGTTGATTGGGAAATAAACCAACGCATAACAATTTTAAATGGAGAAGTTTGAATGATATTGGCATTACTAATGAATACATCGGAATGAAACTTTACATAATTTTAGTTCTGGATAACTAAGTTATGGAGTCAGTTAAATAATGCCTTGGCTTGTAACGACGCGCCCAACACGATGTACTCTTACATAGTTTTTTGAACAAATGCAACCTTTAAAGCCAACATCATCAATTCATCATCCATAACTTGACCACTGCACCGACAACTCGCTGGGTACAGAGATATCTCTAACCTCTTGTGCGTAGAAAAATATAGCGTTCAATTTGTTGGCTTCCAAATATTGCAACCCGCGCTAACTATTTTCTTTGGGCATTTTTTGAGGACACTTAATGCTATGCATAGCTTCCAGTGTCGTATGTGATATGATAATAGTGACTATTTACCATGGTAAATAATAGTAATGTGTTTACGAAAGTTGGCCTATTTCATGGTTATTTTGCAGCGCGACGCTCTAGCTAGATATATTAATAATTAAAGCTTTAAGCTTTTACACCCACCTGTACTTTTTTAATGTAAGCATCTACAAAGTTGAGTCCGTTCACAGCTTGTCCCTAGTAGCAGGCTTCGAGTATCCGGCACGGCGACACCTGTCGGGAGTCGCTGCAAACACTTGCAACTTACGAATAAAGGATTAAACGCTATTTTAATTACTCAGCGCTTGAGTACAACTTAATTGCATTTTAAAATGTAAGAGGATGGACACCTAACGATGGAGTCAGCTCTGTTTGTTCCCCTTGACACAGTTTTATCGACCGGGACCCGAGTCCGGTTGAGGGTATTATGACGTGATCGTGACGTCTAATTTTTGTATAAAAAAGTCACCTATACCGGGATATTTACCTTCATTTTTTTGTCTTGTGCTACGAACGTACCTACTACCACCGTTTTCTGTATTTTTTAATTTATGTTTCGACATATTGTTATTTTCAAATAAAAATGAACGAAATACGAAGATCGGAACGCGCAATCATTTTTAACCGACAAAACGAAAGACAAAAGAGAAGGAGGTTGTATGTTCGGCTGTATGTATAATTTTTTTGTATGTTCTTCGATTTCTCCGACATTTATGGACTGATTTAGATATTTTTTTTCAATAATAATAGGGAGTATTATTCCGTGGTGAAGCTATAACAACGCGGGCTTGTTTGAAACAAGAGCAAGAAAATGGGAACAGTCGATCTGAAATACTCAAAACTGCGGCGTGTATGTAATGTTTACACTTTTTAGTCGATTCCCCAACACGGGCAAGGGGAGCGTCCTCTGAACTACGTACACACCTACTGACTACAACACCAGGTAGATACCTGATGTAGACCAAAGAGTTTCGTTGTTTTTTTATTCCAAGCCCAAATTGATTATTATATTTTTCTGTAACCAACAATTCAGTGACTATTTTCTAAAATTAAAATACGGTAGGTATTTTAATTTAATATATATAATAACGAACTCTGTAGGTAGGTTCTAGTTTGGTAGTCATACCTTTCGAAACAAGAGTGGGGTTTATATGCGAGGCATCAGAATCAGATAGATCAGATAGGTTCTGTTTGCCATGCCTCAGTCGACAGCCAGCTTAACCGTTCGCGAGCCTTTTTGGTCGATTTCCCGGCGCGTTTTGGTCGTTTTCGCGCGTATTAACGGGAGTTAACAAGTGGTCAGCGGCGGTTTTTGACGGTTTTCACTCGCTTTTTTTACGTCCGCGCTCACGTTCGTTACGGAGAGGGTTAATTTTACCCGCTGTTCGATTTTTGGTGGAATAAAATGGATGTCGGCCACCGCACAGCTTTGGGAAGAAGTAAATAGGTACCAAGAGAATCGTGTTACGTCACGTTTGCGTAGGTTAGGTACATGTGATCCGCAGTGTACAGTACCGATGTAATACGGAGGACGCGGTATGTAATATCTGAGTAACATTGGTTGGATATTGCTCGAAAGATGAGATAGGTAAGTCAAACAGCTGGGCGATCTATAAAAGCTTCTTTATTCGGTAACCTACGTGACCATGTACATAGCCCAAGCGTTGTAGGTACTTAATACTTATTCTGTCATCTACATTAGCCAATGTCAGTCCACTGCTGAACATAGGCCTAATAAGCGCCATAGCTCCCTGTCTTCAGCTTGACGCATCCAGCCTGCAGTCTTTCGCAGGTCGTCATCCCACCTGGCCGGAGGGCGACCTACATTACGTTTACCGAGTCGTGGTCTCCACTAAAGAACACGTTTAGTTTACGGCAGCGGTTGTCGGTTCTGGATGAGATATGGCCGGCCCAATGCTACTTCCGCTTGCTATAAAAAAGCTAAACAGCTAAAAAGCACATAGAAGCAAAAACCTTGCTATGGAAAAAACTTATTCTGTTCCAAAACCGAAATATTATAAAAACTAATAAAACAAAAAAGTCGAATACTTTACGAACATTAACTAATAGCAAACTATTAAGTTTGACCCAGCAACAAATTACTAAATGAATCGGTTTTTCTTGAAAATAGTAAAGTTTAGTTTCGTGACCGCCCGCCGTAAGTAACGAGTACGTGACCCGCCTCGCGACGCGGAGCCACCTAACGGCGAGCAGGCGGAACCACGTGCAGTAACTAGTCTGGAACTAGCTTCATATAGTTGATGACAAGTTACCAGGGTTATTACTGTTACACTTTCAGCTTGAGATTACTATGACGTCACACTAGCTAGTCCTATAAATGTGAATGTGTGCAAGTTCGTTACCTCTTCACGCCAATACTTCTGAACGGAGCCGGCTGAAATTGCAAACAGGCACTTCTAGGCCTCAAATAAAACATAGGGTACTGTTAATCCCATAAATCGTAAATAAAAATAACCTTAATAATCGCGTGCCAAGCTGCGGACAGAAACTAGTACGAAAATAAAACATTTCACAACAGAAGATCTCCCAAAAGCAAGGCTTTTTAGCCCAACCCGAGATTTGAACCCATGACATCATTATCTGCCGTTGAACACGCTACCGCTAAATCTGCAAGCAACATTACAGGGCAAGCCCCTATTTTTTTTTTTTTATTTGCTTAAGGTGGCTTTGGTATCACTTTTGGAAGCCGTAGCGTTCATAGTTCGCCACTAACCCTTGCAGCTGCTAGGAACTGTAGGATTTTCTTCGGGGTGATGTCTCGAAGCTCGTCTGAGCTATGCAGATGCTTACCCAGATGGATGCTGCGTTTGTGCATCAGTGCTCTACGCTCACTTAGTAGATGGAGGGGCGTTTCATCCGCCTCCTCGCAGAATCTGCAGGATTGTGTGTCGCTTAGCACTAGTTTGAACATGTGCTTGTTAAGGCGACAGTGTCCAGTTAGGGCTCTTGTCAAGGCAAGCCCCTATTGTGAACCAGTAAGTTTCGAATTAAGTTTTTCAATATCCCAAAAACAATATTAACGGTCACTAGTGAACCGTTAAAAACGGTGCACTAAAACGTAAAATTGTGTAAAATGTGAAATGTTTCCAGCTCATTCCATAATGTTATCGGGTAAAGTTCGCCCTTCATTGAACGACCGCCTTGCGGTCAGGTTGTTACATTTTATACGTTTATTTGTCTGAAACTTCGCCCGCTGCTAAATTACACTTTCCAAGTTTTAAGCGCTAATGATTTTATGAGATACCTCAATGCACTTTATACATACATTATAGGCTTTTACAAAGAACATAGGTTCGCCTTCATGTTGTTGTTTAGTTGTTGAGAGGATGGTGCAAGTTATTGGACAAGCCTGATTTGTAGAAACGGATATCTACCTAACATGCACTTTAGACAATATTCATTTCAGTCCAATATGGCAGAATACATTGTGACATGTATTTCATGCAATAAATAAATTTGAATCGGGATATGTATCATGGTGAGATTTTTGAGTTTTTCAATATTACAATATTACAGCACAGTTTTGTGCGCCATGATCACACAATAATTGAAGGCACTGCGGGTCAGTTATTTTAAGTTATGGTTTAATAAACCACCATAGTTTCAAAAGTTCTCGTGCATTTTTGAGTTATAAATTTTTTTAAACTCTAATGAAAGGTTTTATAGTTATTTATGCTTTATCATACGAGTGTGTACGTGTAAAGACAACAGACCTCGATCGCAAAGCAGGTGGGTTTTAGAATCATTTAGAATAATTTATTCGGTTGTGTCATGTTAAATTAAGTCTTTAGACTTTTGAAATCTTGTTGTTACGTAGGTCTTAGATATTAAATATGAAACATGAACCCTGTTGGTACAACCATGGACGAATAAAATAAATAGACCTCCAAGGTCCATTCATCCGACCGAGAATCGATTACTAGTTATCTGGTAGGGCGCGAGATGGCGCTACGTGTAGCAATTCGTTAAAATTAATCAATCTGCCCGTTTATTTTACCGCAACAGCGCCACCTATAAAATGGTCTTTGCAGCTTTTCAAGAGTCTATGTCAATGATATACTTCCATCTAATTAAATTTTATAGATGGTGCTAATGTCGATTGCTACATGATTGATACGTTGCCAGATAGCATTTTTCCCGGCTGAACGACGACGACGCGACCCGGCGGCGCGGCGGCGACGCGACGTTGCCGTTCTGCTGTGTTCTGCACTGGTTTTACTAAAAATATTATTTACGTACTCTCACGTACCTCGCATCAGTATTGCCATACAATAAAAATCCCCCTAATTTTGGGTTAATATATAATATTTTTTTACGAACGTTTTGAACGTTTTGACTTTAATTAATAAATTTTATTCATGTTTTTCCTACAGCACACACATTATGCATAAAGCTCGAAACAATTTTCAATAAGTACTTGATTTAGCACGTTTCTTGGTCGATTGGATTGGATGGACATTTTTTTCTAAAATAATTCGGTATTTTTGACATAACGACGCAGAACCGCTTCAAAACTAATAATTGCTAGAAATTTGATTAATTAAGGCTAATGTCCTGATGGAATGTTTGATTAGTGAATTGTAACATTTTCATGGTGTTGTAAACCAAATTCAAAACAATTGACGGGTGGTCGTATAATTTTTTGAACATCGTTAGAATATTGAAATGATCCTTCTATTTCGATAGTAGAGTTATCGGCTCCGTGGCTCAGTTGATTAACACACTGAATTATTCCTACAAAGAATACTGGAAAGCGACTGTTGGTTCGAACCTCCAATTCTCATGCTTTTGCATAAATAACTTTTTGTTAAAATCTTTTTGTTGCTTTTTGCATAAAATCAAATCATGGTAAATATCCCGTTTTAAATGACTTTATCTTTTTGTTATTAAAATTTTTGAAGGAATATTTATACCAGGTACAGATACCTTTCGAATTTTATGATATAAATATATATATTTTATAAAATAATTCGGTATTTTTGACATGACGACGCATAACCGCTTCAAAACTAATAATTGCTAGAAATTTGATTCAGGCTAATGTCCTGATGGAATGTTTGATAATTACGTAATTTTTTATGGTGTTGTAAACCAAATTCAAAACAATTGAAAACATACTCTTGGTTTTAAACAGTTAATCAAGCTTATTGTTTAACATTGATTTTCTTATTTGTAAATAGTTATTAATTTATAAGGTTAATTTAGAATACTAAGGAGATAACATTTTAAGTGTTTTCAATGCTTTGTAAAATTAAAAGACAAATTGTTGTTTGAACTGCGCGCCACGTAGTGGAGGTGACGCATGTTCAAGCAACAACTATTAACGATTTAACTACTTTGTAAACTTAAATAATAGATGAGAAATAAGCTTATAAATGACGTTAATATTTACTACATCAAAATTGATTTTTAAATGTTTTCTCAAACATTCTCTCGTCGTCAAAAACCACGTGGTGCGAACCACGTGGTTTTTGAAATAAAACCGCATTGTGCGGCGGCGGGCGAAGCCCATTACTTTTTAGTGTTATGGTGTTTCTTCATTTGCTATGAGTGATCCTAGAGTGAGTGGTAACGTTGGCCTTGCTGGCACCAGCTTTGCTGGCACCAGCTCTGCTGGTGGTAGTTTGGCCGACGTCATACATTCAAAAAATCCTATTAGGCAGGGTACTTCGACAGACATCTTTATAAGTCATGTTCTATAAAATTTTAAAGGTATCATATTCCTTCAAAAATTTTAATAACAAAAAGTTATTTATGCAAAAAGCATGTGATGTGGAGGTTCGAA
Source organism: Eupithecia dodoneata (assembly GCA_947044415.1). Taxonomy (NCBI): domain Eukaryota; kingdom Metazoa; phylum Arthropoda; class Insecta; order Lepidoptera; family Geometridae; genus Eupithecia; species Eupithecia dodoneata. The sequence continues at coordinate 11,559,313 of OX345671.1, forward strand.
CCAGCAGCAGTAGTCATTTTCCATGCTTTATTGTTGATACATACCAGTGTCTTAAACAACTGAGCCATGGAGCCAATATTGGTACTGTCGGAATAGAAGGATGATTTCAATATTCTAACGATGCTCAAAAGATCCGTCAAGTTGGTAAAAATGTGACAAACACGGTAGACAAATAATCACTGATTTTAATAACTTTGTATGATGTTTTCAGTGTATTTTCGTAATGTTCTGTTATTATATGCTTGTTCTCGATCTTCACATGCATAAGTAATTTACGTTTATGGTGTTTATCATCTTATTCACTTGATTTGCACTGTTTATTGTTGTTCACAGATCGTCCTTGTTGTTTTTGTAATCACTGTTTTCTAGCTCTAATTTGTAATGTTTCGTTGAGATAATGTTATGCCATATGCTTAGTACGTTTAACTTTAATTTTCACTGTTTTATCCGGATTTCAATTTTAAATAAATTTTATTCGTAGGGTGTACGTTGACCTTACGAGCGCAGCGCCCTCTTGCAAATAAGCTAAAGTAAATAAAACGAGAAAACCTGCGGCATAATAGATAGGTATGCTTAGGGTATCTAATTGGACAGAAAGGGCCTGTTTTATATAAGTTATTGTTTTCATACACACTTCAAATAGCTAATCATAAAATTAATGTTATCATACAAACTTTTCATTTGCACGCCATCTACCTATTAAACGATGCTTTATCTTGTACATTATGCCACGCCATCTATCACTATTCTTTAGAGACTAGTCTACCAGGACGATTATCTATTAATAAAACAAAATTTGAATATATCAACCGGTAAGTATCAAAAACATATTTAAAAAAATCTATAAAAGAATTGTTACGATTATCAAATGACTCCTATTCATTTACCGAGTTTAATCGTGGAATATAACGATTTTCGTGATAAGGATCAATGCCATCTAGTATTAACCAGAATTTCGGAGGAACGCAACTTTGAATGGGCTCTGGCTATCTAGTGTTTCCTTCATCTATGGTACAACGTAACTTAAACTAAGTACCCAAATCGAATTCTTGGATAAGCTTAGAAAACATTTATTTATTGAAATGAAATGAAAGTTTATTTCTTTAGGCTTACAAATAAGCACTTAGACAAGTCATATTTTATACTATTCATTATTATATTGATGTTCACTTCAATTTTTGTCCACCAGTGGAAGAAGTGAGAAGAAACCACTAGTATTCACATACATGTACCTACAGTGTTTTGACGGACACACCCAATACAACAGAGTACCTTTTTTAAATTTAATATTACAATTAGGATTCAAAATAACTATATATTTTAATGAAAAACAAAACAAATGAGAACTGAAACATGTCCAGGTACGATTATTTATAATATAGGTTAGTAGTGAACCGTTACAAACGGTGTGGTAGTTGTAGGTTAGTGTAGTAGACCTATTATCTATACTAATATTATAAAGGTTTGATTTTTTGTTTGTATTGAATAGGCTCCGAAACTACTAGACCGATTTGAAAAATTCTTTCAAAGTTGGGAAGCTACACTATCCCCGGTGTACATAGGCTATACTATATTTTCAAAAAAGTTAGGGATCCTTACTAAAACTCCAATAATGTAACCCAAAGTGTAAAAAAATCACCTAATAAAGTGAAATTCGAGTTTAACGCGGGTGAAACCGCGGGGAACAGCTCGTTATATTATATTAACGAAAACTGTTCCATTTTTAATGGAAAAGTTTAAAAAATAATCAAATTAAGCTTCACGCGATAAATTATTATCATCTTGTGTATTACCCCGAAGTTCGTGTGAAGCGGCCCCACAGATGCCCTCACACAATTTACAAGGCAAACAAATTTTTCAGTGTCACCTGCGCGCCAAGCGTTTAATTTATCGCCGGGCTAATGGCGCTTACAGACCTATCATTTTTATTAAAATTGACATAGGACTTTTAATAAAATATTTGATTACTTTGAAATGTATCTTTTAATAACATTTATGTATTTAGTTTACTCTTAGTCTTGTGACTGGAGAGCCCAACACTAATCAAATGAGATTTATTGCTTTTACGATACTATAAGGTTCAAAAAGACAGGACTACATACAGAATAAAAACAAAATAAAAATTCTACGAGATATTTTTACTTGATAATCATTAGCTGCATACGTTAAGCTGAAGACAGGGCGTTATGGCTCTCATTATGGAATGCCTATGTCCAGCAGTGGAGTAACATAGTTTGATGAAATAATTAAACGGGAAAACTTGGTCCGGTCTTCAACTTTGCACTTATTATTTATTGCGTTCAAGTTAAATACAAAGGATTTTTTTATAATAAAACACCTTCTGAACTTAGTGTAGGCGCTATAATATTCTGAGCTTAATCTATCAAATAAAAACACCTTGACTCTTGACTCGGGTTTGAGGTAAAAAATGTCGCGTTTATAAAAGCCCTTACGCATAATTTATGTTCTCTGTTTATTCGAGCGCTGAAATTAAATAAAAAATAATGCACAGGATTTTGTCGCGTGTCGCCGTAATCCTAACAGATGGCGGCTGCGTCCTACGCGGACCCTTCGCTATCATAAAACATAAACAATAAGCTGTGTAACAACTTCTTAGGACAAACACTTTCACAAATAAGAACCTCCTCAGATAAGTCTTCTTCCATACATGCCTATCATCTTCCCTTCCCACAAGGGAAAAGCGGCGAAAGGTGATCACAGTGTAGATGTGAAAAATACACTGAAGCAATCTGCTGCTTTTACTCTGGTTCCCTTAGTCGACCCTTGCGATATCTACGGACTGAGTCAGAGGGGTCGATTCTAAGGCCACGACTTTCGAAAAACTATAAAAAGTTAGTTTCTGCCTACAGCTCGCGTTGTTCCTCTGAAAATATTTGGAAGTTATTTCTATCCCATTGGAACTGATTTATGGAAAAAAAAGTAGCCTGGGTATTTTATTCTTTATTTGTTAAACTCTTTGCCAAAAATCTAGTCGATTGGTTGCTTTGTCAGGGCGTGAAGGAAGGACAAGCAAACACACCTTCCCATTTATAATATTCTTTAGAATTAGGATACAACATAGAATAACGTAGCCACATATTGTCTTTGTCCTGCGAAAGACTGCGGGTAGATGCTGCATACGTCAAGCCGAAGACAGGGCGCTATGGCACTCATTGGGGGAGGCCTATGTCCAGCAGTGGACTAATATCGGCTGATGATGATGATGATATTGTCTCAGGCCCCCATATCATGGTATTTCTCAACAAGCAGTTTGTTCAATTACATCTTTACTTGCACCTAAAAATATTGTTAGTCTAAAGGTTTTTTCATCGTACCGTAGTAGGACGAGGGTGGGTAAGACCCGAGTGTGTAAGGGCCTCTCGGAGTGATTGCCGAAACAATTTGCAGAACGAGGCTCGAACGATTCCACTCGGATTAATGAGGGAAGGTCAAGTCCAGAACTGGAGATGAAAACATTCAAAATTAAATCTTAAATGTTTTGGTTAAGGATTACTTTTCTTTAAACACGAGGAAAGTCTTTCTTTAGATGTAGTTACTTTGTGTGTGATTCAAATGATTTACATAGAACTTGAACCTGCTGTGCCATAGAAATCAATACGAAGCAGCAATTATTTACAAATGTTGTCGTTTTCTATGTATTATAATAAAAATATATATGTATATTCATGAAATGTAATAAATAAATAATACATTACATAGATAGATATTTTTTATTATACATAGAAAACGACCAGAACACCCGAAACAAATATCTGCAGATCGTACACACATTTGTTCCGAGGCGGGAATCGAACCCGCAACCTCATGCGTCGCAGGCGGACCTTCGCCCACCGCGCCACATCGGTCGTCAATTTATTATGTATATCAGTTATCTAGTACCCCTAACACAAGCTCTGCTTAGCTTGGGGTTAGATAATGCTGTGTGAATTGTCCAGCATTATTTATCAATACACTCGCCTCCCGCTGTCTGTCGGTCCCTATGTATGCTTAGATCTTTAAAACTACGCAACGGATTTTGACGCGTTTTTTTTTAAATAATAAGCAGATAGCGTGTTTCAAGAGGAAGTTTTATAAACCAATTGACAAATAGAATACCACGCGGCTAGTTGAATATAAAATGTTACGCTACGTAGGTACGCTCCGACTCAGATCTGCTGTTGAATCTCGCTAAAACCAACACTCCATATTTCAAAGCCATTTCAATTGCCTTGAAAACCCTTTTAATGGCCTTCGCCATATAATTGCAAAATGGTACGGCCTCGTATGTTTTTGCAGCTGTAATTACACTTTCCGCCGCGACGAGTGGTATCTAGTCTCGAGTAGTATAGTATCTAGTATATAGGTAGTATGAACCGTCAGAAATAGTTTGTTCCACTCACCTCTATCGGGTGTTGTAGTGTGTAAGCGATATCTAAAATAATTATGAAAACTCATCATTTGACTCACTTAGCATGCTTGGCTTCAGTCCCAGGAAGTTAACAGAATAAAAATCTTGATTTATTTTTAATACCTTACAATAGATTACATAGATATATTTTACTATGCAAAGATAACCACCAGAACACCTATAAATATCTGCAGAACGTTACACACAAATCGAACCCGCGACCTCCTTCGTCGCAGGCGGACCTTTGCTTACCGCGCCACAGTGGTCGTCAAAGGAATAAACAAAAGTGGGCCTTTGTAAATCAAAATGAAACGTGTCTATGCAGGGCAGTCCAATATCACAAAAAGGAGCCTTGTCACAACAAAACAGAGTAGGTACCGGTGTGGTGCTGTGTTTATTTATTCCGAACCGGCCAGTCGAGTCTTTGACTGATGAACTGAAAACAACCTGCCGAGTGGTGGACGTAGACCGGGAGAGCGCGGCGGGTAGCTCACTTTATTTCAATTTCAATTCAATTCATTTATTCAGTTTATATACATATTGTACAGTTTATATACATATTTATTGTATACACTAGGAAGAGACATAGCGCACATATTATAAACAATAATTGCTCCACACAGAGCGAGATACTATTCATAAATGTAAGATTTCGTATGTTTTTGGATATTTTTCTTACTGCTCTTGTATTTGATCTATAAGTGGTAGTAATTAATTTAGTAAGAAATAAAAATGAATTTAAAAAATATATATTTTATTCTAATCTTGTGTTTTGCTTGTAACGATTGTTACATATTCTTCGTGGCTTTTAACAGTGAATCTTGAATTCTTGGAGAGCTTTATTTTTTTAGAATCACGTTTGGTGAAAAACTTTGTCAAATATTGTTCAAGTCTTTTTGTCTTGTAATTGTACCATGTACTCTAATGTAATGTCGCTTGAGGAACTGAACCAGATGCTGGACGGCCTAGCTTCAGCCTCCCAATGTATCGGTCTTGGCATGAATTTGGATAAAACCAAAGTCATGATCAATGGTCACATTGATCCAAGGCCGGTGGTCGCACATGGTCACCTTCTCGAAACTGTTTCCGAGTACACTTACCTTGGGCAGACTGCAGTTGGGTAAAAAACATTTCGAGAAGGAGGCCAAAAGGAGGATCCAGCTAGGCTGGGCAGCATTTGGAAAACTACGTCAAGTCTTCACGTCATCCATACCGCAATGCTTGAAAACTAAAGTTTTCAACCAGTGCGTCCTACCCGTTATGACCTACGGAGCTGAGACGTGGACACTCACGATAGGGCTGGTCTACCAGTTCAAAGTCACTCAGCGAGTTATGGAAAGAGCTATGCTCGGAGTTTCTCTGAAGGATAGGATTCGTAACGAATACATCAAACAGAGAACCAAGGTTATCGACATAGCTCAAAGAATCAGCAAGCTGAAGTGGCTGTAGGCCGTCCATATCTCGCGAAGAACCGACGGCCGCTGGGGCAAACGTGTTCTTGGTAAACGTAGGGTAGGACGCCCTCCGACCAGGTGGGATGACGACCTGCGAAAGACTGCAGGTAGACGCTGGATGCGGCAAGCTGAAGACAGGGCGCTAAGGCGCTCATTGGGGGAGGCCTATGTCCAGCAGTGGACTGCTATAGGCTGATGATGATGATGACTCTAATGTAGATGACTGTCTGTGAAAAATTTTAATTGTCCCAATTCAGGACAAAGGAGAGCCTAGCTCGATAAACTTGATGATGTGAATGCTCTCCAGCTGCCTCCCGTTCTAAAAACAAAGGTCCGATCCATCGTGAGGACAAGTAAACACGGAAACGGCTCAATCATATTATGTTTCCATTTAATCTATGCCCGAGGCTGACAAAACACTGTGATTGGGCCCCGCTCGTGGGGAAATCAATGGGTGCTCCGAAGGGAACAAACCTCGGGCTCACCGCGAGGCCAAAGTCGAGGTACTAGAATTTGTGTTTGAGAAACCTGTAGGAACGTTGTGTAACATTGCCCCGTTATATTAATAGAAAATATCAACTTTGTCTTAATATTCGCTCATCCTGACAATAATATCACTATGGGTATATGTTTAGCTCTGCTCTTATGCATATAGTAATATTATTAGCTCAGCGCACATTAATCCAATACCGCCACCAAATGCTTTCTTACAAGCTTGAAACTGATGCTGTCAATATGCAATGCATCTAGATGTTACGAGATAAAGCCCATATTTCAATGTACACTTTTTTGCTGAGCGGTAGCAGTGCGCGTCTGATCTGCGACAACCTTTATACTTATCTCAAACAAGAATGTTTATTTAAAAAAATTTTATTCAAAAGTATATTTTTCGCAAGGTTATAATTTAATTTTACGTCAATGATTTATAATTCCACAAACGAATTAAAACACCGAATTAATTCCATTTAAAATCACTTTTAATAATTTATTTTCAAAGGGCTACATTTATACCGTGAAACGGCACCAATTTAGATGGAAATCGGAAATCGTTTATGATTTTGTACTTTCACCGAGTCCACAATTTGCCGAAACCAGCTGTATTGAGCCTCTAATTCTATAATGGCCGTGATTACGGCCGAGTCGCCGTTGATTGCTTCTATTCAAAGCTATTTGACACAACTTGACACAAGCTGACAAACGAACGGGCCCAGGGTAGATTACTGCGCCTAGCCCGTAGCGAACGTGTTCAATAGTTATACGACTCTAGTCGATGGTGGGCCGCGTCGATAATTGGTCCAATAACATATCATAACTACTAGAAAAAAAATGCAATTGTCCGGTTCACTTTACGTTAATATGACGTCTGGATGCATCAACACCGGCTCCAAATTAGTTAGGTGTCTGAATTTGCTGGTACATAAATCGTAATATTTGGTTTAAATCTTTTTAAAATGAGTGTAAGAAGTAGTAGATGCCGTAGTAAAGTAAAATGGCTCTTTAGCCAGCTGATTAGATAGGAATCAGGTGACTTTGGAATACATTTAACGTCACGAAGCATAAGTTAGATTGGAAGTTGGATCGAATCCAAATCGAACAGCCGTTCATCAGACGCCCCAAATAATGGAATAGTAAAAACGGATTGTATTAGAATTGTATCAGTAACTTTACATGTTTTTGAATAAATCATTCTCGATAAGAATGGTTTTTGTGCCCAAGGTCTACGCTGCGAGATCTAAGCTGACATAGTTGAGCAACAACATTAGTATATAATACGCCACCGTCATACCTGTACTTTAGCTACGTGTCCATCCAAAGGTTGCCTGGAAGAAATCGCTCTTAGTGATAAGGCCGCCCATTGTGCATCTGTATCTTTGTTCTTTACTGTTTTTGTTTTTCTGTGTTTGATGTGCAATGAAGCCTATTTGTATTGTATTGTATTGTTGAGACGAGAAAAAATGTTGGAAATATATTTCAACGTATTCCATTTCAGAATAAATAATAATAAACAATGCTGGACAACTCACACAACCTCACCTAGCCCCAAGGGAGCACTCTTAATGACATTATGATATAATATTATTTACTATTATATATAATGCAGTACATAGATAAAAAGTGAATGCTAAAGTGATTATTTGTTATAAAATAAGAGCCTACATCGCAGGGAGTTCGATTCCCACCTCGGGAAAAAGATCTGCAGATATTTGTTGCGGGTGTCAGAGTGTTTTCTTTGTATACCCAATAAAAAATCTCTACCTATAATATAATGTGACAATATTATGTACATATATTGTCCAGCATTATTTTTTATAAATTATTTAGTTATAAACTGTATTACCTTATGTTAGCTTATTTATCAGAATAATAGTTTAACTGAACTGTTGGGCGCAGCTATAGATCCATGTTGGCTAGCTCTTCCAATGACACTTTTAGCGATGGCACCGACGGGAGCCATCGCCTTTACCTGTGACACCAACAACCTTTATAAATGATGTACCTATAAGTGCGAATACTAGTGAATAAAATTCAAATGATAACCCATATCGGAGTCGATGACAAAGGTCGTCCTCAGGGAGGCTCCGGCGCTCTCCATTAAAAGTTGAATTAATGCTGTGCCTTCTGTGCGCTATCTGCTCTCTGGGGCCTCCATTTGACGAAGGTAGCGTATTTATTCTTCAGGTGTATTATTGACTCGTGATTGCGGGAACTTGGCCTAACCTTTACCTTTGTTACCTGAGCTTAGTTTTTAGTGACAGTTTTTGGGGAAAGTGTTTTAAGTTTTATAGCTTCTGCCCGTGGTTTCGCACGCATTTTTTGGAAATAAAAAGTAGGAAGATAGATTTCGCATTGCACAGCTGCGGTTACGCGCCCACAGAGATTTTCATTATTCTGCAAAAATGTTTCATAACACTGCGGTTTGTTTATCGCACTATAAACTGGTATACTGAAGATTCGAAGATCGTAAGAGGAGCGTTAGGATAGGACCCCATTGGTCATCAAAGCAGTGAAGGCGCGAATCCAACGAAATCCCGTGCGTAAGCAAATAATCTTAGCTGTTCAGATGAGGCTAAGGCTAAGCAGAACCACGATCAAATAAGTGCACTTGAAGACCAGGGTCTACGAGATTACGTAAAATTAACGGTCATTTTTCTAAAGAGCTAAAACAAATGGCTAGAAAGGCCAGAAAGATTCCGGAGTTTGTTACAGGAAAAAAATACAGTGAAATTTTGTTTTCGGCTTGGAGTCTAATATTCAGGCCTATCTGAGGTGTTTTTCTGTAAAATGGTGTGAAAGCCCGTGTTGTTGTGTATCAAATACCGCCCTACAAATATATTGGAACCTATTTTCCAAACAATGATTCAAAACAGACACTGGATATTGCAGAAGGATTCTGCGCAAAATGGACGAGGTCAAATAGTATTGTACATATAACTACATTTCAATTCATATACATTTTTTAAATTATTATTAGACGACCGATGTGGCGCGGTGGGCGAAGGTCCGCCTGCGACGCAGGAGGTTGCGGGTTCGATTCCCGCCTCGGAACAATTGTGTGTACGATCTGCAGATATTTGTTCCGGGTGTTTTGGTTATTTTCTATGTACGTATAACAAAAAAATATCTATCTATGTAATGTATAATATTATGTACTTATATCAGTTATCAGTTATACAATGTGTATTGTCGAACCTTGATCAAACGAGATGTGCGAATACACGACATATATTTATCGATAAAAAATAAAAAATTATATGTTACCTATCTCAAAAACAAAGCCGTTTTAATTAGTTTTTTAATGAAAACTACTTCATCTGGTTTTTTCTTTGTTTCTTTTTGAGTAAACGGTGTATTTTATTCAAAAAAGTCTCATTTGAAAACTAAATAGTTTACCTAGCTAAGAAAATAAGAAAAAAATACAATTTCGGTACATAAGCCTGGTAAAATCAATTTTATTTTAGAACTTTCCAAAGAAAAAAATGATTTTTATTTTATTTTTGATCTGTAAGTTTAAATCTGGGTTATTAAAGTGTACTTTTTGCATATTATATTAAACTGCACAATTTAGTCTACAAATCCTCCAAAAATTATGGGTCTATCTCTTTTCATGGTCATGTTATTCACCATTTAAAATAGGTACTTTCTTTTTAAATTATGGAATTTAATACAACATGCAAAAAAGTACACCTCAATAACCCAGTTTTAAAGTTACAGATCATAAATAAAATAAAAAATCGTTTTTTTTGCAAATTTCTAAATAAACAATGATTTGTATTTTTTTCTTTTTTTTTTAATTTTCTTAGCTAGGTTGACTATCTAGCTTTCAAATGAGACTACTTTGAATAAAATACACCGATTACTCAAAAAGAAACGAAGAAAAAGCCAGATGAAGTAGTTTTCATTAAAAAAAATATTAAATTGATGAAGGTTCGACAATACACATTGTATATATAGTCTTAATGTAATTGGCTGATGTATACTTACGCAGAACATAATGTCTAAGCGGGTGGAATCTTTTACAAAAAGTGTTTTTTTCAATATTATTTATGTAGGTATAATTTACACAAAGTTTGCGAAGACAATATTGTACCGGTCGCAGGGAGTCGATGGGTGGAGGCGGCTCAGGACCACTATTCGTGGCGTCGGTCGTCGTAAGGGGAAGGCCTATGTTCAGCAGTGAACGTATGCAGGCTGATGATGATGATATTTTCACCCCTCAGTTTGTGTGGCGCAGGAACATCGATCGAGGTATCCGCGCCGGCCAGGTGGAGACTTGATCGAAGCGTAGTGATTTCGATCTGAAAGTATTATCATACAATATCTTGCCATAAACACAAAATGCTTTATGGAATCAGTTTCGAATAAAATACCGTTCTCTTATCGCAGAAGACATTATTGCTAAAATGGCGTCGATACAGAAGCCATTTACACTTTCATTTAGAAGCAATAATCGAGCTTATTTTACTTATTTCCACTTATATCATTTATCGAGTGTCGCGTCAAAGAGCGCGCTTTTACATTTTTTTGCTCATTCCTTTAGGGCTGCTCAGCTTTACTGTAACTTTTTCTTTGAAATGAGAAATATCTTTTGAAATAGTTTTCAAAGGGTTATTTTCCTTTATTGAGCATCTTGAAAAATATTACCTATCTTTCTGGTAACGTGAACTGACCTCCTACCGAGCACAGATTATTTGGAAATATTTATTATGAATGTTATCTCAATATCTTAAGGCGTTCATATCTTTTAATAAATCTTATTTTGCTAGCTACACGACCATTCCATATTTGCATTGAGATCGATCAATCATGACATCGGATACTTATATTTGTGTTTTATGATATATAGTTATACAATGTTATGTTTTATGATAAACACATTAAAACTTTTACCTAGACGAAGTTCATATACATAAGAACATAGTCGGTGTGTGTGAATGTACTGAATGCTCCCAAACGGCTGAACCAATTCTAAACCATGTACAAGTCAAGTATTTTTAGCTATATTTGTAGAGAATTTATTATTATGACTGTTCAAAGTTTTCAAAAGCTTTTTAATTTAGTAGAAGGTTGTCGCGGGTCAGCCCTAGCTGTGTGTGGAGAGCGTTTTATCATGTAAAACACCTTTGTCTACAGTCTATTAACTGACAAATGCGTCTGAAAGGGTTTCGATTTTTCCTTTGTAATGGAAATATGAGGAAATACGCTATCGCAGCGGTCGACGGTGTTTTTTTATCATTTTCAATTATGAATTACTGCCACCTGCGGGTTTATCGATTATAAAAAGGTTACTAAAGCATTATTAGTTTGGAAGACTGGCTGAATCGAAGCCGATCTTAAGGAGAAGTGGTGGGAGTTTCTCTCCTCCATCAAAATGCAGTGCAATTTACTTGGGTAACTGAATAGAATCAATTAATAATGTATTTTCTAAATTCTAATTATATGTTGTTAAGGTCTCAAAATCAATTTAATTCTTTTTTGTTTATTTAAATGTATTATTACAAAATAATTGTTTTGGGATTCATAAAAAAAACTAGGTAACGATTGTGATTGTAATGAATACCTACAATTCATATTACAATAGGAATGGTTCCTTGCCCTATCATCCCCGCTAACCCTCTCATCTCCAAGAGCTAACCCCCTACTCACACCGCATTAAATCTGTATCAGGCCACATTTAACTATTAACGATCAAATGTATCGCTAATTTCTCCTCCATTTAGTGCCATTAAAACCTCCGCGCCATTAGCTGGCCTATTAACGTGCATAAAACTAATTTATAACAAACTTGCGAGTCCTATCTGAGCTAGCACGTGCGGCCTTTGTGTCTCTTAAACAGAGCATGGGGAAGGTAGAATGGTGTGTAACCCTTTCAGTGTGCTATAAGCAACTTTGACCTACACCAGCCCGCACTATCGCGAAAGGACAGCTCTGGGCGTCTTTACAAAAATGGCAATTCTGCGGAAAGGGCATTCACTGTCCAGTCTTGCGATGAAACCCGAAGGGGCGCGCCAGTGAAGTCATTTGTGTTGTAGTCGATTTATTAACTTTTTTAAACATTAACTTGATTTATTATTCTATGTCAATAACTTCATTTAAGCGAAGTTTTTAAATGTTTTAGTTGGAATTTTTGCTACGTCTGGTAACCAATACACATCGGTATAATAAATTGCATTTATTCAAAGTCTCCAATATTCTTTACACGATTTATGCCAATATTAGTTTCAATATCAACAACAGCTTTCTACGGTATGCTAATTTAGGAACATAAACAGTTTAAAGAAGGTAGTATTATTTACATTAACATGAAATATAAAAAAAAGGTGTGGGTATACGATACGATATAAAATAGTAAAAAAAGAAGTACATAGATATAAGAAAAAGTTGGTGCAGACACGTAGTGGTTGCTATTGCTACGTCGTAGAGCAGCTACGGCGTAGCAGATTCGTAGCACTTTTAGGTTCGTAGTCGCGCTTTTGTTTTTGTTGTGAACTGGATTACGAACCCTTACGTGAACTATTCATCTAGTCTTCGACGCTTTGAAGGAATACTCAATATGCACTCTCTCTATCATAATCACTTTTTACAGAAAAAACGGGTACGTAGCCGCAAGCACAAGCTACTTCCTAATGTTTAAAATCTGTAATTAAGAATTGGGCATCCGTTCGCCAGCTTAGTTTTTACTTCAAAATTAAGTTTGGGCATTTCGGAGAGATTGGAAATATAAAAATAAATGGCAAAATCCTGACAAGCCTAGTCGAATTACTATAGCCAGTATTTTCATTAATTTTTTATATTGTCCCTCGTAATAATACCTGATTATATTGGTTTACTATTACAAAATGTATAACATTTGGTGTATGTTTAATTGTATTGCCAAAATACAAAAGTATTTATTTACAGTACAATGAAACATATACTAGATGTCTAGTCTGAGAAGTGCATCGAGCATTCTACCTTGGCCATCCCTCCGAGCCATGTTACTGCGAAAGTTCAGTTTCGTTCATTAGACTTAAGTCCTCATTGCGTTGGACATCCGCCAAACGCCGGTAATTGTCGCACTGTGACTGCGACACAGATGGCAGCACCGTACAGGAAGCTGCTATCTCTTGTAGTTCCTTTTACAATGGATTTCAAATCTTATCTTCTTTAAAATATAAAAATGAATCGCTGAATGTGTTGCTAAGCGCAAATATCGAGAGCAGCTGAACCCATTTCGCTAATTCTTTTTTTAGAATATTCCTTGAAGTACGAGGTGGAATATTTCTTTATTTGTTATTAAAATAAAATACGAAACTCACTCGATCTATTTGTACGAGTAAAGTTACTTTCACGACTAAACGGCTGAATGGATATTGATGAGACTTGGAACGAGATTGTATCCTGGGTCCAAGTTCATTTTATCTCTGTGGCCGTTGTGTGACTTGGTATATAGATCAGATAGGTTAACTTCTCTTTTTATATTCGATTTTCTCTTTCATATTATTTTCTTAGTAGAAAATACCACGAAACATTTCCAAGATTAACGTCACTATTAACGCTTTGTAAAAACCTCTTGAACGTCATCCAATTAGCAAGCGGATTCTGACTAATGGCTTCTTGGTATACCTTTATACAAGTTATTCATATAATAATTGTTATTATAAGTTCAGTGTCAGTCCTCTTTAATGTTCTCATGCTAGTCCAGTACTTGACAAACTCTAGGGGAGGAGATTGTCAGGTACTGGACTAGTAAAAAGTAAAGTAAAAAAATTTTTACTTTACTTTTTAATAGTCCTTTTTTATTTCTTTAGGCTTACAAAATAAGCACTTAGACTAGCAGGCATATGAATGTATTATTGAATAAAAAAAATTCAATGAAATAGAAAATTGCCACATAACCCCTTTCTCCCCTGAATTCCAAAATTCATCCTAAAGTAAATCAATCATCTAAAACTAATTTCTAAGAAAAGGTATAAACGTACCAACAAAATATTTGTTGTTAAAACTTTTTATTGAGTGCTAGGTATTAACCTGCTGTGCCCTGTTCAGGTCCATATTTGAAAATGTTGAAATTCAATAACATGGTAGTTTCTGCCCACGGCTTGCCACGCACAGTTTCTGCCCGCGGCTTGCCACGCACAGTTTCTGCCCGCGGCTTGCCACGCACAGTTTCTGCCCGCGGCTTAGTTCTTTTTAGTTCTATCCCGTGAGAACGGTTCTTTACAGGATAAAAAGTATTCTATATTTTATTCCGGCTTAGAACTACTTGAATGCAAAATTTCAGTCCAATCCGTTCATTAGCTTTGACGTGAAGAGGTAGGTAACAAACATCCAAACATCCGGACATCTAAACTTTCGCATATTTATAGTAATATAATGTGTGAGTACATGGTTGCAATAAAACATTTGGATTGATTTCATCCATCATTCAAACTTTACCATCTAATAGTAATAACATCAGAAAGTTGTAGACGTACATATTAAAAGCTTCATTTCGATGTTATGGACTCGGACATAATCAGGTTTATGGACACACTGTACATGGTACTCGCTTACTTATCTTATTACATCTCCTTATTACGCCTATCTTTACCCACGTAAGGAAATAAATCCGAAGAAACCCGCGTGAAAAGCTAATGATATCGTGCTCCAGTGTACTTTATACTTATTTACCCTCCATTATATTAATCCAGCTATTACAACAAAAGATAATTCGCCCGTCTCTAGAGACTCATCGCTTCTCATTATATTTCGTGTAGGTAACGGAAAATAACGGGAAGTACCTAATGTCCGCGCGCGAACACTACGCGGTGGAACCTTCTCGAACTAAGACGATAGCGTCGGCTTTACGTCGATATTTGCTAAACGTCTGGACGGAATTACTTTTTCAATGGATATTAAGCTTATTATTGAATTATTTGTAGTAATTTCGTATATTCTTAGCTTAAATGTTAGACAGATAAATACATAAATCATTCTGGACTTGAAAAATAATCGTTTCAGGCAAATTTACTTAACAGTATCTGTACATAACATGTACAAAATACAAATGGTTAAAATAATAATAAGTTCCATACAAATAAAAAGCTAGCCAATACATATATACATGGAATATCAAACCAATATCATGAATTTACACATCACAAATTCACACCAGTATGTAGTCGAAATTTAATATTCGTTCGATCGTCTTTGTTACACGTCTTTCGACTGTCGATCATATCACTACGACAAGGTTCCATCCCACTCTGTTAGCGCGTGAATTCAGACGGAAATAGTCAGTGCCGAGGGTAATGCTTTGATTAGGCGGATGTAATGAGCTACCTGGATATACCTACTTCATAAGAATTAGGGATTCGCGTTCAACTTCCCTGGGTGCTCGTGAGGGAGGTACGTTCTGAGATGGATTGGTATACTCTGGGTAATTTCCATTTTGGAACGAAGTGAGAACATCTTTTTGGAGTCAATCAGAAGTAAAGATGGTAAAACCTAGCCTCGTGCTTAGACTGGTCCTACCCTCCAGGAGACAGAGTGGACTGATTGATGCGTCAAATGTCCGTATATTATATACAGGGTGTGTCAAGACTACTACCGAAAACTGAGAGGGTGCAATCAGACCATGATTTTGAAAATATTTAGCGAAAAAAAAACGCAAAAAATATGTTGACCCATCAACGTTCTTTTAATTTTTTTTCTAGGTACATACCCATAGCACAACACTATAAGAACATATCTACCTAATTATGTAGTTTAAATAAGCAAAAAAATAATAAAATTAAAAAAACAGCAATGTATGCTAAAGCACTAACAGCCCGCATCGATCATCGCACAGCTGATAATCCGCGTCCGCGGTCAATGCCCTGCCGCCGCGCCGCGCCGCCCACCGCCGCCGCGCCGCCGCCGGCCGGTACCGACCGACACATGAAACTTTCGCGCCTACGAACTTATCTTTTCAATAAATAATTTGCAGGTATGTAGGTACCAACGATTTTATTAGCGGCCATGATCTTGAAAGCATACCAAGAATTGATTAGAAACATCAAAACTTAAAATACATTTTAATCTGTCTAAAGTAAGTACCTAGTACCTACTTTTGTAAAAAGAACAGCTGACCCGCGTTAATTTTCAGAGGGCATCGTCCTGCCTAGAGAATAGGTAGTTCGGCGGCTTTCCTTTGAAAAGCGTCGCGCGAGCTCACCAAACCTTCCAACAAATAGGCCGCGGACGCACGCGCACGCCTTTGAATTTTACCGACAATTTGGAAAACTTTGAGAAATTGACTTTAACAAATTGGTTCCGTCCGTAGCTTTATTTTAAGCGATGTTACTGCAAGGTAATTATTCTAAACATACCAACCAACATGAGTGGTTCACGGGTCGGCGCGAAATTAAAATTATTTAGTGGTATTATTTCCTGCGACAAAGCATAAAACTAACTGAAAAATACCGTACTTGTCCGTGTAGTTTTATTCCTTGTAAAACGTAGAAAAAATTAAAAACCACGAAAAAATTTCATCACGCGACGATCCACCCTAAGTCGAGTCATCGTATTGTCATCAATCACAGACAGCCGAGGTTTTTTACTACAGTCCCGATAGCACCCTTTAAGTACTGAACCCTAATTAAAAATAGGTAATAGGCATCACCTGTGTGTGTGATGCCTGTGTGTGTCGGCCTACAACAAAGAAAAATGTAGCGTAAAAGGAAACTGAATCTTATATCTGTGCAATAAGACTCATAATCATAAGAGATATGACAGAGCAATGCCGCCGCCGCGGCGCTGGTAGGCGTTTTTCGGCTTTTTTCAAAGGACATTATTTACGTAATTTCACTAATTTTGATTAATTTGTTTTAGTACGTGTTCATTATTCGCAATGAACACTTGCGCGGTGCATAAAAATTGCAATAACTTCGTATTTTTCTTCTGTTTTTTTAGTTTTTCTCATTAGGTACTAAGCAGTTTAGTTTATTAAGTTTTCAGTTAGTTTTGATGTGTTTTTATTAAGTGCTAATCGTTATTCTTAGAGTAGTTCTTTAATTAGGTGAGTGTTTGAGTTTAGATATTAAGTATGTTTAGTGCGAGGGAGTATGGACAAATGTTAATGTGCTACGGTGAAGCTAGAGGAAATGCGTCACGAGCCTTGCGTATTTACCGGGATAGGTACCCCATCCAGAGGCATCCGTCTGATGCTAGAGTGTTCACAGCTGCATATCAGAGGGTTCTGAATAATGAACGTATTACGCCCCAAAGGCGCGGGGGTGGTAGAGGGGTAGGAGTTCAAGTGCAAGAACAGGTCTTGGACCTTATTAGGAGAAATCCTCGAGTAGGTACGCGTACTGCAGCGAAACTGCTCAGAGGTTGTGGAGCCGTAGTATCCCACAAAACTGTGCACAGGATCTTAAGAAAAAATAATAAAAGACCCTACAAAATTCATAAGGTCCAGGGTCTACTTCCTCCAGACAAGGCAAGACGATTAGAATATTGCCAATGGATTTTGAACCAAAGCAACCCTATCACGTTCGTCAAAAATGTTTTGTGGACAGACGAGTCAACTTTTACCCGAAATGGGATGTGGAACCGACGGAATTCCCATTTCTGGTCGGATGAAAATCCTCATGCCTATCTAGAAACGGGGCATCAAGTACGATGGTCGGTAAACGTCTGGGCAGGGATTCATCAGAGGACTATCGTAGGGCCCGTGTTCTTGTCTCCCAGAATGAACGGAGAGGCATACCTGGATTTATTGAGAGGTCCTGTAGCGTCATATCTGGAGGACATTTGCCTAGCACAGCAGAGAGACATGTGGTTCCAGCACGATGGCGCGCCACCGCACGTTGTGAGGTCTGTGCGGGGCCAGCTGGACCAAGAGTTCCCAGACCGATGGATTGGACGATTTGGACCACGTGCTTGGCCTCCTCGATCACCTGATTTGACTCCATTAGATTTTTTCCTATGGGGCTATGTGAAGGAAAGAGTTTTTGATCGGGAATGTGATACTGCTGAAGAAATGAGAAGCCGCATCACTTCAGTATTCTGCGAATTAAATGCGAGAAGCGCCGAGGATCCTACATTCCTGGATCGTGTTCATCGATCCTCAATCAGACGTGCTCAGCTGTGCCATGAACGAGGAAGAGCTCAGTTCGAGCCATTTCTGATTCGACCGAGGCTGCATCGGAATTAGGTAAGTACCGACCTACATACCTATAACTAACTTACGGCATCTGCGAACTTACGTGTACATTGCTGGCTAGCAAAACAAATAAAAATGTTTAAAAATTCATATCTCCAGCTAGAATTTTTTTTTCGGACAACGGTTTTTTTTACTCGTTTTGTTTTGGGGTGCTGCACCACTCCCCTTTGTTTTCGGTAGTGGTCTTGATACACGCTGTATATATAGTATAATTTTTTTTCTGTAAATTGGTATTGATAATTAATCTGCTAATAATGCAGTCAGCTGTATGGTACTCTTCTAATAATACACCCTATTTTTAATATCCGATACTTTGTTTTCTTACAAAGTTAAAGAACGGAAATCTCAAAAATCTAATATTATTTTTGTTTTAAATGATTTTTGTATTTTTTCTGAATTGTTTGAGATACTGACCACATTATGGAGAAGGTTGGCCACCGCACACAAGATAACTTTAACGAACTAAACTTTTATTTGGCTTAATTTAGATACCTTAAAACCCTAAAGGTAATAATAAAACTCGGGCTAAATACCTCCCCTTGAACAAGTATCTGAGAATCTGTAAATACGTTAATTCCATCTCCATAAACAAACGTCTACAACAAAGCCTCTGTAAAAACTAAACTGCAAGTCTCCGCAAGTCTCATTTCAAATAACTGTCCAAAGAAATCCATTTACATTGCAACATCGCATTCACAAAGGCAAATTGAATTCTCGTGCAAAGCCGCAGAGCTCAGAGCGGCTCGTATTTTCTTTCTTTCACTTAATTTCAATCGGGTGGAGTCCATCAGATTACAGCGTGAACACACGCCGCGCTCGGATTTGTGCCCCGCGCCGCGCGCCGGGTAGGGTGCACACTATTTACTTATTCAACAATATTTCTTTGTAAATGTATGGTTTCTGTTGTAGTAAATTGGATTCCGAGCACGACCGACGCACCCCGTGCCGAATAGAAAAGCAATCGAATATAACTTTATTAAACCTAGAAAAAAATAATAAAGGAACTTACTCGTAATACTAACTTTATCTAGTGGCACAATCGGAAACAAGCAATGTCATGGATTTATCAAGTTAGCAGGATAATTCCGATGTGGTCAAAAACAGAAACATCAGTGTAACTGCGAGTCGTGTTCCAGCATTAAATATAAACAATGCCGATGCACTTCGAAGTAGAAAAACGATGTCTTATGAATATCGCGCAAATATCACACCTTCGCGCATTAATCCAGTCACTTCTCTATGTATAATAAGAAGCATCTATGTAATATAATGTATTATATCAGTAATCTAGTACTTATAACACAAGTTCTGATAAGCTTGGGGCTAGATGATGCTGTATGGATTATCCGGCCTTATTTATTTATTTAAACTTTCGTATACATGGTCCCCGTACGCGAATTCCTCCTCCACACGCAATTCGGCCTCCAGACGCAGAGCCAGAAGTTGAAGTTGAAATGCGAGGCCGTCATTATCGCTTTCGTATCGGCCTGGCTATTTCCTTGTTTGTTAGTATTCATCTATGTATCCTGGCTATTTTCACTTACCTTACCTTTCACGCATCCATCGCATGTTTTCGTGAAGATATAAATACCTACCTTTTCAAATTATCATAGTTTTTAACATTAAAGGTAGTGGCAACGTTCGTAGCAAAAGCAAAAAAATGAGGGTAGATCGGTATGTCTGCCCATAAAAACTTACTCTCAGTGCCTTCAGTTATTCCGTGATCATGGCGCATAAAACTGTTCCGAATGAATGGATAACTCAAAGATCAAATCATGGTAAATATCCCGTTTTAAATGACTTTAGGCCTAAGAATATAGTTTAACAGTCGCGCATAATATCTTGTAAGTTCCCAAGTCATGGTCCCCGTACTTGGATTAGCCGGCTGTGAGTCAGCGGTGTAGTGCCTACCGGCTTACCGCGACCTTACAACCAGATTTACAACAACCAACTTACTGCTATGTACTTTTTACTAAACTACTTGTTCCGTTCTTAGCTGATCTCCTTACCCTCGACGGAACAAAGAAGGTTTAGAGATCTTTTTCTTAAATTCCTCTGCCTGTGTAACCTACAGAAACACCTATTATTAGAATTGAAATGATATCATATTTCTTGTCGAATATTAGTTTTAAATAATATTTTTGTATACCTAAACATCAGATCTGCTAGAACCCGATTTCGCCAAACAAAGTGCCATAAGTTAGCTAATTGTTTAATAAAAAATTACAGCAATATAAAACCATGCTTTCTGTTTGGTGAAATCGGCCTTAACCTTATCCTGAGTTTGAGCGCTGCGAGGTGCGACACAGTTTAAAACTTATGCGCTTTCCAGTGTTCCGTTGTATTTTAGTTATATTATGTCTTTGTTCATTGTAAATAAAAAAAAATATATAAAATTGTAATAAATTGATTCTGTCTCGTTCCAGCGAATCCGCCGATCTGCTGGTCCGCTGTTTCATTGCAATACCGCGTATGTTGTGCATGTATCTTGAGGCAGTCGCCAATTTAAATTCCGCTACTCGAACGGCGACAAGATGTAGTAATGTTGCGCAGCGGAACATGCTTTGCGGTTCCGCTGCTGTGATTTCGTAGCGGAGACTTGCTGCGGGCCTAAACAACACCCACTCAGAGAACAGTAGGTAAGTACTATACCAGAAATAATACAATGTTACCAACAGTTACAAAGTACCTAATTCTCTGTTTCAGACATTAAAACTATTCGCGATTCGTACAAGGAATAATTTTACAGCAAGATTTCTGCAAAAGTTAGTTAGCAGAGGAAACGTGCAAAAAGTCTTGCGTCTACTTCTGCTCGTTGAATTAAAGCCGGCCGCCGCTAAATGTTGGCCGTTATTCCAAACTAGTACCATAACTCAGGCTCTTATTAGCTTGGGGCTAGATGATGCTGTGTGGATTGTTCAGCAATATTTCATATTTGTTATAATTATATTCTTCAATCCATAATTTTTTATTTTACAGTTTTATGAAACACTTAATATAATAAAATTACAAAGTTATGTATTACTGAGAGCAACAAACAAACAGACTTTGTTACCTACTTTTATGATTTATAAACTTGTTGGTAATTCATTGCGGATGTAAGCAGGTAACTAAGAACCAACAAACCGTCGGTTGTGAATGACGGTACCTAACGCTTATTTATATAGGTACCTAATATGTGTACTGTGGAGTGAGTTCGGCGAGACGATGACGAACCGTCGACGTCTAAATCAGTCGATCTTGATTCCAGCCAATTGCAGAACTCGGGGCTCTCACAACCAGCCAAATAGGTACGGGGCCAAAGGAACAAATAACTCGGTACAAAAGAAAGGCTAGGCAAGGCCCATGTGAAGAAACCCGGCCGGCATATCCTTCCACCGCTTGAACGCAAACAGCTTCCTTGTACATTCTTGCTGAGATAAATTGTAGTTGCCAACGTTTTAATCAAAAGGGAAACTTATTTTTACAGCAAACATACAAACTTTGAGTGTAATGTTCCTGTGAGCATACTCGTATGAAACATTTCAGTTATTTCTACAATTTTATTACAACAAGTTTTGAACGCTTTTTGCATCCAACGAGAAGGTGAGAGGTTGTGTGCAAGTCTCTGGGCCAAATTAATAAAATTAGGCCAAAATATAAGGAAATAGCAAAAATATCACTTGAGTTTTACATTTTACTTAAATATCTCTCGAACGCGTGAATCGGGTTTATTTTTGTAAGAAAGCAATATTTCCTGAACCATTCCTAGCTGCGTTTGTACAAATTGTTACAGCCGTTCTAATTCTAAGATGGCTGTAAAGCAAATTTATGGGGTTTTAAATTATTTCTAATGAATTGGATTTTACAAATAATCGAGTAGGTATTTCAACATTGGCGCTGATTCCCCTCAGTTCTCGAAGTGGTTCTCGGATCGCTCACGGCCATCGATCCCCGTCTGTCCGCTGCAGGAGGTCGATGTTTTCACCTGCTCCACTACTTACTGAGATTCTAACAGTTTGACGAGAGGGAGGTATGTGCCGTTGGCCGAGCGGGAGGTATAATCCACTTCACATTAAACGGTAGGAGGTATAGAGAGACACACGCTGTTGTAACTGCAGAGGTGTAGTGTCATTTAACAATATTGAAGCCAAAAACTGTTGTTGTGAGTAGACAAGCATAATGATAACTTCAGTGCTTCACGCACACAAGTGCATCGTATACGAATAGGGTAATAAGACGTATTTGTTGCATTCTCCTCGTTTTTCTATAACTTTTATGGTAAGTATCAAAATCGTTTTAGAAATAGTAAAATGAAGGGGTTGAAGAACATTCAATAGCTCCGGAATGACAAACAAACAGTCACAACCGAGTTCTAAAGAACTCTTTAAAAATACGCACGGGAAGCAATTTTCCAAAAAGCAACACTAACATCGCAACCAATTTCCAACTGCAAATAAATAGAGAAACACTTGAGATCGCATTAGACGAAAGCACAAACAAGTTTCTCACGCCTCGTAAAAAACTGCGCGACCTCTCGCCTTTAAAACCTGCGGGATAAGGTCGAAAGTGGTTGGCCCTTGTGGATCTGTAGTGGCACTGTTGCAGTGGTCTGGGTTAAGTATAGTGGAAGTAAAAAGTGAGCATTTACACGTACGGAGCTCACTAGTGAGGGGGTCGGGGGCGGGGGCGCTGGGGCTATACGTCAGCAATACGAGTGTGGGGATGCTTTAGTAACTACGTAAAAACAACTAAGAGTGCGGTTGACATTAACTTGAATAGAAATTACTTGCGAGTCTGAATAATTAAATGTTGTGTCGTCTATGTAGTTTTATTTCATTTTATAAACTTTCCAAAGTCCGTTATTATAGGTAGGCACATAAACGTCTAGCAGATTTCGTTCATGAAACTACAGCACCGTTCAGTACTCGCGACACCTCTGTGGTAACAAACTTATTAGGTACTTATTATGACTTAAAATTAAACATATTTTTCTATGGTTCAAAAAACATGTTTTAACTATTAAAAAACAAAATAGTACAGTAATGTATTCCGCTTCCTGTGCGTGTGCCCTAAGCCCTACGCTTGCGAAAGCGTTGCCCGAAACAAGTACAAGTGCATATCGCTCACGTTAATGGCTACGTTTGGTCTGCGTGTGCTCGTTGGTATACCTACCAGCAGTATATTGTATACAGAGCGGTACTTTTTATACTGCACTGCAACTATACTTGGCTTTGTACCTTTGTTACAAAACTGTTTCAGGACACTTGACAACTAGTTTAAGAAGGCCCTAGTCCAGATGTTTCATCAGTGTAGATATCACTTAGTACCTAACTAAAATAACTAAACTTTAGATAAAACTGCAAATTCCTACCGTACTGTGCAGTTTATCCTGTTCACAGAAACAGGAGAAATGAGTAAATAAACCCCAAGTGTTAAATTTTCATTCCACCACCTTCAAAACCAACATTATTCAAATGTAGCTGATATGAAATATTATTCATTCAATGAATTTATTCAAACAAATGTCCTAAAGGGGGATTTCCGAAAAACTTGGAGTTCCTAATTAGTTGCGATTTAAGCGGGAGTCTGCACCTGCGCCCAGGTGACCCACGGCTAGAACTGAAACTCATTCGATATCTTATTCTTTATTTATTGAAAGTTTATTTATTCAAAGCATTACATCTACTTTACAGGTATTACCTACCAAATACGATAGAGTAGTCAACATAATAAATCACAACCAACGAGTTAGAGAGTTAGCTGCAGACTGTTGCATAATTTTATTTATTATGAATCTGGTCTCTCTTACTTATTAATGATTTTGAATGAAATAACTACTATAATATTTTTCTCATAAAAAAAACAAGTAAAGGTTAAAAACAAACTAGACTAATGAAAATACAAGATCTCATGAAACAGTTAAGCTAAACAAAAACTATTTTTTTAGAGATAGCTCATATTTTATGACTCACTAGAACTATCGTCACATAAAGTTGTTTTATCGATGAGAGTTTCACTTCTATGCTGCTATTCTATTCCATTCGTATCTGGAGGCGCCATTTAGATTCATAACTAAAGTTGGCGAGTATTTCGTTTTTCCGGCCAGGTGATATTATTCATAACTTAGCCAACTCCTATCATAGGATAACTTTCTACTAGAAATCTGAAAAAACTACGTTTAGTTATAAGAACTTACACCGTTTTACTGTCATCGCGTGATTCTAGCATTATTATAATTCTCTGGAGTCATTCATCCTCACGGTAATATCAGGCCACGATAACATAAGTCCACGTCCACTGCTGAAGATACGCCAAAGAGGAAAAGGAGGGAGTGATTGGTAAGCTAAAGCCCTTCCATTTTTGAGTACAGGTTCAGATTCAATAACTTTATGTCTTTAGGCTTAGAAAATAAGCACTTAGACAAGTCAAAGTACAAACTATTTATAGTTTGATTATCAAATAAAAAATAAAGTGTTATTGATATTCTCTTCAAAGCTCTGCTTTTCACTTTTTTTTAAAGTGAAACACTATTTATTTATCACTTACATATATGTCTTATAAAATATACGTGCTGTTTATTTTTCCTATCTAAATGTTAGTACGTATTATTTTGAAAGTGTTGTGTAATGTGTGCTTAATGTTAAATGAAGATGTTTATAAATATTATATTATGATAGCATAGTTAAAAAACGTAAGTATCAAAAAGTTTAAAATCAAAACAATATTTGAAATGGAATGTACCGGGTAATTCAAGAAACCTGGCCTCAATATGCTCAATATCTTGAAGCGGCCAGCTGTCACAGAATATATTTCTTACGGGCAGCGGATGACCTTATAATGGTGTCTAATACCGTTGCGCTTCACGCCGCTGAATGTCGCTATAAAGCGCTGCAGCTGGCTGGTTAAAGCGCTTTCTACCATATATATAATAGGTAATATGATCCTTTCTAAGAATACTTCGTTTATTTATGTTGGGAGTCCACTTGAAATTAATCCATTTAAATTCCTAGAACCTACCTCCTTTATTCTAAGTAAAGGTTCAACGAATTTAATCCAATATAAGTTCCACGTGTCGGCACTCTTAGCGAATAATCCTGTCTGTATTTCATCGTCCACGGCTCACAGTCAATTTCTTGGCAAAGTGCGTTTTGATGAAGTGCCTCCTTCCAAATTTGAATTTTAAACTAAGCGTTCCGTTCCACGGAAGGTAAACTCGGGTTTTTTGCGCGGGTAATTTCGCTGGTGAATAATTTATAGGACGCTAACTAAGGACTAAATCCCTTGTTTGGATTAGCTGATGTTTGGAGGGCGAGAGGTCGCGCAAATTGCGGGGAAATGAAAAGTCTAAATATTTCAGAACGGGGTTCTGAACCGACATTGTGTGTACATAAACAGTTTAGGTATACAAAGAGAAAGGCCGCAGTACCGTAACTGTAGGTACATGGATGTTATGCTGCTTGTTCCCACTTCAAAACTGTAATAGCGATAAATGCCTGGTCATAGCGCAACGATACGTGTACCTATTTGTTTTTTTTATCAATTCTGTACTTTTCATGGGGCGCAATAAAGTATTTTATAGATGACAACTTATACCCCACGATCGTTTGTACGTTTTGCTAGAATGTCAGTGACGTTTGTCCTGGAAATAAAGCAAGATTGCCACTATGCCGGCGCGGCCCATCCCGCTCTGTTTGCGCTGTATTCGGGAACGCGCGATATGTTGCCGTCAGATAACAGAGCAAGAGTTATGGCGGCTCTGTTCAACGTGGAATGAGCGTTTACGATGAGATACATTTGACTCATTACTTTTTAAACTGCCTTCAAAAATAATGTTGTTTCAATGTGATCTGAATTTATAAATAGTTTTAAACAAAATTGGCACAAATAATAAACAGGTTTTTTTTTGTAAGCCTATAGAAATTGGTACCTAATAATAACGAAATAAAATGTCCTGCCTGAGTATCAATGCCTCTAATACAATGTACTGTATAACCATGATAACAATAAAAAGAACCCGTGTCTGGCAATGGGTTAGCCACGCGTTATTGGCTAACGTTGCTAACCAGACCTTGTCGTGTGTTCAGCCACGGTAGTTCTCTGTACTAAATGCGGCCGATGCTATGACTACAGAATAGGACTCCTCAGCCAAACAGGAAATAACGCCACTTTGATCATCGGACGTAGATGCAAAACGGCTAATGATGAGACCTTCAATTGGCCACATTCTCACCTGATGGTACCTAGAGACGATGTATCACGAAGATCTGGAAGTCTTGAAGAGAGTCACAAAGAAATCCAGGCTAGAAAAGAGCAAGTTTTAACCTTCAATGAAAAAAACTACTTCCAAATACTTCAACCAAAGTTCTTCATAATGTTTAAAAATACTAAAGCAGAACAGTAAAAGATGGTAAAATCGTTCTGCAAAGCCACATTACGGCTATGAAATCTTTCTTAGCGTATATTCAAAACGTCCCGCGCCGCCATTATTCACATCGGCTATCGACGGACGGTTAAAATGAAATATGGCGGCGCACGACCCTAGTGATGGGGTAACTCCGGCACTTGAATATTTATGAGTCTTGTGTTACATTTTTGGTTGGATATTGCATTTTTATAGCCGTTGTATAAACCTTTCAAATTGCAATAACACTTACCTATACTAACTACGTAACTAGTAGGTAACTACCGGGTTGGGTTAATATCAACCTTGTTCGGAACGATGCTGTTTACTGCTCTAACTATTATTGCACTTTTTGGTTTTCTTTGAATGCTAGGAGCTCCATAAGTGGTCCATTTTGTATTATTATGGTGAAGTTACATATTGACAGAGCTTGGCGCTTCTCTTGCACATTCTATCGAATCTGTGTATTTTTGTGTTTGTGTGTTAGTACCTAAGTAAGTATATATATAACATATTTCAGGTTTCGGTACATCTTGGCCGATTAATCACAATAATGCTATATAACATAGGTCCGGGGTCCAGAACATCAGCAAATTATTTCGATAAATTATTCCGATATTAAAAATGGAATTCATTTCCAATCCTGTGAGCAAGACCAAGATTATGGACCAAGACCGATGCAGACCAGGACTATAAAACAAGACTCAGAGTCTGATAAAATAATCGTAGTGAGAAAAATCTCCATTGTCGATATATGTAGGGTTCCACGCGGAGACTGGCTACAGACAAACGGGAGCCGTTGGTCGGTATCTTATTGGTTTCTTATAATATAAAATTACGACATCACAATTTAGACTGATTTATTTTTAGTTTTATTCTTGCACAATATTCTTCAAAAATATCACATCGAAATCTATAAAATTACTTATTTTCAAAACTCCCGCAATACTTTCAAGTCAACTTCCTTCTTTTGAACCATTGATGTTATTCGTTATTGAATAAATGATATGATTAAATATTCACTGTCTGATTTTGTTGCCAAATCCCTGAAACTTTCAAATAATATTAAAAAAAAAAAATACTAAAAAATGCTACGTGAAGTACAATGTATCACAATGATGTTCGACATTGTTGGAACGAATAATTAGAATATTTTACAAAGAGCTTTTATGTACAATTTTCGTCAAAACATAATCAACAAAATATGCTGTAAAAGTGGATGCCGGCACCGGACACAAAGCGACCGGCACCGGACACAAAGCAACACCTCCAACATTTTCCCTTTTTAATTCCTCTTTGTTCGATACTCATCGATGAGACAATAATAACATTGAAGCTCGGATACACGGTGCGATCGGCCGGTCCCGTCAGAAAAAAATCACGGGGTGTCGTCTATAGGCTGGGAAACTACATATATCTTGCGTGTAAGATACCACGCTGCCAGATTTCACATTGATAATGACGTTATCCTCGCCGAATTCCAGCGACAGCGGCCAGCCTCAACGTACACTCATTCGCAAACATAATTTGAGTACTTACCTACTCGTAGTAGAGGCTTGAAATAGATAAATCGTTATATATAATGTAAGCACTTACAATATACATAGTTATAGTCGTCAAGTGAATGGTCTGTGACGTGTGGTTTCAAAGTTTAATTTATAAGCTCCTCTGTCACATTGTCCAAAAACCTAAATCAGCAACGAATTTGTAATATCTGCCGTAACCAACCATGCATACCACCCTTTATTGTTATTCAATTACTGGGTCGTGGGTTCGATTACCGTCGCCAATTATCCGAGAACAATGCTCTTAATGACAGCCGCTCTCGGTCCGCTGCGCCGCCGCGGCCCTCATTGAGGTCGGCTTATTCTTTCGATATTTTAATCACCTTTTATTATTTCGGGCGGAATGGCCGACCTCTGGCGGTGATGTAAGCTTAGGTACTTAGGCACATCTAGAAATTTCCACAACGATTTGGACTTATGGTTTTGTTTTTCAGCTTTGGTCTCTTGATCGGGACGCAATACGCTGTGGTATGCGGCACAGCGTAACGTCACGACATGCGACACATCATAGACTGCCTGTGCGGAGAAGCGCATCATTTTATTTTCCCACCGCAGCGTGATAACGAGACGAAACGTCGTCGCGCTGCGCTGGCCGTAGTACCCAAACCTCAATTATAAAAACTAGTTATTTAAATCGTCTATGAATAGAAGCATCCTCTGGAAATGCCGAGGCACAGGAATTTAAACCAAATGCCTAAATCGATAAGTCTGGTTATAGGTGTTGAATTTGTTAATGTGAATACTATGCATGTTCTGTTGTTATTGGGATAGTTACGTTAAAGTATTTCACGGTCATTCTTAGTCAATGTGTAGGCACGGTCAGATCTTTGCACGCAGCCGCCGCCCGGCGCAATGATCCGAGAGCTCTCACTAGTCTGGAGAACCCTCAGATACCATCCACGTGATATCAAACGAAGGCTTTTAAATTTGAGGTGAATTTCTCGGCAATATTGAAGAGTTTACAAGCTGCTTTATTCGCATTTAAGGCAATTAAAGTATATTACAGGCCATTAAGCGGTGGTCGGGCGAAACAGCTAAGCGCAATATTAAAACTTGGTTGAATCTCACGTTCTCTCTTAAGTTTTTTGCGATTTTGTTGGAAAGTTAGAGCCTAATCTCTTGTTAGTTTGAAGTTGATAGGGATGGAAATAAATTTATTAACAAATAAAATGGCAACATCTTGTATAAATAACGTAATTTTTTTAGGCGAGCTAACTGCAGACCGTTGCAAACAATCTAGAGATGGTCCAATCACTCTATACCAATCGGAAGCGTCCCCATGACCCTAGCTGCAATGCCCCGCTGTATATGTAATTATTGATGTAAGTGAAACCAAAAAGCATAATTATTAATAGCTGCATTACGAATAAGTAGACTTTAATATAACTGCAGAGCAGCTAAACGAAGCAATAATGGGACTCGGTATTTTAGTAATTGTGTGGCTTACATTAGTTTCCTCTGTACATTAGCAGTACTTAGTTACCTACATTTAATTTGGCGCCGACGTGTTCTGTTGTATATTATACTAAGTACCTACCTATTACGTAAGTACTCATGTTAATTATTTTAGGAGCTCTCAGACGTTCATGTATTCTGACTCTAGGCTTACCAAAGGCACATCTTAAATAACATATTTAGAGAGGGAAGTTCAAACAAATCCACAACTCAGTCATTTTATTAGCCCAGTGATACAGCTCCATCTCGCGGGTAAATAAATAAACTCGGCAAGTTTGTGTAAAATTCGCGAGTTATGGCTCGAGACGATCTTTCGATCTTTAATTCCGCGAGAGGAGGCGCATTTATCCCGGGGTTCGGGAACCATTAAATAAATTAGTAAAATTACCGCAAGTCATCCCCGAGGAAGATGAACGAACACCCTTTCAGGACTTGATAAAGACGAGGGAAGGTATTGATATAAATATAAGATGCGAACAGCTGGAAATGGTTGACAGTATTAATATAGCATTCTTATTGAAACAAATTAAACCAACAATTACAATTGTTTTATTTAATTTAAGATTGTACTAACGCCTTATAATTATATTTAGTGTGCTTACTAATCAAATATGGATCCATGGATATCCGAAATAAAGAGATTTTATTTATTTATTAATAACAATATCTTATCTACTAAACACAGCATCAACAAATTCAAAATACTTTTTTTGTTATAATACAACTACACCTGAATTTACTGCGAAGCCACAGGCACCCCTATAAAACGCTGCAAAAAGCCAGCAGAACCAAAAAATAAAGGGACGATCTAGGAAATCCAAAGTAGCCGTTTCCGATTCATCACAGTGTCTCCATCAAGATAGGTATGAGGGCTCGCAAGATCCGTATGAGGGTAGTCGGTGACCTGCGAGCGGCCGGTACCACAAAATCAATAGCACACGGCCGTTCGGCTCATCTTCATGAAATATGCATTCGGCGCGCCCTGCATGCCATTACGTGTTTTACTTAGCCGTGTTTCTTGTCCACTTTTTTGCTGAACTCTGCTTCCTCTTGTCTGCTATCAAGATAACTATCTCTTAAACTTTATACTCAAGCGCTCCCGCTGACTTCCAAGTTATTTCGGCTTAGGCGCGAGTAGCTTCGTAAAGTTATGCTTTAATTCGTTTCAAGGGTACGGCAGGTAAGATGTCCTAATACTTATTCAAGGCTTTTTGATATGGGAATTTGTATACGGCAAAATCTGAAATCATCAGGGTAGAAGTTGTTTATTTAATCACTAGCTGTGCCCCGCGGCTTCGCCCGCGTTGAAATGCTATGTGTGATATGGTTTATAAATCTTTCTCTTGAATCACTCTATCTAAAGCTGAAAACTGCATTAAAATCCATTAAGTAGTTTAAAAGATCTAATGGAATAGACAGCGGAAGCGACTTTACGACATTTAATACTATGTAAAGATTAGGCTGAAAAAAAAGTCCATATTTAATTAATTCGATATTCGATACGATTGTCAGTGAATTAGAGTTTCGTGAAATTAAATTACGGATACATTGTCGAGTGTTCTGCAAAACATCTGTCAACATAGCTGCATCCCTATTGCTAGCATCCCTGCTCCAACTTTAAAAAATCCACGTGTTTGTTTATAATTCCGACATAATTCTGTAGGCCGCTCACAATATCTGTCAGCTCCACCCTGTTTAGGCAGCTGACCGCAAACGCGCAGACCTAGCGTATCACAGCTGTGACCTCACAACCTTCTAAACTCACCGCCCTTTCCAAAATACACTCTAAAGTTGGGAGGATAAGGTTGTGGCTCGGTGAATAGCAACTCAAAATGTCAGCAGACAAAATAATGTCCGGGCCCATTTGCCGTCGGCCTGTGAGTGTGGAACTAGTGTGGGTGCTGCTTTATTAACGGATGCTGTGTTTATGTTTACTATAGGGTAGAAGTACTTACCGTTGTCTATGGCAAAGCCGGTTCAGTGGGAGGTATCCTGACTTTCAATCAGACGGTCGTGTGGGTGTAGGATGGTGGTGGTGGGTAGGATCTCGAATCTCGAATACATAGAATTCAGAAAAATAATATGATATTAAATCATTGTGGGTGATAGGAATGGATAGACTTTTGTGTCTCCTGAGCTACCATTATTTTAGACTACCTGCTGCCCGCGGCTTCGTACACGCTTTTTAACACTTTGACCGCGATTTTTTTTCGAAGACTGCGATCTTTTTTTTAACCTAAAAAATTCGTGCTGCCGCTCTACACAGCGGTTGTGTTGCGCCGCACATGCGTTTCGTTCGAAAAATATTAAGGCTGTGCTGAGTCACAAAGATCTGTATTTTCTCAGCCGCTGCGCTAGTGTGGATTTACGCATATCAGTCACTTGTAGAAAACACATACCGTGTGATTTCAGCACTCAAAGTGTTAAGTAGCCCATGCCCGACTCTGGGATACCATCTACGTCCCTGACCAATTTCATTGAGATTCATTCAATTGTTTAGGCGTGAAAAATTAACTGACAGACAGATATACTTACAGTCGAATTTAATTATTATGTATGGATGCTACCACCTACATTATGTAAGCAAAACGAGATAATTTAGATTTAAGCAAATTTAATATATCCTGAAATAAATTCCCCATTTGCTTACCTACTTCATGTCTTTCCACAGTTATATCCATAGCTTTCATATAACACTACTATTGCTCTAATAAAATCAGAAACCTCTAGTTTTATTTTAAAAGTTCTCATATCAATGCTAGAAAAGTTCCGCACGACGAGTGCATCGCAAGTAGCCAATCACTTACGGAATAGTTTGATGGAAACTTCTGGAACGGGACTGAATACCGCAATCTGAATGACGTTGTAGTCCAGCATTCGATTCGCGCTGATGTGGCGTCGTCCGAATAAAACAAGCACCGGATAAAGGCCACTGTGGTGCCTACGTCACGGGGGGCCACGGGAACTTAGGACTTGGCGAAGAAATCTGCTGGGGTACTGATGTGAAAAGTGACGTAAGTAGTGGTGACGTGAAGGCATCGCGTAGGCATTTCGGCAACCTACGAGGTGTACCGATGATGAATTTCTAACATCAAAGTCCTATAGAGGTAGACCTTACAGGACTTGAACACAAAATTCAATTTACACAAGTAAAATCAGGAAACAAAGTGATGACTTAGATGTTTTGTTCACTTTAATCTTTCTAAGGTAAAGTAAATAAGCAGCAACCAAGACACCATTGTTTTTAGTTTTTGGTTGGAGAAAATTCGTCTCAACCTTTTTATCCTTAAGATAATCTGATATTTTGAAGTAAGCTTCTTTACAAGGGATATGATTGTCAATTTATTTCTAGTTTCTGCCCGCGGTTTCAAACGTTTCTATGGAAATATATCCCATGGGAACTGATTTATAGGGCAAATATTGGTCTATAATGTTATTCCAGGTATGTAAGAAAAAATCTGCATCTTAATATCGAATATTTACTTTCAGATTAAAAATATTAGTGTAATAATAATGTAATTAGTATGATAATACAATTTAACGACGTAATTGTTTAATTTCAGGAGGAGTTCCCTAGTTCCAGCAGTCACATGATTATTATTGGAAGTATGCCAATGTTTCCTCTATCAGGCGAAGGTTTTACATAAGTAGGTATTCAATTTATACGATTATGGGGCTCCGAGTGATTCGCTCGGATGGAGAGATAATGATTGTTTTTACTGGAGTCTACCTACTTGCGGGAAATGTTATTTGCGTAAGTAACCAAACTGGTTAAATAAATATTGGTATATGTGAGCACAGTTCTTCAACTTGGGATTGAGTGACTTCTTTACCAAGTCCGTCCACAGTTGTTCGTCCATAGTTGGCCGAGTTCTAAGATAAGTGAGCTCAAGCTGGTACAGTTAATCGATTCAGATGTATATTGATTGTATTGCTTATTCTATTTTCGCTGCTAATTGGTTCGTTTTATTTTGGTTTTTATACGTGATCAAAATACTCACGAACTCATCTGTATTGAGATGCAATGTCAACTTTGTCATCGCAAATGGTATTAAAGAAATATACATTTTTACTTGCGTTTCAAAATAGTGGCTCAGCTAACATGTGAACGGATGTTTGGGCTAAGGTCAATCATTACTCGGTGCGATCCGATCCACTCACTAGGCTCACCTTTACGGTAAAACAAGAGCTCATCAGTATTAGGCGGTTCCAAAAGCAGGTTTCATTATTTTTACTGCGGATTGTTTCCCGTCGATCGGGTCTATGATACTGTCGGGAGGAGGCAGGGCAGCAGGCGGCGGGGAAGGCAGCAGGCGGCAGGGTAAGGTTCTATCGAGATCTTCGACATCCAATTTCCTGGCCCCGGCCGCAGACGACTACGATCCGAACTATAATGTTTTTATGGCGCATTTCGGGACAAACTTAATGCAAGGGCGGAGTGATATTTTTGCCGTGTTTGTAGAATAGAAAGGATATAAAAGTTATGAATATTTGCTTAGGGTGAAAGTTGACAAGAAATGGCGGTCGGAATTGATAGCTCAATAAAGGCTTATCTTAATATTTGTTAAATCACTGAAAGGAATTTTCCGACTGTAAAGCAAATACCGAACTCGACTCTAAAGCTAATAAGTATCAAAGTAGTTTAAAAGGTAACCAAAGGTTGAAGTTCAACCCGAACGTCATTCAGCGCTTCAAAACTTATACCAAAACTTAAATTACCCGTTACGGGTACTTTCCTAAGAACAGCAAAGGAATCTTACCAATTTTCGGCTTTCGGCTAAAACTGGCGAAAATCCGCCTAGTTAGGAAGGATTAAAGGTTAATTTCGGTTGGTGTCTGTAATTAAGTGATTTCGGTGAACGTCCGAGGGTCGTTAGGTACGAGTAGGCCGGCGCGGGGCAGCCAGCACCTGACCAGACCTGGCCACCCACTCGCTGGCTTGCCATAACTTCGGTTAATTAATGATCTGCTTCAAGGTCTGTTAATAAGTGGAGTAACTGGTTAACTAAGGGTTAACTTGAACTAAATCCTTTTGGATGGGATGAGGAAGGGTTGTCGTGTTTCAGTAAGTTAATGCCTGACCCAAGGTGTGTCTCCTAAAGACAATTCCTTCGCCGTTATTTAGCGTTTAGTTGCCGGTAAGTTTTTTAAGATACTTCACGTTGCATGAAAGTGATTGAAATATTTGAATATAAACCATAACGTCGGTTTTTAAATAATGACGTACGCTGTCATCTGTGATTTTTCCGTCCCATTTTTCCCAAAATCCCCGATGACAAGAAACTTCCGTGGAAAAGGGCCATGGCCATTTCCCTTAGACCTACTTAGCAAGTTAAAATATAAATTCTCCCAAAAGTGACGTGAAGCGGAATACTTGAAAGGGTTGTTAACCACTCTTTAATGACCAGCACTCGTTAAGACGAAAGGTTTCGCCTGTTCTTCGGAATTAACAGTTACAGCCTCGCTCATCCCCAGCGAAACAAGACCCTCGGTTCCACTTATACCTTTCACCTTTCCGAACGTTTCAGCACAATTTATGGGTCATGGTAAGGTGGTGGAAGGTTAGTGAGGGCGCATAAAGTTTTATGCATTAGAAATAGCTCGAAAATTGCTCGTTTGACGTTTGCTCGACTCTAAAAAGCGGTTTGCCTTGAGGAGTGGGTTGATAAGAGATCACACACGAGTTTGTAAGTACATACCTACTCCTGGCAAGTTCCTGACTTACCGGCTTAGTTCTTCGTACTGTAGGTAGGTAACACATATCCGGTCGGAAACAATTATTCTCAGGGTCAAGCTCCAGAAATAGTTAATAGGGCAATAGGCGTTTTACGACAGTTTCTTAGTTCATCGACTCACCGAAATTGTGAAAATATACCGAATCAAGATAAGGTCTAGAATAAAACCTACATTCAGCGGTTACGGTGCGTTGAACCCCGAATACAGACGTTGTTATTTTTATCGAGACCATTCTGGTATAAAAAGGTTTTTTGCATTCGGGTTTTAGAGCTAACGATTATTTCGATTTATTTTATGACTGACCTGGCAATATTGTTTGAAGCCCTTTCGCTGAATATTATAAATATTTTTAGCTTTTTATGTTTTGGTTTTTCTAATCTGCACATTGTGTGGCTGATCATTGTAGGGGCTTCGGGGCAGGTCGCGTGGGAACCGGCCAAGTTTGATCTTACATAAATGCATGCTGAGCATTTTTTTGCTAACGACGAATTGGAACAAATGCTCGTTGCTACATTTACAAAACATGTAAAATGTATTTGCTGAAACATCAGAAAATAAATTGTTCAGAAGGTCTGAAGATTTGCAGCTGCAGCAATTAGCGACGACCTGAGCAAACAATTCCTACAAAT
This sequence comes from Eupithecia dodoneata, assembly GCA_947044415.1. Taxonomy (NCBI): domain Eukaryota; kingdom Metazoa; phylum Arthropoda; class Insecta; order Lepidoptera; family Geometridae; genus Eupithecia; species Eupithecia dodoneata. The sequence goes on from OX345671.1 coordinate 11,595,610, forward strand.
ACCCCGCTCCGAACAGCCAATAGAAAACAGTGCAATTCAAATGCACCACTTCCTCACCGAGGCAGAGCTGACAAAACAGACTAATTTTGTACAGACCGGCCATAGAAAACAGGCCATTATGTTGGTACCTACGAGTTCATGAGTAGAGCCGGGAAATAATAAGCATTTGACGTGAAAGGACTGATTTATGGTGCTTCTATGGAGTGCGTCATTGTTTGCCTTGTTTTCGCCGTACCTATTTACTTTGGGAGATATTAATGTGCTCTTGGGGCAAAAGTTCAATATTTCCTCGGTAATAACGCCGCTACTATCATTAGGTTTTCTAAGGATAGTTTTTGGGACAACAATTCGTAAGTTATATGATGGTCAACCTCTTCTATAAAAAAGGCTTTTAAAAATTATATTATGTTACCAATACGAATAAAAACTAATGTTTCCATTAAAAAACACGCACGCAACAAATGTGGTGATATAATTATACGAATAGAAAAACAACTAAAGCTATTCGCTTATCTAGTCAGTCGCAAAGCATCTCAATTAGTCGCCTTATATCTCGACAATGGTGTGAGTCTGAGTCCACGCCGCTGTTCGCAATTAATCAGTATTAGGCGCAGCGCCATCTGTCCGCCGGATTAGGCAACAGTGGCGCTAGGCACGGACCTAATGGTGGCTTACGGGATTTGGGGCGCCTTTAGGCACATGTACCGGCCTAGCGGTGCGAAGACCTGGACTAGTTGCCTTATCTTCAAGACTTAGGTTTGTGTAAGCCACTCTAAGTAGCACTAAAGTCACTTCAACGTCTATACTTTTTCAAAATAACAGAACTAAAATCGTCCGGGACTTCTACTACTACATCTCTAAAAAATGTGACACACGCCGAAAATTTAAGTTTCATAGGAGAATTTTACCTAAAATCAAGCTCCAAGCAAGCGCAAGCGATTTAACTCACTAGTTTTTATTAATAGTTTTGCTAGCGTTCTAGCTGTATCTTTTCTATTCCCGTATTTCAAGCCAGGAAAAACAAAATAGGACATCAAATTCCTTTCAGCAACAAACGGCCTTTCCTCCGGTCCACGTCCGTTACCTTTCGCATTACATCACTCGTTATTTTTCCGAACAACGCCGCGCATAACTCAGTTACCCATAACGTTAACCGGGTTATTTCAACGTAACTCGGTTATTTTAACGAACGCTAAGCAAAAACGTCTAAACGTTCGACTTTACTCGATTACTGCGGTGCTGTGAATATTAATAAGCTCGGGTTAATTAAACCATGGGAATGGAATTAGCCGCTACACATAATGCGAGCTCTGATAAAGGTTGCTGGTTGTAACGGCGCGTGCGGTGGGCACGGCCTGTTTGTATCGCCTGTTACCTTAATTGCGAGTGGGACTGGAACGGGAAAAAGTTCAGAGTACGTGATTTGATTATTTAATCCTTATCATATTCTAATTATTTTAAACAAATACGCTGATTGTGAAATTTGTACTAGAACGAGGCTATTTCAGATCCTTTTCAACGATAGCGCGGAGGATAATGTAGAGACCTCGTCTCCTCAGAAGGAAATACGTATGTGGCCTACTATCTATATTGGTAACCAGGAACTCACCCTGTTTCACCACATCGTATTAGACTAAATTTAAAGAACAAAACAACCTAATTTCCCGACAAAGTTAAGCTTGATAGGTATGACCTATAAGATAGCGGTAGGTGCACTTAACAATATCTGATTCCCAAGCAAACTAACATTAGAAGTGATTACATTGAGCATAAGTCCCATCCTCGGCGGTGATTACCCAACCATGACCGACAATGACCGAAAATGGCTGACAATGACCGACACGCAGTCGGAAGCCGGCGCGATGTTATGACGTCATAACCTGTCGTTACCGTTATTTAAAATAACGGGCGCGGTTATCGCCGGCCTCATTGCATTTAGTTTTAGTTGAGGTTTGTGTGCTTCGAATGATCATTGTTTGCTGAAACTTTTGACTAAACCAAAAATATACGTAAAGCAACATTTTTATTTGAATTAAATTAATTTAGCATGCAATTGATGGAAGGAACGCTTACGTGCTATTTCACGTATGTATTGCCTTGGTAAAGCAAAATAATAATTATATTTATTCTTATGCAGTTCTCATTATTATTTAGGGTGTCACATATAGTAAGAGCAAGCTCTCAGTGATGGTTCAGATCCGAGCACAGGTTACAGGAAATATTTCTAGAAACAAATACTTATATAAAACAGTTCCCCACTTTTTTGCCTCGGCTCCTGCTGATCTAAGGTAATTATCATTCGGAAACAGACTGCTATCAAATATTCGATATTTGTCTGTTTACGTGCTGCTTGTGCTTATTTACCTTACTCACCAGGACTCGTGGACACGTCACAAAATTCAAATTACATTAGTAAAACTAGGAAATAAAGTTTAGGGAGATTAAAGGAATAAAGTCACTTTGATTTTTTGTTCACTTCAATATTTTGTTCACTTTAAGGTTCAGGTAAAGAAGCGAACAAGAAACCTTTACCTTGTTAGGCAGTTAGTTTTGGACGTAATTCTCAGCCGGTTTGAGAGTTCATCATAACATTCAACGCCCTACATCGTAAAAGTAAAGATAATACCTGCAGAATGTGTAATCCGTGTAAATCTTGGCCACGTCTGCTGAGGACGGTCGGCTGTGCTGTGCCCCGGGAGGGAGGTTTATAGGCCAAGTTTCCGAATAAATCGACCGAACTCTCTGTGACGGATCTAACTATAGTACAGGCGGGGACAGAGGCCCTAGTGCGGCGGAGGACAGAGAGACCGTAGATTGGTAGATACAAACATTATTTGGTACTAAAGACACTCACTAAAGAAACATCTTTGTAATAGAGATACAATTTTAAACAAAAGTACAATAACAATTCAAATGAGCTCTTTATAAAGGTAAGTACTTACTGACGGTATGTGTGTGCTGCAGTACAAAAATAGGCCATGGCTCAGCGAATATTTTTTGAAAAACACTGACATTCAGCCAAAACCTGATCGAGACGGAACAGAACGAGCACAAACGGAAAACGTGTAAGTAGTCGAGATCGAGAATGACTGTGAAGAACATTCTAAGTAGGAATATGAACTTGCTAAGGCTTCCATTTGTTGCAAGAATCATAACTTCCGTGTTAGTAATAATACTGTGTTACGGCAAGTTATAGCTCAGTACCTCGCATGGTGCTTTCGATCTAGAACGCATGTGTAACGATATACTTTACGATTCTACAGACAGGTATGAGCGAGATGGGTAACGTCGAGACAAAATCATAAAGATATTATTGCTGCACGTAGATACGTCAATTTTCACACCTCATCAACAAGCTTTAATATAAGAGGAGCTTGTGTTTTGGGTACCAGGTCTCTAAGTATACCTACCTACATAGAAAACACCCAAAACTGGAACAAATATCTGCAGATTAAACACAGAAATTGTCCCGGCGGGAATGGAACACGTGATCTTCTGGTTTTCAAGCGGCCGCAATGCGTCATTCAGGTCGTTAACTTAAAGGATACATGTAGGTTAGTAAATGGCTCTTAAGTAACAGTCAGTCTAAGGACGGATTGAATGGCTCAATATAAAAAGTCCTAAGTCCAACTGGACTCCGTCCAAAAACAAATATAACAATGATTCCAAAATTCGAGTGGAATTAAAAATAGGAACCGATTACTGTTAAATCGAGTTATTGGTCGACTGATTCAACCGAAAACGGGTCAAATAACCGCTAGTACGATCACGAACATTGAACTCGCTTGTCAGTTAAATATTCAATGAGGTCAGTAATATACAGTGGTAAGAAACGAAATTTACATAATTATTTGAATTTTTCAAATTTTAGTTTTGGAAAACTAAGAATCTATTCAAATCCGTAAATTTTACTCTGTTCTTAAGTTTTGTGGGATACATACCAATGTCTCAGGTACCACCTCGGTCACATTTTCTATACAATTGACGGAAAAATCGATGAATATAAGTAAAATACAACCGAACATAGAACCTCCTCCTTTCTTTGAAGTTAGTTAAAAACCTTGTATCATTTATAAAGAAACTAGAGTGGTTTATAGAAAATGATTTAGATTGTATTCAGGGCAAATTACTTTTCCGCTATATTACACTTAGATTTAGATATTATTAGAGGTAATCAATCTAAATCGATTGATTTATTACTAGTTTCTTCCCGCAGCTTCGCATGCGTTATGTCTATGAAAAAGTTTTTTTGGTGTTTTTCCAGGCCTAGAACTTCCCATATGCAAAATTTCAGCCCGATCCGTACAGTAGTTATGGCGTGAAGCATTTTACCTCGTCTTCTTCAGAATCCAAAATTTCTAAACATCCAAATGTTCGGATAAAATAATATTTGTGTGATTGTTTTCTTTCATCCTTTATAATTCGTGATCAAAATGAAACGAAATATCAGCAAAAAATAATACTTAAGATCAAAATGAAACGAATGATCGCTTAACACATCTGAGTTGAACGGCTCTTGGGGAAAAAAGTAGTTTAAGAGATTATTAATGGTTTTTTACTTAGTACGTAGTCGCTGATACTTTTATAACATCAGGATTAGAGGCGTTAGAGGCTTAGTTTTTACTAAACTTAGCACTTGTCTGTCCGCCGCTCCGCTCTCGGTTAGATTTATTTCGCACCTTAAGCCGTTGTTAATCCTGCGCTCGAACTCTTCCGCCTTCAATGTAAAGTAGGCTTTATGCTAAGGCGTTAGAGTCAAATCGAGAATAAGGATTTTGATGAAAAGGTTTTGAAAGGGCAAAACTTTCGTTTAATAAATTTCAAGAGGACTTCATGCCGAGATCATTTAGTAAACCTTAAATCATTTTTGTATTGAATAGAAAAATGCGATAACGACAAAAAGAAAACAGAGATGAAAAACATTGCCAAATTAAATTAACTCAAAATAAAAAGCCAAGATAAGCTCCATAGTAATGAAATGCTCCGATGCAAGCTCCACCAGCCGTTAAACTGGATTTTACGCTGAGGAGTAAAATAAAGCTTTCACAAGTATATCATAAGATTCAATATAGAATACGAAGGACTCCAGTGCCGAAGTTTGTACAGTCAACAACAAATTTATGTAAATTATTTATCATTCAAGAAATCATTAAAATGTCGCTCGTGAGATTTCTGTTTCAAGACATTATTTAACCCTTTCTCCTTCGCTTGGTATCCTCATTTGCCACTACCTCACCTGATGTTCGTAATAAGTGATAGTCAGGAATACACCTCTTACAACCCATCTACATCTACGCCTGACTTTGGTAAGGTAGGTTTATGTTCCGGTCCCCGAGACCAAAGAAACTGTCTGAATGTAATGTTGCTGAGTGTACACGGTGTGTCGAGTAGAATCGTAAAACTTATGAATATAATGTTTCGATACAGCGATCATTCACACGCGCGGATGTGAGGTATCTCGGCGTAAAAGCTATTTCGTGCTTTTATCGGAGAATTTTTCTACTTCAGGCCTTTTTAGAAATCTATAATTCAAAGCTAAAGAGGCATTACTTACTGAATTACATTACGTTGCCCCGCTAAGTGGCTTCAAAACACATGCATTATATAAAAACTATAACGTTAAAGGTAATGTGCTTACCTATGTACTATCGTTTGTGGTTTGTTACTTCAGTCCAACAAAAATCTATTTCGTAGAATTGTCTAGTTCGCGTACCGCGGCGCGTCCAAATATCGTACGTATTCATTTTAGAATTTGAAACATTATTCCTTTCGTCTTTTTTTGGTGGTTTGTAGGTACCCCTATAATTGATGCGGACTTTAACAAAGGAGCGGGAATGTACTGATTCAAATATTTTTTGATATTTAAAAACAAACTACATTTTGTTTACAATTTTTACCCAGTTGTTATTTATAACGGCAATAAAAAATACGAGGGAATGTTTTGAAAAGCGGCCGCTCGAACAATGAACTTTATTCAATTTTCATGTCGCAATAGAAAACATTGTTTATTTCAACCAGATTTTGTCCCAAAAATCTGCACTGATTACAGTTCCATGTGATTATTATTCAGCCGTTTGTTAAAATAGCGCAAAAACCTACGGCGCATGCAAATACCGGGGCTGTATGGGCTGGCTCACAGGATAGATGGATACAGAAGGGCAACTACGCGGGTCATGATCGAGGCAAAACCGCTGTGAGCTGGTCGTGCAGGACTTGTCAGTATTGTCATCTATAGGGGAAGGCTGATCCAGCAGTGGACGCTTGAGAAGATGAAGGATATGGCAAACAAATCCAAGGGGAATATGATAAACATGTATGTTTTTAATTATTTAGACTTTACTAGTAAGAGTAGCACAAAGTAAAAAAAATATCCAATAACAAATCCTGTAAACTGGCGTAGCTTCGAAATCCATTTTATGAAGCCACAGGCAAAATAGATGAATAAAGATGGTATAAGGGTTTATTTATTATAATGTTATAACGACGGAACTTTTAAAAACATAGGTACCAATCGGTTTGTTCGGAATGACCCTTCTGTCGGTCGCGGAGTAGCTGCGTCGTGGTCACATCGCTGGATATCGCAATAAAACTTTATAACGGAGGATGTAGCGGTACTAAAACCTTTTTCTATCAAAAAACCCGCCGTCATATGTACGTCGAGGAACGAGGCACGGCTGCGTGGTTCCGTATAAAAAAAAATTTCTCTTTGAAAAACTTTTTGAACTCTAAAACTTTCTGTTATTTGGATAGTACAGACAGCAATATGGCCAGCTGTGTTATTTCAAAGTAGGATTATGTATTTGGAGTAGAATCTCTTTTATGGAAAGTTTTTAGCTGTATATTTTATACACATGGTTCATGGTTCTTTGGGAAAGATATGCTCTGTTTGGTTACCACTAGACAATCATCAGATGGAACTAGGAATAAGTAAATTCTACCTAAGTACGGAACTCCACCAGTGACTTACAACCCTGTCCAAATGTGCTAAATATGCCGTAAAACTTGGCCACACGTGCACTATCTATAATCTCTGGTTAACTACCTACATGGTAGTGAAGTTACGACGTTTATTATGTTTGATCTTTTGATGGAAAAAACTTGCCTAACAACAACGGACACTCAATATTTCTGAATAAAAAGTTTAAGGCCTCGAATACACCATACCCGTAACTAACTCGATGAAGTTCCATGTTTCAAGTTCCACGTTCAATAACAAAGAGAGCAGCTGTGAGATCAAAGCGTTAGTTGAGATCCAGAGCGTTTAAAAATATGTGTGCATATTTTGTTCGGCCCAGATTCCATCACAGGATACTCAAATATCAAGGCAATAGACAGGAGGCCTTAACCAGCATGTTATATGGCCTTCTAACCATTGCCACACAACACTATCATCATTTCCTAGTCTTTGTCCGTCTGTCTGTTGCATGTGATGTCAATACAAAAAGTATTAACTGCATTGTCTAACTATAAACACAGCGCAAGTTAAATAGATAGCTAAGCACGTTCCCCGCCCGAGACGGGCCACAATGCCAACAGCCTCGTACAAGGTGACCATCACATGCCATAGATCACGTGCTTACCCCCCGGAACAGCGTCCTGGGCCAACTTGTGCCATTAATCTTGCAAATAAAGAGCTCATTGTGGAAGTTCCTTCGGCGGCGCCTGCTTACACACCGCCGGCAGAGAGGACACACTTGCCAAGACGTTCAGAAAACCAATGTTGAATTATGTTTCCTTATCGTTTGGTGAGTATTTTAGATTCTATCGTTATGGATACGTAACATAGAAAAAGCGCCGATAATTTATCTTCATGTTATTGTCTTGTTCCTTCCTACTTCGGAGGGGCATGTTGTCATCGACCCTTCACTTCCATCATCTCCACTCCCTTCAGTTCTGACTCTTGCCATTTGTTACATATACATTTAAAAATAGAATAAGTGCTTATTTATATCGGGAAAATATAAAGTAGGCACAATTTCGAATTTCGCAAGTTACGAACCATATCAAAAAAGTAGCTGAACTTACTATTGCTTTGAATTTGTCAGAAATGTAATTAATCTGATTTGTAAGGAATGTGTACATAGTATCCATTTTGCCATAGGTGTTGCTTAGTAAAGAGCACTCGCTATATCGCAGCTGCTAAATGGAGCGGAGCGAGATTTGGTATTTATTTACTGGATTCTAGCAAACTGCCTCTTTCCGGTTCCGGTGGCCTGCTGTCCTTATTGGATGACATTACGTGGAGATACTTGTCAAACAGCTATTTCTATTTTATTTATTTATTACTGAATAATAAATAAATAATGCTGGACAATCCACACAGCATCATCTATCATCAGAGCTTGTGTACATACATTATATAGATATATATATTTTATTATACATAGATAACGACCAGAACACCCGGAATAAATGTCTGTAGATCGTTCGAACAACTGTCCCGAGGCGGGAATCGAACTCGCAACCTCCTGCGTCGCAGGCAGACTTGGCCCACCGCACTACAGAGGTCGTCACTTACGTTAAGTTATTTTTCTTGCTGAAGTGACGTTACCAAGAGATATGATCATCGATTTGTTTAATCATAGAGAGCGTACTAGTAACCGGCTGTTCGAGTTTGAGAGCCAGAGTATTGTTACCTGGTAACAAATTGGTCAATTGCATGCTCCATACCAGTCGCTCTCTCCCCAAATCTTTATACGTACGAATTAGCACGAAAGCACCTTTATAAATCAAGTACGACGTAGTTCGGGGAATCGCGGAATTTGTCTTTGACCTTACGCTAAGTCCCTGTTTGCGCGGTCTGCGGCGGACATTCTATCTGAGACTTACACAAAAATGCACCTGTCCTTCAAGATAAAGTAGTCTAAAGTATTGCTCATGTAAAAATTGTGCAAACTCATCCGACGACTTAATTGTGTTGTGCCGCGCGCTAGTTTTGAACAATTAAAAAATATATTTAATTCTATTCTTTCTTACCTCAAAAACCAACGTTGGTCAATAATTTATGCTTAAAGTAAATTTTTTGAAAACTACTGATAAAATTCACTCACAATGGGACCAAAACCAAAACCCGGTCACAGTTAATGTGTCAAGTCACATTTCTCATACAATCCGCACATTATCAAATAAGATTTAAAACGATGTCGAAGCAGATGTGCGACCAATTTCGTTTTAGTTCGATATACATTAGAAAAGTTATTATAACCAACTTCGTTCCGAAATTAATTAGTTTGAATTACTAATTACCATTCTGATAGAACGAGGCTTTTGTCCATTCGTGGATCTAAAAAATCCTCAGAACATATTTTTTTCCTATGATGTTAACGAAATTCAATAGTAAATATTTTACATTCGCAGGAACACCAACAAAACAACGCGAATAAAATAAAAATATTTTTTGAAAACCACGGTAGGAAGTTTCCTTTCCGGTTATAAAAATCAGAATTTTAAAATATGAGCTATATGCTATATGCTATTCGTAAAAAAACATGAATCACCATTAACTAACAATGAGATTTTACTAGAATAATGATCTCATATCAGATTATATTTTAACTAGATGAAATCAAAACGAAGTCGATCGTTACTTGTAATAAGAAACTAGCGAACCCGACGTGTCTAATGAACCGGCTAAGAATTTGGTCCGTCCCAATTACCTCTTCTCAAAGGGGTCGTAAGAGGAGACCGGGATATCCTCTGGGAGGCAGGCAGCAGCGCTGTCTACCTTCAGTCTTGATAGAACAGATCCAATACGATCCATAGACACTCGTCAGCTCAGCATGGGGCTTATGGCATTGCCCTAATGATAAGAGCCATTAAGACGCTTATCAAGGGAGGCCAAAAACATACACCACACCATAAACTATTCTTCGAAGATGTAACGGCTAAGGCATTGGTGATGAAGGGAGGCCTATGTCCATCAGTGAACTGGTAAAGGCTCTTGATATGTGATATTATGCAATAGGCATTATCCTGTTCGGTTTTGGTGATTTTTACGTATTTTTTTCGATTTTTGGGGGTCGAATCGCTGATGTCCGTAGGTGGTAGGTATTTACCGTCTTTTACCCTACATGTGTGGTGGTAGACTTCAGCCCAGGCTTGTCACCACTTTTTAGACTAAGCCAGTCCGTGGAGCAACTCTTTTGTGTTTCGGAATATGATCCGGAGTAGTCATCGTGGAGGAGACGGGTCTGAGCAATTTTGCTACATTTTGTCTTAAAAATACGCGTGTGAAGCCAAAGGATGTAAAGAATAGGCTCTGACAAATCAATATTCGTCGCATGAAGTGCTACGCCGTAGCTTCTTGCTACGCCGTAGCCTAGCTGCTACGCTTCGTAGCACTTTGTTAAGAAGAAAATAAAATAATTTATATTCAATAGAAAAATAGTCGTTTATAATTTGATTGTTTAAACAAAAACCAGTAACCGACTTCCAATTCCTTAGTATTTACACTGTTTTTTAAGTTTTGTGTCAAATACATATTTATTCCTCGAAAATAAATCTCCATACAATAGCGAAATAATTTTCCTCATCGGTCCAGAGTAACGGAGACATCGACGAACATATATTAAACAATTGCATCCGAAGATGCTTATTACTACTGTTTTTCGTCGCTTTAAATACTTTTGACCCAAATGTTCTTGAAAGGGGCAATTATAAAAAGTCGATAACATGTCATGGCCGGCTGAATTACAGCTACTAACATTTTCGTAATAACGTTACGTGGCAGAAGGCTTCAAATATATTATTTGATAACTCAAATAACATACGTTATTTCAATAATGAGGTAAACGGAAATCAATATGGCGAAGTAAAAACAATGTAAAATGGAAATCATTATGAGCAAATATTGCGTAGAAATAATTATTCATATTCATTTATTGCATACACATACATTGTCATATATATAGTATTTGCTTAGGTGGCATTTAGCTTAGCGGTACATGTACCCGGTAAGGGCGCAGCAATCCATTTATAAATAATAACAATAGTAGTTAGTATTTATAGCTAGGTAACGTAGTAATCCGAGAATTTATACAATATTAATCAAATTCATTGCAATTATAAGCGAGGTAGGTATGTCACTGATTAATGAAGGTAGCCGAACAGTTATAGTACAGATTTATCATTTAAAAATTCGTCAACAGAGTAATAGCGTTGAGAAATAAGATATTCTTTCAGGTTTTTACGGAAAATCGAATCTTTGTTAAGATCTTTTATGGAGCTAGGTATTTTATTATAAATACATACATACTTTCTAATCGCGAGTAAGGACCTGTGCTAAATTGTGTAAGGGTAGTCGTAGGTAAAATTAGTTTGTCTTTATTTCGTCTATTCATCATCAACATTATCAGCCTATAGCAATCCACTACTGGACATAGGCCGCCCCCAATGAGCGCCATAGCACCCTGTCTTCGGCTTGCCGCATCCAGCGTCTACCTGCAGTCTTTCGCAGGTCGTCATCCCACCTGGTCGGAGGGCGTCCTACACTATGTTTACCGAGTCGTGGTCTCCACTTAAGAACACGTTTGCCCCAGTGGCCGTCGGTTCTTCGTCTATTGTAGTTACTGAAATGTTTGGATTTAGATTTAAAGAAATGTCGATATTTTTTAACGAATAATGTCTTCAAATTAAATACGATCGTGTTTATTAAAAGCCATATTATCTCAAGTTCTTCGTAAACCCTCTTCAAAAATATAACGTTAGAGTAAATAAACAAGAAAGCTATTACCGGCTCTAAGCGGTGTAGCTTCACTCAATGAATCACACCCTTAGCTAAAGCCTGCTCAGGGCCGCCCAACAAAATAACCACAAAAACATTTTAATGGCACCATTAGAGCATTCGTTTATCTTAAAGATGTATTTATTTATTCAAATCTGCTATTACGGCGAAATTACGGACTTTTTCCACCTTCTTTTAGCAATTGACGGCGAAACCCAACTTTCTTTAACAATTAAATTTCACAGTAGAGAAACAGAAAACACTTTTTCTATTCATTGCTAGATTCGTTTCCGCGGCGAGAGAGCCAGTGAATCGAACACGAGATGTAGAGTACACATTATCGAAGCATCAATCGTGTAAACAGTTTTAAAGATACGCTGGAAGCCGGGAAGGTTCGATAAACATCTCGGGAAGAAAAGATCGCTCTCCGAAATTTCTTTTAGTAGGGCTTTTGTGAATAGCGAGGATTCTTTGATTCGACGGGAGGATGGAGGATGGTGGATGGTACAGATGGTATTGATAAAAGCGCGGGTTCGACTTGGGTCGGGCACTTACGGCCTCAATGCGAATGCCACTCGTTTGTTGGCAAATGTTTGTGATCTATCTCTGATAGGGACTGACTGACCTCTTTGTGTGCGATGCTGTTTTGATTCGTTCATTTTTGGGAGATTTTTACGGCGGGTCGAGGCAGGTTTTGGTGTTTGGTCTTATCGTTCTACAGTTCATGTTATAGTTTGGCCATGGTTGCTGTGACCAAATACACATAGCAATTCAACGTCTACAATGAGAGATGATAATAAAAAAATATATCGAGGTTAATAACAGCGATAAAAAATATGAGTAATTTAGTCTTAACGCCTCGTCATAGCCATCTCCGCCGTCAAACATGGTTTAATGTCCTATAGCCAGCCCTAGCTCTGACCTAAAAAGTATATATGTAGTATGTGTAGTATTAAAACAGTAAGTTTATATATATTTAATATATACCTACAGTTTAATAATATTTATATCCCTTTATCACCGCTCATTCGTTGCACTTGATATAAATATAAATCAATAAAAAACTAACCAGTGCGCTCACACATACATCTAAGTCAACCTAACGATACTTGCAGCATTTTATTTCGCGTCAGAACTCAATGAAAAACAAGGACAGAAGTAAAACTTCTCGCGCTGCTGTAGCGTTCATTCTGTGCTATAGAACTCTGAACCAGTCTCGAGTGTTAAATGCCGGTCTCCAGTTATATTGCTGTAGTGCTGGTGCAAAACAATGTGTTAGTATAACAGTTAGCATTTTAATGTATTATAGACTATTTCTTATGATCATTTAATGAACCTGGGCTATTTGACTGTATAAATATTTATAAAATGTGTTCCTACCTAATCCAACAATATTTTATATTAAACTTCTTTAATTAAGTATAATTGGCCTACGACCGTTTTAATTACATCAATAAATAAATTGGAAATTAATAAATTAAGCTTATTTTATAGGTTTTAAATATCACTTTGAGTTGTCTTTATTTTACCATTTTAGAGTAAAAGTAGGCAGCTTATCGGCTGGTTGCTGAACTCGACTACTAAACTATTCAGCGGCGATCAGCGTAAAGGAACGTCGTAAAGTGGTAAACGTAAAGCGGCCGTTAATAAGTTACCAGCTGCTACACACGGCTACCTAGAGATAAGAAAATCGGGAAAATGTTGTGAAATACGATACGCACAGGCTGAAGTTATAGTAGGTCAATAATTAACGTTAGGAATTTGGTGTTTAGTTGATCTAACTGATGATTTAATAAATCAGCAGAAGTTGATAAGTCAGGACATTTCAACAAACATTTCTGCTGATCTGCTTTAATGTAAAATATACATTTATTTTCATTTTTATTCAACAGTATTTAATTTCTTAGGTTCAAAAAAAAATTAAAAACTAGTGCACCGTTCTCATTTTGTTCGTAATTTAATAAGAAAAAGTAATATACTAAATGCCATTGAGCAAGAACTCTAATAAAAGTAGCATGTATACAATTGAATTCCCATTAGTCGTACACATCCCACGGTTGGGAATATCGAACAACTAATAAGCCATGAATAACGCGATGTTTAATGAAACTCGGAGGTATTAAAATGGCGACCCGCACTAAAATAAGGCTAAATTAATTATAAGCTCCCGAGGGACCGCAATTGATAATATTAGTTCGATTTTACGCGAAACGTAAATACTGAGCTTGCCTGTAAAGTCCCAAATTCAAAATGGCTGTTGAAATATTGGTATTGAGTTCGTTTGAGTTCGCGAGGAGCAGATTGTTCACTCTTACAGGTACAGCGGCGTCGACACTTTCTGGTTACTTTGCGCTGACCTCCTGCGAAGGCACTTACTATTTCAAATTCAGCCATCACAAACAATGAAGCATTCATGCAGCTAATTCTATTACTATTTATAACTATAGAATGACGGTCAATTCAAAAAACCTTTTCATAAAACGTCCACGAATTATAGCATCACTATATTCTCTCATAAAGTAAAAGAAATTCCGTTAATTCACAACTCAAACTTGTTCAGCAAAAGCAACAAAAATCAAATCTCAAACTTTAAATTACTTGCAGAATAGATGCGAACTTCGCAACGAGCCCCAACTATGACACGCATCAAAAGGGGCAGGAACAAAGGGTAGAAAAAAGGGAGTAGTTGGCACGGAGATATTTCAAGAGCAGACGGGCTGGTCCGGACGGGAACTCCGGCAAGTTTATTTTAAAGTTGGTCTTGGCGGGCTCGTTCTACAGTGCGCCGCGACTACGAGACTGCTTTCCCACTGTAAGTCAATCAAAACCAGTAACTCGGTGAATGTTGTAAATTGAACAACACGTAATCACGATGTTGACACGATAAATTGTATTTCGAAGAAGAAAATCGGCACTTTTTAGTTATTCAGAAGCCTGTCCCCAGTCCTGTAAGGTCTAAACGAAATAAAGCACTTTAATGCAAAAAGGAAAATGTGTCGTCATTTTCCTTTTTGCATTAAAGTGCTTTATTTCGTTTAGACCTTACAGGACTCTTGGACACGTCACAAATTCAAATTGCATAATTAAAACTATGACTAAGAAATAGAGATCGCATTGATTTTTTGTTCACTTCAATCTTTAAAATAATAATGTAAGTAGGTAAAGGGTGTGAGGGGTGTCGGGAACGCGCCTGACTAGTCCAGTGCTTCCAGTGGTTTCGGATCGCGTTGCTTTTAGATGCGAATTCTCAAGTTAAATTAGCTCGCGTCAGACTGGCTACTAATCACAGGGCTCTTTGCTCCACCAGCCAGCCACTTTGGCTAGTGGATGAAGGCTATCGTTCTTAAAACAAGAACCAGGGATGATGGCAGTAACCAAAAATTACCAAAATTATGTATTATTGTGAACCACCACTGCAATATAGGTACCTATATGTATATGAGTATACCTACATTGCAGTTCATCTACGACACTAACCAACCCAGACTTTATGACGTTACTGTCTACTATTATACGACAAGAAACCACAAACGCTTATCCATTTATATCAAAGCTTCACCTTATTATGGTAAATTTCATGAGCAGTACTTTTCTCAACGAGTCCGGAGCTCCGCAAGGTCGCAGTAAGGCCCCATCCCGTATTCAGTGGCAAGTCCCCCGACCTCGTGATCGTTTTGTCCACTTCATGCGCTGATTAGACCTCGCACTACCGTCCCATTGTCGCCCGTTCCACCTAATGGAGGATTTCTAAGATTATCCACTACCAAACAGAACTATACTCTACATTTACTTGCAGAAGGTGGCTTTTCGAGTGGGAAGCTAGGTTTAGCAGACAGGACGCTAACACATCGTTTTGTTTCTGAGTAGATAAGGTCTATTTGTCAGTCCTCAGCTTATGTTTACGACGCGTATTCATCACGGATTAGGACGGAATGTTGATATCTTATACTGTGATATTCTAGTCGTTTGATTAAAGTAGCTATTTAGAGTTTTTAGTAAGTACTACTGAGGCTAAACACCACTCTAATTTTTCAGAAGTTCAGGTCCACCCTTCCGGTTTTTAAGTTAATCTGAAGGGCGATTAAAACTCACTGATTTATTTATACCTAATGTTAACTGAATTCAACTTTGTAACAAACGTAAAGTACCTTAGGGTTTCTATGGGAACATTAGGAACTACTTACGTAATGTTATGTTACCACAAAAACCCTGTCAGGGTCAAGTGACACAATATATTGGTAGCTTCATTTGATTGCTTATCATGTAGGTAATTAATTGTAATCGCTGGCTATCGGTAATGTTTCTAGGTAAGTATATATCGTTACTTGTCATCGCTGGCTATCGGTAATGTTTCTAGGTAAGTATATATCGTTACTTGTCAAAACTGATGTTTGTTGAAATAATAATTGTAAGAATCAGTCGCAGCGCAGGAACCGAATCAGCACAGAATAGCTAATGTACAGAATATTTACTATCAAAATTGATGTATTGACAATAATCGCGACACTCAATGCGAAATATAGAATGTGTTAAGATATCGATGTGAAATGTGAATTCTGTGAAAGTCTTCTTATGATATCTTGGCAAGTGACGGAGAGGCATCTATCGATGGAACAAGGCATAACTCTTGTGAACAAAACGTGGGCCACGCACGGGCGACCCAGAATCACTCCTTTATGACCCGTGAAATAAAGTAGCGGACGTGACGTCACACCACCCAACGATTTATTAAATAATGCTAGCTTCGAATGTTATACATTTTAGATCTTACTTAGTCAAAACTTGTTCATTTGCTGATGATGAGGGCCCAGGTTGAATTCTCGTCGATACAAAAAATCTTATCGGGATTTAAAGCATTGATACAGCGGGATATGAGTCAGTCGTAGGAGTATGAGTCGGGATATGATATGAGTCAGCAAGTCGGAGTGTTGAACACCTACCTCGGAGAGCCGTTGGAGCTGACCTCTTCTCAGTCGTGTCGGCCGACCCAGATTATGAGAGTGAGGAAATATGCCTTTCTTAAATTCATATAATTCTGTCTTTCCAAAGGTTGCCTGGAAGAGATTTCTTCGCTTCTAAGCGATAAGGCCGCCCATTGTACTTGTCGCATGTAATGTCTTTTTGTAATGATCTGTACCTGGTGTACAGTAAAGTAGTGTTGTTTTGTATATAGAGAATGCACCTGTGTTAGCACACACTTGTGCACTATAATAAAGCCCTGTGCACGCTAGTCCGTTGACGCCGCGCCGCCGCCGCCGCCGCCCGCCGCCGACCGAGGCCGTGGCTGAAATTCGTCTGGTTTTGGACATCTCAGTCACCGGGTCACCTATAATTAATTACATAACCAGTTAGTTAATTTTCAAGTATCTTTAGCTTTAGCTAACTTATATAGATAATTGAGATTTTTTGCTAGATTACTTCTTTTATTCAACTTCGTGAAGTTCTAGTTCTACTGTCATTTGTTTATATCAAACTCATTTTAACACATTATTTGACAAATATTCTCAAAGTAATTGTTCAGTAGAGACCTACATTCGGTATTCAAAAAGTTTTATTTGGAATAGGAAGGTCGCATTAGGCCGGCCGCATGTTATGGCGCGTGAAGTAAAGAATGGGTGACGTCGTTCGTGACGTCACGGATATGAATGCACCATTATGAGCGAGATTTAGGAGTTCGCGGTTTAAAGTTCGCGCGATGAAATGTGGCCTCCGAGAGTGGAGGGGTGAGGCAGTGGGGGGGGGGGGGGAGAAATATTAACTACGTAAAATGTATGCAAATTCACCCGTAAATACCCCCAATATTTCCAAAAAAGTGCTGACCTACCGCGACGTTATCCGATTAGATACAAACACAAAATCACACTTCCTGACTCAAAACTAAAAATGCGAAGTTGTGGCCAAACGCAATGGCATCAAAAATATATAATAAAATACCCGATGAACTAAAAGACGAGGAAAAGGATAAAACATTTCAAATAAAATTGAAACAATATCTTATAAATAAATGCTATTATGACTTAAATGAATTTTTTAATGACAAATGACAATTATTACAATACATATTATAAAAAAAACTTAATACTTATATTATTGACTTAAATAAAACTATGTGATTGAATTTAAATTTTCCGCTCTCTCTTTCTCTCTTATCTATTAAACTGAGCTTTTTAGAAACCCGGCTCACTTCCATTCACAGTACATATTGCCACGCCCTGCTTGGGTACCATTGTGTTTCTTATACATTACCTAGATACTAAGACCTACAAATGTACACAATGATGCAATAAAATAAATATGAAATATGTGTTCTAAAATTTCCGTATTGTTTTGTGTTGTCTTCAACTTGTCCGGGTTCAATAATATAGTCTCGATCTGGGCACATCTATACTCTGAATCTAATATATTTTTGATAACAAATACGTTTTATGTAGCTATACTTACGTTTGAAAACTTAACCAACCAAACCATACTTATTACTTAATACAACAAGTCAGATCACATCAAGGTATATATTACAAATTATAACTACGCATAATTTAAGGGCAGTGAAAAACAGTGCATATTCCAGTTCGAAAACGGGCAAAGGACTTATGAGCGTTTATTCCTAAAATGCGCAGAAACAGTACTTTTCAAACCCGTTTATATCATGAACCACTTATCTTATAGTATATGTTATTTACTAATAATTTTAGGAAATTTTAGTGTCCAAATAGTTTGACTATAAAATATTTTGATTAATATAGTATGTACGCGTTCTATCAAGATAACTTGTGAGAGGTTTTCATAATTTCCCTTTCAGCATCAGTTTCGAAGCTCAAAATAATAGAAAATACTGACATATCTAATTAAGAAAAAAATATAACCTACTGATGAGATCCTTGGCTAAAAATCTAATTAGAAAGATGTTTGGTTTTGGTATCCTACTATGAGAAATTAAAATTTAAAATTTAAATGATGTTTTTACCGATATACCTTATTTAATTTAATATAATAATAGCTTACCAATAAAGTGAAGCATCTTTTTTAAAATCATACATTTAACATTTTTATGATTTTGTTGCTATTATTTTTCTATAAATATTTTAAAACTACTATAAAACGCTGCGCGAAAATCAGTCCGCCGCGAGGCTTTCTAGAGTGTGGTCACGTCGCTCATTAAATATTTATAGAAAAATAATAGCAACAAAATCATAAACATTTTAAATGTATGATTTTAAAAAAGATGCTCCACTTTATTGGTAGGCTATTATTATATTAAATTAAATAAGGTATATCGGTAAAAACATTATTTAAAAATGTGAAATATTCGTAATATTTCACATTTTTTAAATTTTAATTTCTCATAGTAGGATACCAAAACCAAACATCTTTCTAATTAGATTTTTAGCCAAGGATCTCATCAGTAGGTTATATTTTTTTCTTAATTAGATATGTCAGTATTTTCTATTATTTTGAGCTTCGAAACTGATGCTGAAAGGGAAATTATGAAAACCTCTCACAAGTTATCTTGATAGAACGCGTACATACTATATTAATCGAAATATTTTATAGTCAAACTATTTGGACACTAAAATTTCCTAAAATTATTAGTAAATAACATATACTATAAGATAAGTGGTTCATGATATAAACGGGTTTGAAAAGTACTGTTTCTGCGCATTTTAGGAATAAACGCTCTTATGATATCAAAATCAGAAATAATTTTGAAAATTCTGTGTTTCGATGATAAGTTTCAGTATCATAAAATAATTTCCACCATTTTATTGTTATTAACAAATAGTGTATATTCCATTCTTTGATTCCAGAACTGATTAATTAATTGATTTGACTGATTTATAAATTGAATTGCTCGAAATAATATAATGTTTTGTTGAGCGTAGGCACACACACACACACACACACACACACACGCGCTGTATTATTTGAACTTTATTATGTAAACAAATAAGTTGTAGCGTCACTTCTCTCAGCCAATATAATAATATTTCAATGGTCGATTCCCGTCGTGGAGCGAGGAACAGCACCAACAGCCAGACATACAATATATTTCAAGCCGCGTCCAGCCCTGACGCTCCAAATAAAAGAATCCAAACTACAAGCATTAAGCTGTAACAAACGATCCCTGTGAACACTCGCCTTCTGCATAAGTTTGGATTTGCAAACAATTCTGTACAAACTTACCACGTTACCTCTCCACCGACTGTCGACCTTATATCCCATCGCTTACGTTCTAAAATCGCACGTTTATCGGTCGGGTAAGCTGTTGTAAAACTCGGTGCATTTACAAAGCTAGATTCCGGCATTCGCTACAGTATTTGCATTGTTAATAGAGTCAACTGATTCAATATTATCGACCCCCAGGCCGTACGCTTTATTGCAGTGCTTTGGCTCGTTGCGCTTGATGTTATTCTCTCGGAGCGAACATTGTTTATCTTTGAAGCGTCTAAAAAACACTGCATTTTTTGCAACTTGAACAATGGGTGAGGGAAATAGTTTACAGGATGTTACAGCGCATCCTCAGCTCGGCCGAGTCACGGCGAGCCTTGACTCGTCGAGGCTCTCAAATCATCGAAAATAAACGTCGACGTTTCTGATGACTAGAGCCATTGGTTCAGAGCTTGACCTCTCCTCTTTGTGTCTTTCGTCCGTCCCCTTTAGTTTAGTTGGATACATAGGTAAGACTTGGAGAAGCTGTCCCATCGGATTATGAGAGTTAGAAGAAGAGAGTGCCTGGTGGCGCACACTTGTGCACTATAAACTGTTCTTTGCACGCACAAGAATGCTTGACAACCCACTCAGCATCAACTCAGCTTAATCTAAGCAGAGCTTGTGTTATGGGTACTAACTGATATTAAGTAGGTACTTAATACAATACACTATATAAATAGATATTTTATTTAACTGTACATCAAAAATACCCGGATCACCCGGGACAAATCATACAAACATTTGTCCGAAGACGAAATCAAACCCACAACACACACAACCTCCTGCGTTTCAGGCGGACCTTAGCCCACTACAGTCTAAACTGGATATAAAAAAACCTCTTATCTTGAAATACTTGTGGACGAACCACCAGAAAATATCGTCACAGCACAAACTAGATCTGTGCAGCGCTTTCCGACCGGTTCCTATTTTATTAAATAGTTGAAATGAGACTCAGAACGGCGGCGCTGAGTACAGGTTTACAAGGTAAGTTTTTCATTTTGCTTTTAGAGAGCGGGAAAAGTTTTCCCGCCAAGGGAATGGAAGTCTCGAATAAAAGTCAAAGCAATGTTTTCGCAACAAAAAATATTGAAAATTTAGTTTTAGTTTAACAAAACATAAATTTTTCATTGTTATATAAAGAGGTTTCACAAATTAAAATGTAGTTTACCTTTTTCTCAGTACAATGTTTGTGGAAAAATAAAGGAAACGCTTTCACAAGTGTTCCTACCGGCGACATAAGCTCCGGGAAATTAAATAAATAGGAGAGAGTTGATTCAGATGTTTTATAATTAAAAAGATGTCCTTTTCATTTGAAGAGAAGCACTGTTTGATGTTTTGTAGATGGTGTTCTATTTGATCTTAGAGTTCGTTTGAAAACGTTGTTATATCTCTTAGCCATAGATATGTATTTCTTTGCTGAAAGAAATTTTTTTTTTTTTTTTTTATCGAATATATCTTTTTGACCCTAAAAGCGACGAGTATTTTTTTTACAAAATGAGCCTCACAAAATTGTTTTGAATTTATTTTCGTCTTTGTTAGAGATTTATTTCCTTTTGGTTATTAAATGTATTTTTTGATTCTAAGGTCCTATGGCTGCTATATGCAGTTTCTAAAACATTAGCACGATTGTCGAGGAATTCCTTAAATTCGACCAGAGTAAGTAAATGCGATAAGCGCCCTTTGTACTCCTCCCAATTTGCTTGCAGTTCGGGGATCTAATTTCACTGAGACCGAAAATTTTACTAACGGATCCCAACCTGACGTAGGCCCTTTTTTGTACACGAGATCATTTATAATATCTCAACGATTTGAAAGATTCCTTTTGAATCGGTTTGAGGCTCACCAAAGCATTCGAATAGTTATTGATTCAAATGTTTTTGTTATTGTATCCACCACATAAAACCTTCCACGCATAGGTACTCATACTTTTTGCTGAAAAGTCTATGGATTTCATTACGACACTGGCACTTTCCACAAACGCGTTTCTCAAATAACGAAATTTATTAATCGGCGTGATCGAGTTGTTGTCATTGATGATGGCGTCAAAGGTATCTCGAAACTCGAACCATTTTGTGTAGTTGCCATCAAATGTGGGCAAATTTATAGTTGGCAGTGTTATTGAATTGTTAGCAGCATGACAACAACCTGACTTTGCCGAACCAGTTCAGAATCTCAAATTTTGGATGAAAATGCATCGATAATCTCTTGCGCTAAAGCTATTTGAGAATAAAACTCACTTTCAGTTAAATTTCTTTGTATAATCTGCTCATCTAGATTTTCCAACTTTTCTTCAATCTGACCTTCTATATTATCAAAACTAGATAATAATTGTTGTAAGTGATTGAATCGCAAAGATAGCTCCTTTATTTCTAAACTGGCGGCAGATTTTACTTTTTAATTTTTTTATAAAGTTATTAATTTTTTCAGTTGTTCTTTGGGACCATTCACATTTATAGATTCAATATTTATGATTGGAATCGGACTTTTTGATCGCGATGTTTTAAATGCATTTTCACGCATTTTAAATACCTATTTATAACTTTGTTTTTATAGAGGCAATAATTGTTAAAATACCGAGAACAATGAGTTAGGTAAGTTGTTTGAGCCCTCTGACCGTATCTATACAATCCAGCAGTCACCAGTTCAAAGCACAGCTGCCGCTGAGCCCGCGGCGAGACGAACGGCACCGCACGGCACGGCAGGACACTGCCGCGCAGCACAGCACAGCACGTCGCCAGAAGACCAGCTACGTCGAGCGAGACGCAGCCGAGGCGCGGCGAGGGTTCAGGATATCAAGCCTGGAATGTTCGGCGAAAGCGGTGAAATTTGAACATTACGTAGAGACAGCATAAACATGAATTATACCCCGCCCGGTGACACTACGTAATGGCATTTCGTATGTGAGTATACAAACCTATCTTCACGTGGCGTACATATTTGATACAAGTGACAACTTGGACGTCGACGGGCGGACCGTAATAATTCGGTTTGGACGCTTATAAGTGTACTGCCACGTGTTTAGTATATCATACATCTAGTACCAAGACGCGGCCTAGTGGGGACACTCACAGGGCACTGCCCACTAAACACTTCTTCACCATCGGAGCAACAGACAGCCCTGTCTGCAGAGGATGCCTGAACGACGAAGAATCAGCTGCCCACGTAGTCCTGGAATGCGAGGGAGTAACAGCGCAACGACTAGAAATCCTCTACCATCCGAGGTCACTCCGCGAAGCCTGTGAAGATCCCAGGAGTATTCTGCGCTTCTGGACGGAGTTAGGCTGGTTAAACTAGCAAACAAACTACTCACAAAGGACCAATCCGAGTCTAAGTGCGGAAATAGGTGTACACTTACCATACCATACCATACATCTAGTACCCATAACACACTGCCTACGAAGTATTTTTTTCTCAAATATGCTTAACTGGTTATTTGCAGTGCCTAGCCTGCTAGCTAAGGACCAATGTCGCTATATGGTCGTGTAGTTGTACAACTGTGTTTATCTGAAGTATACTAGCGCCATAACAACACGGAACCTAAATTTAAGAGACCTTTAGAAAACCTTGGGAATTGTTAAAGATTTGGACAGATTATAAAAATCATGCATTGGCACGACACACGAAAATAGCTTTTGCAGGCAAACTAGGCCAACGTGAGCTTTACGGCGCTATAGTTGGACCATTATTGTAACAATGACCATTAAATACTGTTATCTTATCGAGTTATCTTTTATCGTTACTATCTCATTGTTATTAGAATAGTTTTCACTGTTAACAATAATGTCAGCACTTAACTTCGAGTTCAAAGGCTATTTTTGAAAGTTAACCGACAGATATAATGGCTATCACTTTTTAGCCGACTTAGAAAAAGGAGGACGTCCTATATTTGGCTGTAAGTATGTTTTTTTATATTAGTCGATTTTTTATATCCGTCAATTGTTGATCCGATTTTAATGATTCTTTGGTATTTGTAGAATAATCTCGAGATGGTCCCATGTAAATGTTGATCTTGAGGATTAGTAGGCACTTGTTCCGCAAAATATGAAAACCAAATATTAAGATAGAAGTAGGTTATTATTTTTCCAAAAGAACAAGAAATCATTTTTTTTATCTTAGATCTAGTTTACCGACTAGAAGGCGTAACTAGTAAGCAGTGATTGTATGGTACCGTAAGTTTAGATCGTTTATTTTGTAAGTAAGTTAGTGCTTTTAGGTCCAATAAAGGCAATTACAGTCAGTCTGATATCGCAGAAGCTTTTTAAAAGCTCTGCCGGTAACTGCATTTCTGCATTTAGATCCGGAACGTAACGCGGGCACTTTGCCTGCAAATAGAACGTTTTGCTTTAAGGTGGATCGTTTTGTGTAGGCGTGAAACTCAATTTTTTGTGGTTTTTGATATTTTTTGCGTTCTACGAGGAATAAAACTATTGGAAAAGTAATTTGGCGCAAATCATAAACTATTTCCTATTAACTTATGAAAAAACGAACTTCGCATTTGAGAAATTATGAGATTTTGGACCAAAAATAAACATATTCCCAAAATACAACTAAATCGAAGTTGGTTTTACGATGGGTTCATAGAAATGGTTAACGATTTGCGGCGTTTTTCCTTGTTGAATAAAAAAAAATATCAAAATAATTAAAATCATTTTGCGCCACGACACAATCAACCATAACGGCTATTTGCGAGAGCGTCCAAATGACTGGTCGATTCAGACATTCAGATGTACTCGTATGTATTCGTGAGTGTTTGTGTTATGTAGATCCTATTACACACTCATACCGTTGTCGCACTTCATTGTTCATTCACCTACTTTTGTTTTTATTATAATTCAAATAAAACCAATAAGCGACAAAAATAGTATGAGCGATACATTCACGAATGATTTGACCAGCAGATCGATTGCTCTAAGGTATATTTGATTAGCAGGGGCTAATAGTCAGGTACAAATTCCAATACCGTAACAATCTTTATTCTCACTTGCAGGTAGGTGTTTACCTACTGCAGGTAGGTAAACACCTACTGCAGGTAGGTAAACACCTACTGCAGGTAGGTAAACACCTACCTGCATCTTTGTTATAAAAATGACAAAGATAATGGTATTCACTGTTCGTTGTTAACACGAACATTTAGAATTCCAAGCGTGGAAAGAGTTTCGCGAAATCAGAATAAGATTATGCAAAACTAGATTTGTGCGAGAAAATAAAATATTTTCTCGCACAAATCTAGTTTTGCGACGACCTTAGCGCTGATCCGACCCAAACGAAGCCTTTATTCATTAGACCGATCCCCGCGGAATAAAATAAAATAAAATGTGACGTGCCTGTAGATACAAGCAATTGTTCGCTATGAGACACAGAATCCTGACAAAGCCCTGAACAGCGCTACTGCGGTACCAATAACTAAATTGGAATATAATCTGTTGAAATCTATGACAGCAATGATACGACAGAGAAACTAAACTCTGCAAATTGTAGGTTACTTCAATATACTAGAAAGGCCATTTCTTGTTTCGTCTAAACATAAACGAGTTAAGCACGGTTTAAACTGCTATAAAATACGACTGAAAGGTGTTAAGTATTTTGAAATCTAAGTGTACACCTGCGAGCACTAAAACAGCTGCAATTTAATTTATAACGCCTGGACTTAAGCACTCTACACTTCGAGACAAAATATTAATGATTTAAACTGGCGGTATTTCTGTGTCCTATGTCGATTTCGTTAAAAATTTATTACAGTTTCATGGAATTTTTCATCAAAAGCCTCGATAACATAAAGGTAAAGCCAGAGGGCAGGCTCTGCGATGAAATAAATAATCCGGCACCTCTTGAGACGTTTTATAATGAGGCTCTCTTACACTTTAATTGCACATAAATCAACCTCTGTTTGGCCTACTTCGGATTAAAATTAGCATGTTAGATAATTGGACGAAATTTAACTTTGGTTCGGTTCGCGGAGGAGTACCTCGATGGAGGTCGGGAAGTTTGCTTTCCGCCGTTCGGTTTATTTGTTGCTATTCGAACTATAGCCTTGTTTAATAGAGTTAACCCCAATTATGGGTTACTTTTCCTTGAGTTACTATTTATTTTATTTATAAGTGTAGACTTTATAAATAAAATTCGTCAACGCTGCCAACGCAGCTCGGTGCGGGCGGGTTGTATCTTGGCGGCTTGGTCGGCGACACGTTGGCAGCTTCGCGTCTTCATCACACCAAAGCCGGCGGGTTGTGTCGCCGGGTTGGTAAACATGCCGCTGTCGGCGACACGACATCACCAACTTGTCACAATGTCAAGTGTCGCGGACATGCCGCTGCGCTGACATGTCATATAAAGAACATAAATAAAAGTGCAATCCAATGTGTGCAATATTACACTTTGGTTTCGAACGTTTGCCAACTATAATAATATTATGTAATTAAGTTAGGAACAATGGTGTTTAATGAATACCTAAAAATAGGAGATGGATCGCTCTGCAAACTTCGAAGGTGCTTGAAAACTAAAGTTTTCAATCAGTGCGTTCTACCCGTTATGACCTGACCTACGGAGCTGAACTCATGGTGGGGCTGGTCCGTTCAAAGTCGCTCAGCGAGCTATGGAATGAGCTATGTTCGGAGTTTCTCTGTAGGATAGGATTCGTAGCGAATACATCCGACAGAGAACCAAAGTTATCGACATAGCTGAGAGAATTAGCAAGCGTATTTATAGAAGCGAGACCTTAAAGGTTGTACATGCTCTCCATACTACAATGTTGATTGATACCCATTCCTGCCTGACTAGACTGTATCTAATTACTACTGAAGGTGTACTAGTGTCAAATCAAATCAAATCAAATCATTTATTTGCTGAACACATGATTATAGGTACAAGTCAGGTCTTATAACTAGAGTAGTGTCACATGTATTCAACCCGCAAGCAGGTGTGCAAATATTAATATTATATTACAATTTAATATTATCACTGTGATTTAAAGTAGTCAACAATTACAATAATCAAGTAAAATAAATTGAAGGTACATTCTAAAATAAACAGTTAACTTTAAGATTTACAATCATTGTCAAAACATAATAAATTTTTCTACTTAAGATTAATATATTCATTTATACTATAGAAACATTTGTCAAGCAGCCACTTATTCAATTTTAGTTTAAATAAATTGCCATTGAGGTCTTTAATAGGTTCTGGTAACTTATTAAAGATAGTAATGCACATATTAAATACATTTTTTTCATAAATCCGCTTATGGCATTGCGGTTTGTAAAACAAATTATCAAATTTTGCTCTTTTCTGTCGAGTGATAATATCCTTACGTTTGGCAAAGTGTTGTGGGTAGGATTTTACAAACATGCATATGTCTCTAATGTACATGCAAGGTAGAGGCATAACATTACAGCTCTTAAACAGAGGCTTGCAAGAGTCACGAACCCAAGCCTTGTTGATAACTCTAAGGCATCTCTTCTGTACTCTGAAGACTCGTTCGGCATCGACAGAGTTACCCCAGAGGAGCAGACCATAACTCAGGGTCGAAGACACATGCCCGTGGTAAGCTGCTAAAGCTGCGTCAAATGAAATCGTTTGGCGGATTTTCTTTAAAGCAAAGACAAAGCGACTAATTTTCCGACAAACATCACTAATATGATCCTTCCAGTTCAAGTGTCTATCTAGTGTGATACCTAAGAATTTAAATGTCATTACTTCATCTACTTTTTCATTATTATAAGAAATGTCAAGTGTTAGTGGCGTAGTATTATAAGAGTCAAATTGCATAATTTTAGTTTTGTTAATGTTTATAGCTAAGTTATTATTATTGGTCCAATTAACAATGTCAAATAGAGCAGTATTTAATATAGTTTGGGCATGTTGTCTGTCAGTTTTAATTAGGATTGTGGTATCATCAGCAAAGAGTATGCATTTGTGTGTCACAAATTCTGGGAGATCGTTGATATAAATCAAAAATAGAATCGGACCTAAAATGCTACCCTGTGGGAGCCTCGATTTTTTAAGATACTAGATGATCTAAATGTTTGCTTAGTAACATTTTTAGTGTCTGCTTTGTCTTTAAACTTGGAAATAGTTATAACCTTTGTAATTTCGGTACATTGTTCCCTATCATGCAAGTAGCTCGCGAACCAGTCCAGAGCTTTACCACGTATTCCATAATGATCCAATTTGTTTATCAATATGTCATGTTCAACATAGTCAAATGCCTTGCTTAAGTCCATAAATAGAGTCAAAATGGGGCCTCTACCACTGTTTAAGTTTTCTGTAATAAACCTCACCAAGTTAAAACAAGCAAGGGAAGTAGAGGTTCCTTTACGAAAACCATATTGATCACCAAGAAGCGTCTTATGCTTGTCCAAGAAACTGTTAAGCCTATTCAACATGGCTTTCTCCAATATTTTTGATATGATAGGGACTAATGTTATAGGTCTATAATTGTTCGGATCCGATCTATCACCCTTCTTGAAAAGGGGTTTAACAATTGACTTTTTTAGCTGTTTTGGGAAAACACCCTCCAAAAAGGACAAGTTAATTATGTGCGAAAGTGGAAAACATATCCACTTTGCACAGGCCTTCAGACTACTGGTTGTGATGTCATCCCAGCCACT
Source organism: Eupithecia dodoneata (assembly GCA_947044415.1). NCBI lineage: Eukaryota > Metazoa > Arthropoda > Insecta > Lepidoptera > Geometridae > Eupithecia > Eupithecia dodoneata. The sequence goes on from OX345671.1 coordinate 11,624,146, forward strand.
GGTTTTACTATTGTTTAGGGACATAATTATTTTAAAAACTTCTTCCGGGTCAGATGGAATTAAATGATTGAATTTAATTGTTTATTATTGTTACTCACTGCATTACTAATATTAGATGAAGAATTGTTTAGAGATAGATAAGTAAAATTATTATTAAATATATTGCATATGTCAGATGGATTGGAGTATGTCATATTATTAAAATTAATTGAGTCAATGTCATTTTTATATAAATTATTAGTCAAGGATGAAGAAATGGCATTCCAAGTAGCCCTACATTTATTTTTACTATTTTGAATTCTTCTAAGATTACTATATCTCTGTGATTTATTAATGCATTTTTTAAGAATATGTTTATAGATTTTGTACTTCAATTTATGACTCTGCTTATCCTTCTTATTGTAAATGTATGTCATATAGTGTATACGCTTAGTTTTTAATGATTTTTTAATACCAGTTGTAATCCAATTTCCCTTTCTCGGTTTATTTGAGACTTTAAATTTAATTCTGGGAAAACATAAATAATAAAAAAGTGTAATTAATTCATAGAAAGCATTGTCTGCGACAGTCGAAGTGAACAATGCTGTGTAGCGTACTATTGCGTATTCTGTACACTGGCTTTCATCTCCTAACCCTCTGAACCCTTCGTTGTAATAGGTTTAAAGTTAAATAATCGTTTATTCCCAGAAATGAGGTATGGCTCCGCAGGTGCTTCATTAATTACTAGCATTTCCCCGCAGTTTCGCGTGCATTTTCCTGGGGTAAAAAGTAGTATATATACAAATGTTATTTCAAGTTTAGAGCTAGGTACTCGAAGTTAAATGTCAGTCCGATCATTCATCATTCCGTAATGTTGGAGAGGAATAACGAACATCCAAACAACCTATAACACAAGCTCTGTTTAGATTGGGGCTAGATGATGACTATTTGGATTATCCAGCATAATGAAAAAAAAACACTTTCACTACGTCATACTTTCAAATTCCTAATACCTATGTATATTAGTGCGATTACCTGTTATTTGATCAGGTAACATTATTCCGACTGGCCTCCGCCTTGAGCCCTTTTAGCTTTCCTTATTCGGATTATTTAGGATTCTTTCAGTATGAATTAATTTTTGTTGAGCTGTTTTTATTTAAGACTTCATTCTTGATAGAAACCTGCAACCGGTAACCGAATCGATATTAAACTAAATTTAATAGTAATATTGAATCCCAAGAAAGTTGCAATTGCAATATATGTACACTCAATAGTTTTTCTATAATAACCCTTGTGCTAAAAGTCTGTTCACTATTTTTAGGCAGTCGTTTTAGGAATGAATCATTGTGCATACTTTCCTAGCCCGCCCTTTCGCACACTATTAGGTGATATAGTATAGATTTAAGCATTGCCTACCGACGAGTTCGCACCGTTAACTCATTTAACCTTAAGTCACTTTTCGAGTTTTCACGGTCTGTCTAACCACTCGCTTAACAAAAGACATAAGAGCACGAATATAATGTAAAGTATTAGGTACGTTTTCTATTTTCAAGAGATTGAGACTCCAGATTTTCGTACCCGGATACAAACGAGACTCTAGACTTGGATGCTCGGATATAAACGAGACTCTAGTCTCGACTGCTCGGATATCTCAAAGCTCTGAAGGCGTCACCAGTATCTTCCTAATTGCATTCCTTCGCCCATTTCAATATAGATGCAATCTGGGCGCCACCCTAACCTGACCCCCACGGCACCTCAGCGGCCTCGCCAATTGGGGGCTTATGCAACGCCGTTTGTTACTCGGGGGTCTTAGTTCAATGGCCGACGGATTTGTAAAATTAGTTGACTGCAGTAAGCACTGCTAAGATGGATTGTTGATTGCGTATCCGGCAGCGGCTGTGACGTCACTACTCTACCACTGCGGGATGATGTCTTGCTGAGATAGCATCTTTTTTAAAAGGGGAGGGTCGAAAATGCTTTTGTTTATTCTTATTACTGAGTAGTTAGTAGTCGTCACAGCAAACTATTTTTCTGCTCCAAAAGTAGTTCTTATTTCTAGTAGGTAAAGTTTAGGTTCATAGCTTTAATTTATATTTTAACGGATCTTTGGCTCATCAAAAGCTAGTAGAATGGAAAGATTAAATTAATGTCTGGTACAGACTCGTCGTATGAACGTAAAGCATCGGATTGTTTTACGTATTTGTGTGTTTCTAATCATCAAAACTTCTACCTCAGTTATTAGAAAACTCCATTACGTGTAATGTAGTGCAAGAATCAACGTTGGAACTCAACCTCACGATCGCAAAAACCACTAGTTTTCTTATTTTCTCTTTTACCTTGGAAACAGCTACATTACGGGATACAGCATTAAGCTCTAAGTAAGCAGTGGACCTCATCGGCGATAGTTCTACAACCTCAGCAGAAAAACCTTATTACATTTACAGTGAAGACCCGAGGGACAATTTGCGGCGAAATTGACGAGAGTGCTCTCACTGGCCATAGAAAATAAACTTGAGACCTGCCTACAAATGTTATTTACTTACTTAATTGGGAATTCTTGATGGGTATTTGGAATTCTTAAAGTAATTGGCATTTTGGTAATCGTAGAGATGCTTGAACGATATATGGCGATTTGATGCCGTGTTCGAATATGTACTCAATTATATTATTATTAAACGTTCGCTCGTATGCAAAATATAATAATATATTAGATTTCCACATCAGGACAAATGTATGTATTATTTATATGTTCCGGATGTTCTAACTGTTTTCTATATATGCTTAAAATATATATCAATGTCCTAAAGTAGTCTAGTAACTCAAGCTTTGCGTAGCTTGAGTGAGGCTTGAGGCTACGTCTCCCCAAGCGAATTCATGACGCTGTGTGAATTTACTAGACCAATATTTATTTATTTTTTCTTATGTGTGTAAGTAATGACAATTGACCGATGAGATCTTCGTAGATGACCTACGTTCACGATACAAAATAAGATAAAACAGAAATTCTTCTTTTTACAGACTTTGTCTAGTTTCTAGCTTTTTCACGGTCTAGGTAGTACTAGTGTCTGCTTTTATATTCAACCAAGGACTAGAGTTGTGCATTGACGTCGGTCGTTTACTCCAAAATATCTGTAAATCCACAGCGAGACGGTATGCGCCCTAACGAGGGGGGTTCATACGAGCTCGCGCTGTTATGGGCATTCCTCTAACCCTGTATTTAAAATAGTTAGGTTTTAGGTACATACCTAACAACGTTTTAAACGTTTCTTATTCACATATGTAGTGAAGTTAGTCCCTGTTTCGAGCAACTGTATTGTAACATACCAAGATCCGATTGATTGCTAAGTGAAATCAATTGTTTTGAACTGGGCTCTAATATAAATATCTAGCGATGTTAATCGATCAATATGAAAGCAATAAAAATATTCCTCCTTGTTCATATTAAACTAGCGATCCATATATATATAAAAAAATATACAGGTGTATCGAAATCAGCGACGCGGTCGAGTGCGAGTGACAGGCTGCACCTGACGGCCCGACGACCGACGGCGGCGCGCGGCAGGGGGCATGGGCGATGGGCGGTGTTGACAACCGGCAACACGGGAGAAACGAATTGTGAAAGATATGACGTAGGTGCTGACGTCACGTGCTGGCGAGAATTGTGGCGGACTCCTACGGAATGCTGACAACAGATAATATCAGAATTAAATAAGCAAATGAAACAAGTTAGACCAAACACAGCATCATCTAGCTGCTAGGCATATGCAAATTCTAATTGATACATGTCTAAATACCTAGGTAATTTGAAACTTTAATTAAAACCTAACATTTTTCTTCTAATCCGGGAATTAGCCCGCAGCCTTCGCGCGTGGTTCTTCGCCCACTGCATGCCTTCGACCAGCGCTTCTCTGCATTATACAATGAGTATTATCGAACCTTGATCAAACGAGATGTGCGGATACACGACATATATTTATCGATAAAAAACAAAAAATAAAAAATTATATGTTACTTATTTCAAAAACAAAGCCGATTTAATTATTATTTAAATGAAAACTACTTCATCTGGTTTTTTATTCGTTTCTTTTTGAGTAAACGGTGTATATTATTCAAAGTAGTCTCATTTGAAAGCTAGATAGTCTACCTAGCTAGACAGAAAGTACCTATTTTAAATGGTGAATAACATGACAACGAAAAGACATAGGACCCATAATTTTTGGAAGATTTGTAGACTAAATTGTGGAGTTTAATACAACATGCAAAAAAGTACACCTCAATAACCGTTTTAAAGTTACACACCAAAAATAAAATAAAAATATTTTTTTTTTGCAAATTTCTAAAAAAATATTGATTTTACTAGGCTTATGTACAGAAATTGTATTTTTTTATTATTTTCTTAGCTATGTGGACTATCTAGCTTTCAAATGAGACTACTTTGAATAATATACACCGTTTACTCAAAAAGAAAAGAATAAAAAACCAGATGAAGTAGTGTCCATTTAAATAATAATTAAATCGGCTTTGTTTTTGAAATAAGTAACATATAATTTTTTATTTTTTGTTTTTTATCGATAAATATATGTCGTGTATCCGCACATCTCGGTTGATCAAGGTTCGACAATACACATTGTATATCACATTCACATCGAAAAACTAAAAAAAATCAACCTTTTAAAGTCAGAGGTAGCCGATTACGCCTATTATGGCCATAATGCCTCTACAAGAATTTTCCTAAAAACATCTAACTTGGTAATTACTCAGTTACAAGAGCGAACTCCTATCAATTCTTCTTCTGGCTGTTCATTGAATTTATTTTAGTCTGTAAGTTGTCGCCCACGCGTCGCGTCGCGTCGGTCTGGTAATCGACGGCTCTAGCGCTGGCTTCGAGGCTTTCTTTATTTATTCACGACACTTGCTCACCTAAGCTCTAGCCAAGCTTGGCTCGTCTCACTGTTATTCCATCTCATTGGACAGGATTTTATCCACCTTAACGCTCGAAATAGAAAGGAATCGAAGATGTTATGGGCTTTTGGCCAGGATGCTATACAGTCTCATTAATATCACACTAATAATATTAATTCGAAAGATTGGCTGCTTAGATGTGATGGATATATTTTGTTACTTAACTCTTCGCGCACGATATTTTTACGATCTAACCCTGTTTTAGGTACTGGATGCTCGAGTGAAGCAGCACGACTTACACTACGATTTGTTCTGTGACATCTTAAATAGACGACGTTATTCTATTTAAAGGCGAGTGAAACTTTAAGCTAGGACTATCAATCATGGTTTGGGAAGTTTTAAAAGGCTTCAAGCAAAGTTTTATTTTGAAATATTCTCGGTTTAGGAGCATCTGTGACCCGCGACGCCGACGGCCAGATAATCTTGTGACGTGGTGACAGTGAATGAGGGTAGATGAAACTTAGAGATTTTTCAATAGTTTACAAAGTTTGTCAGTTGTTTTTTTTTTGTATTGTATACGTACTGAGCCTTTTTATGGCAGACTAATCAATCACGCAGCACAGTATATTTACCTAAATGACTATTCATATTTTAATCGATTAAATACGACCATTCTTTTGAATTATGTGTTCTGTTCGCGTAAGTTTATAAAACTTTAAAGGTCGAGCAGCCTGGGGCTGCTTAGTGTTTATGACATCGTGTTGAGTTTATGGCCAAAAATAACGCTTTTTAGTGTCTCGATTTAAAAGTGATCGAGTTTATTCTTTATGACGTTTATCGATGTGTCTGATGATGGCTTCTAATAACAGATTCCAATTGTGTACCACTATTGCTAATGAAATGGTGCGCGGCAAAGGACTTCGCAGAATCACGAACTAATCTTCGATCGATGAAATAGTACGAATTGCCATATTAATTTTAACTTGACTCAAGTATTTAACTTGAATTGATAAAGACGTATTTTACGCAAAAATACTGTAAAATCTGTATTCATCCCGAATCAAAGCGCCCAGAGCTCTATTTTGCTAGTGACAGTACTGACACCCTGTATATCACATGGTTTGCAGTCCTAATGACGTCATAGTCAGCTGTCAGTCGTGGCGCGGCGGCTCGGCTAATTTGGACTGAATAGGCACTTCCCGGTGAGTTATTGTGGTGCGGTGGCCGTGCTGATGCCGGGATAATGATGCAGCTCGTGATAAGGGGTATAGCACCTTGCCATTATGCTACCTTCCACTACAGTCGGGGCATCAAACTTTCAACGATCTTGGAATCCTCACGTACCGTTTTAGCGTTTCGAGAAACATAACTATTTGCTCGTTCTTTTTCCGCCGCACCTTGGTTACTTTCTGAATACGCACAGATAAAGAACAGAAAACACGTTCAATAGTTTACTTTCAGGGCGTTATCTTAATGCAGCCAATGAGCGACAATATCCTCCATTGAATTTCAAAGATATACAGTCTGGTCAATGGCGACTTTGACCTGCCTATCTATGAAATTCAATAAATGATTTGCCCGTTCTAGTTTCGGTGCTCAATAACTGCCTTTTGTACAGCGAATGTAGTACGAGTGAGTCATTCATGACATAAGTACCAGGTAGTTTTAGAAAGCTTTCGGTTGATAGTGGGTACAACATACTCGTAGTATGTAGTGGAAACTTGAAAGGGACTAGATTTTTAACAGTTTCCAAGGTATAATTATAACATTGAGTCAGGTCACTAACTTAGCTCCCGTTCTCCACTAAAAACGCTTCATACAATCATATTGATATAGATGAATCATAGGCTTAGCAAACATACGACATGTCGCTCAGTTTCGCACCGACAATAGTATGCAAGTAATTTGTTATTGTGCATAGCTTTACTTAAATATTGACATGTATCGAATCATATTATATTTAGACTTAAATAGGAAATAACCATGTATTAGACATATTATATAAGAGATGAACATACTAGTGGTTTCTTTTTCACTTCTTCCACTAGTGGACAATAAATTAAAGTGAACAGTAAAATAATTTTATTTGATAATAATTTAATGTATAAAATATGACTTGTCTAAGTGCTTATTTTGTAAGCCTAAAGAAATAAATGATTTTTTACTTTACATGTTTGCTAAGCCTATGATTGCATTAAGTGCAAAGAGTGCACCTCATTAAGGCTGCATGCATTAATGATACTGCTAATAGGAGTAATTAACTCGGTGAGATGTTTAACTGCGACCTGCATTGTTTGCGTCACGCTCCTTTGGGCGATCATTGAATCACTAATTAATACTATTACTGAGCCAATGATGCTGGATATTGAATTTACTGTGTGATCTAATATATGACGGTACAAATAATCTAGGTCTATATACCTACATATATTAATATTAACTGCAAACTGACTGTTTCAAATAATGAGAATCAAAAGAATATTTTTTTATCAATTTAGAGATAGCTCAACTGATCCAAGCCAATTGTCGCTTTATATTTTACTAGCTGTGCCCCGCGGCTTCGCCCCCGTGGAAAACTAATCTCTGTGTCAAATGGTTTGAATTATAAAAAGTATTCTATGTTAGACTCCTGGTTCTAAGCTACCTCTCCACCCATTTTCAGCTAAATCGGTTCAGCCGTTCTCGAGTTATAAGTGTTCTAACAAACACGACTTTCTTTTATATATATAGATGTTTGTTTGCTTGTAAATTGTTTTCATGCATGTACATAGTATGAATTATAAACATACTTGAAAACAGATATCGGACGCAGCTATGCAGTCTGCCATATTTCAATGGGACTATGCTGGACACGAATATTGCATACCGACAGAACTCTGGGCGAAAGCGTTGACAGACAGGGATCCTAGCTATGGGCGAGGACCGCGTGGAAGGTTCAGGCGGAGATGGAAAGGGTGGCCTTTGCCTTGCAGTGGGATCATACGGGTTCTTAATTATAATAAGATATTACATATAATTAATCCAAGGCCGGTGGTCGTACATGGTCACCTTCTCGAAACTGTTTCCGAGTACACTTACCTTGGGCAGATTCTGCAGTTTCGAGAAGGAGGCCAAAAGGAGGATCCAGCTAGGCTGGGCAGCGTTTAGGAAACTACGTCTAGTCTGCAATACCTCAATGCTTGAAAACAAAAGTTTTCAGCCAGTGCGTCCTACCCGTTATGACCTACGGAGCTGAGACGTGGACACTCACGATAGGGCTGGTCCACCAGTTCAAAGTCGCTCAGCGAGCTATGGAAAGAGCTATGCTCGGAGTTTCTCTGAAGGATAGGATTCGTAACGAATACATCCGACAGAGAACCAAAGTTATCGACATAGCTCAAAGAATTAGCAAGCTGAAGTGGTAATGGGCGGCCATATCTCGCGAAGAACCGACGGCCGCTGGGGGAAACGTGTTCTTGAGTGGAGACCACGACTCGGTAAACGTAGTGTAGGACGCCCTATGTACCTAGTTTAGGACGTCCGACCAGGTGGGATGACGACCTGCGAAAGACTGCAGGTAGGTGCTGGATGCGGCAAACTGAAGACAGGGCGCTATGGCGCTCTTTGGGGGAGGCCTATGTCCAGGGACTGCTATAGGCTGATGATGATGATTATATACATATAATATTGATAGTAGTTTCTGTGATCTACTGATCAAATGTAACAAGCTTTTGTGGCCAATCGCTTGATATGTTAAAAACTCGCAATAGGCAGTTGCTTTACACCTACAATAAAGTTAATTCTTTGGAGGCTTTAGAGGTTCCATTTTAGGCATTTGTGTAGCAACATACAATTGACTTGAATCACGCTAATATAGAACATACAATTATACAATATTTATCTACATTTAGGATATAGATTTTTTTATTTTTAATTATACAATTTAAAAAATATTAATATACAAACGCGAAGTTTTCGCGTTTGTAATAATAATTATGAAGCTGAGCTAACTTCTTCAGCTAACTGAAGACAACATGAGCTTAAAAGCTACCCTAGCTGGTCCACGACTGGACATCGGCTGATAACGATGGAACTGCATGCCGTTGGTATAATATTTTCCCTAAAATAATAAATTTTCGTTTGACATTTTTCATCGCTGGCTTTTGAACTTAATCCCCTTTAAAAAGGCTTGTTAAAAATTATGCAAACACGACGGGACATGTTCGACACTGAGCCGGAGGCCGGACCATCCATCACAGGCACGTGTGACGTCACTAAGCGATGACGTCATAATGCCAGACACTTAGCGCTCTCGGGACTTTATTGAATAGCCCATCAATCAACACCACGCTCCCAGGAGATATGAGATGTCGTACAGCTTCTGCAGAACTATAATGTTCTGCTAAAGTTCTATGAAAGCTAGAAACAGACAGCCGCGACGTACGCGACCAATGTAGGAAACATTAGTCGATAGTAGGAAACGTGGATGGCGTGACGGCGCGGCGCGGCGGCGGCGGCGGCGTAATTGTGTCTCTCTCTAGGCCATCTGATTTCATTCATTTTCAATACGTTGCATACTTAAGACCAGCCTATTTCTTGCTCAAGGTAAATATATGTTTCTGGACAATCCACACAGCATCGTCTAGCCCCAAGCTAAGCAGAGCTTGTGTTATGGGTACTAGACGACTGATATACATAATACAATACCTACATTACATAATGCAGATAGATATATTTTATTGTACTGTACATAGGTATAAAATAACCAGAACACCCGGAACAAATATCTGCAGACCGTACAAACATTTGTCCCGAGGCGGGAATCGCACCCGCAACCTCCTGCGTCGCAGGCGGACCTTCGCCCACCGCGCCACAGAGGTCGTCTAAGACGGTATCATTATCATCATTAATTGTTCTAACTTTTGATGTCAACCATTATTTCAAGACATGAGTAATTACTTAATAAGGGTCCAGGCCTGCGCGGAAGAGCGCTATAAATAGTTCTAAATTCAATATAAATACGTTCACCCTGTGTAAGGACAGGAGTTAATCTCGGATACTTTGTCAATTAGCATCACGATTTAAAAAACATTTAAAATTAAAACAATCTCAGAAATAAGTTTATCTATCATCCTACAAAACACGTCGTCGGCGAACGGGTAAATTAATGACTTAGCCCTCGGAGACTTATTCTAATTAAAGCTATACCTAATGCTTGACAATTTACAAAATTATTTAAATTATACTGGTGTTTGTAGAATTACTTTTCAAGGGCAAACGTGTTGTTTGATGTCCGTAATAAACAACGACATGAATGACCAATTTAAATTTACATAATTGTAGTACTATTCTATAGTTTTCGTTGTGTTATTTTCAGTGTATTACATTCACCGGGGAAAGTACCTCGACTGGCTAAAGAGTATATAGCGATAGTATTATCAGTCCTTTTAAAAAACTGTAACGTTAATGTCCAAACTTCTAAAAAAGCCGCAATCAGCAGGTTAATTCAAATATACCGTACTATCATCATCGGGTCTATTCTGGTGTATTCGTGAGGGTATCACTACTCACTGTCTCGCTACTCATTGGCTGCATTTACATTGGGGATAAAAAACAAAAGAAAATAAATCAATGAGCTGCGAAAATAATTATGTTTCATGAAAAACTTACTCATCTAAACAGGCCAGATGATACAAGTCCGGCACATTTGAATTTGCCTGCTGATTGCGGTTTATTATGATGCTGGTAAGATTCATGCACGTATTTATGAGCTGCTTCACTCTGAGTGAGCGTTGTCTTGCCCCCATTAATATTATCAAACAAAAGCTCAGTACAAAATAAATAGCAGGTCGATCACTCCCCAGTTTTCGTCCAGAATCAATTTCCCCGCGAGATAGAGAAGCAATAGAAGCTATCGATCTGTATGTAAAGGTGTAAGACATTATGTAAGCAGCAATAAGGGTGTAATATCAGCGAGCCACGTCGCCAGCAATACCTGCTGATTGGACGGCGAGGCGGCGGCGGCAGCGGCCATGGCACCAGCGACCACACACATTTAAACACCACAAATGTTTTATCTTGCTTATGTTACAGTTTGTGCAAATGTAAAACATACGACAAGTCCTACATAGTATCTCAGTGTGCAGGGCATACGTCTCTCTGCCTTTTATGATTTTTAGACTTTTCTGACAATTAATTCACAGTGTCCGATCGAGCCCGCAAGTTTTTTCAAGCAATAGTTTTTTTGCAAACGGCCAAAGCCGTGAACTGAATCAGCCCTTTTCATAAATAAATTAAAAGTAAAACATACAATAAGGGTCCATCCACATACAGAGAATTCCTAAAGTCCCTATATAACATTTATCCTCTTTTAACATATTCCTTAGCAGGTTTTATGTAAATAAGCTACATTTAATCAACACACATTTACTACATTATAGAATGCAATAAATAACTGATATACCTAGTAGGTGTTAAGCATGTGTTAAGGCATTCTCGGAGTTTGTCTTCAGTGTCGTTTAAAAAAAGGTTTTTCATGAACACATTAACAAAAACTAAATACGTAAATGATCGCTGTGTTCATAGCCGCACGTCGACGATTCGAAACGATTTGCGTCTATTGCAGCAATGTCGCGCTTTGAATACTATTCCACCATTTCTGAGAACCATCTTACTACCCGCATTTCTTCCTCTCTCCGAGATTCAAGGATTCTCTCATTACTTTAGCTTATTATGCTTTACGCTTAGGTACTACAAATCCTATCATATCAGGCCATTTTCCCACGCGTTTCCTTTTACCTTCCCTATTTGGTAGTTCATGTTGCTACAATCTTACCGGATCTCATCACATTATCCAATGAAGCATTTAATAGAATCGTAAATTCCCAAAAGCTTTACAACGTTCGTGAATCATAAAGTACTCGTCAACGTTATCAATGGTCCAGCATCATCCCACGCATCTTCACCGCGAATAACTCACTAACTATTTAGATTAAAAGCGAGGGCATTGAACCCGCGCTCACCATCATAACCAGACCCCGCTTGTACCTTCGCCTTCCGCTCCTGGAACAGGAGATAGAGTTTGCGACCAGCGCTGCAGCGTCGCAGCTCGAACTAAAATGGCTTATTGGTATAAATAGGTTTAGCGCGCAGTGAAATGAATAGGAGGCAGTAGGTCGAGAGCTCATCTTTTAATACTGGAGTAGCTTACGAGCTCTTGTGAATTTTTCCTGCATATAAAAAGCTTTTTAGCCCGCAAGTGCTTGACTTAAGAAGTGCACGGAATGTTGCATTTTGCGTTGATGTTGTTCCGAGAATGTAGTTAGCTGGCGTTACGACGTAGTCCCGGTAATGGCCAGCCTGCCATGCTGGCGCTGACACCGCGCGTTGCTACGCACTGGTTTTGTTTTGATGACAAATCTTTATGTGTGTATCGTTTGATTTATCGAGTTTATTGGCTAGTTATCATGTGTATCACCTACATCGCTGTACCTAATCAATATGCCTTATTGAGTAGATATAAAACGAGAATTTTTTTCCTACATGATAGATAGATAGATAATTCTTTACTGCACACTAAGTATACAATGACAATGTAAAAAAAAAACTAAAAAAAACTAGATACAATTGGCGGTCTTATCGCTCAAGAGCGATCTCTACCAGACAACCATGGCTGAATGATAGTGGAAAAGATAATAAAAGTTGAGCAGAGAGAACGAGCACAGCTGAGATAAGTTTTGATCATCAGAATATACAATACACGTACACATCATAATTATACGTTGTCGACCTGAAACTTGGTCTGGTCCACTGGTTACCAAGCTGATCCAAGAATCAAGAATCTTTTTTTTTCCACGATCCAAAGATCACCTTCGCAGCCATCTCGTGAGATCTGCCCTGATCCGCGCCGTGCGCTAGGGAGAGCTAATCACGTATCACGTACACTCTTTACGTTTCCGTTTCCGGCGCAACGTAAACTTGCCTCCCTTTGTTGTTATGGAAATTCTTGTTGTTTACAAAAATGCCTTTGTTTTGGTTGATAGGGTCGGGATAGCGAGCCAAGGTTTTTTGTCGGAAGGTTGTTTTATAAGAATGTGTGTGTGATGAATTGATTCTACGCTTTGTTCTTGGTATGTTCTTATTCTATGTGTTGTTGAACGCGTTCGCAACAGGTATTTTGCCAACCCATATATTCCCAAATTATTTAGATTTAGATATTTGTTTGCCTGAATTAATAAGACTACCTATTGATATGACATACCTACCTACCCAGTTATTAATGTAATTAATTTGATTCTTGTGCATGATATTGTATAAATTATCCGATAACTACATATGTTTTTAGCTATAAATAGACTAGGTATTTACTATTATTATAACTTAATAATAACTTGCTGCGCCCTTACATGTACCTAAGGTAATAGTTTTTTTCATGTAGAATAAGACAATATTTGCAGCACATTTTTACCGTTTTATTCTATTAGCACACCGTTTTCTGTTCTGGGTAACCATAATCATATATCTGCGTGTCTCCTCTCAGAGAAAGGTAGGGTGTCTAGGTCGAGTTTTGGCAGTCCCATACTTCAATAGCAAAGGGTCTTCAGGGTGATGACATTGGCTCCCATTTCTCTAACCAGCAGAGCTGGGTTGTTGCACATGAACCAGCCAGGTGTCAGATCGACGTGTGACACTTGCCTCGAATGGTACGATCCTACATGTGTATGGCACAGTATATAGTTGGTGCCTATTTTATGATTATCATGAATTTATTTGATTGTATTCAATGAGACAAAGGTATTACAATAAACTATAATCTGCAATAATCTCCGTAGCAGGTGTATGTTTTTGTTTTGATTTCGATATTATTTCGTAAAATTTTAACTTTACCTACCTACAACAAACTAAATTATCATTTACGCTTAATAATGTTACGAAATAATAGAAAGAGCTTGGAGTTTCTCTGAAGGATAGGATTCGGAACGAATACATCCGACAGAGAAACAAAGTCATTGACATAGCTCAAAGAATTAGCAAGCTGAAGTGGCAGTGGGCCGGCCATGCTTCGCGAAGAACCGACGGCCTCTGGGGCAGACGTGTTCTCGAGTGGAGATCACGATTCGGTAAACGTAGTGTAGGACGCCCTCCGACCAGGTGGGATGACGACCTGCGAGAGAATACAGGAAGATGCTGGATGCGTCAAGCTGAAGACAGGGCGCTATGGCGGCGCTCATTGGGGGAGGCCTATGTCCAGCAGTGGACTAACATAGGTTGCAGATGAATGTTACGAAGGTTCTCTTGAAAATCAATTCAAACTTTACACTTAAATAATTCTATATAAAACCTGTTAGATATATTTTGCCAACACTAATTGTTGCCCGCAGAGTTCTATATTGATCCGTTGCCGGTGTATTTTCAACCCGACAATAAACCAGAACAATTTATCTGGTGCCCTAACACAAGTTCTATTTAAATATCCTTTGTTTAACTTTTATTTACTGATAAGAGATAAATCAAAATAAAATAATTTATTAAAAATATCCTAGAACTACAGCATAATTAAGTAATACTTAAATTCTGATAGAAATAAACAATTCGTATACTTGAACCAGGTAAAAACCTGTTTTCAGGCAAAAAGTGTACTAACAACTGATAAAATAATGAAATAGAAATAAAATTTGCAAATTTTTTGGTCGACTTAAAAACAGTCAATGAGATGATGCTGGGTAAAAATATCCAAATCTATTTATGTATCATATACCTACTGATAGTAATCGCCGCACTAGAAATTTGACATATTTTTACCATCTATGACTGTACTTGCATAACCTGCATGCATACTGCATGCTGAAAAGTTTTACAAGGAAACATAATTCCTCGTGGACAAACCATTTGGACTAAATAGTTTGATTACAGGAAGTACCGTAAAAAGTATGCAAATCTCGTAATAGCAATCACTAATGCTCTATCTCCCTCCCTCGCGAACAACTAGCATTACATCACGGATGTCCCGAAATTCATGCATTTCAATATAACTAGAATGGCACCCATCTGGCGGCCCGTCCGGCCATAACTCGGGCGTGTACTCGCGAACTAGTTGCGAACTGCGAGTCTAGTGCGGGGCTAGTACTGCATGAGAGAGGATAAATCTACCGCCACACACGGGGCGGAGAACTGACGAGTACTACTTACTAGTTACCTACCTTTATAATTCTTTACACCAAAACTTCAGAAGAAAACGAACGAAATTTGATTTAAAAAAAATAGACTTACGCTAAATGATAAGCCCCAAACATAAACTTTTTATACCGGAAAGTTTATTGGTAATAAGAAAAAAAATATAGCAATAACGTTATCTATAAAAAAAAAAATAGACCAGCCTTTGAAAACATTGTATAACATTCATACAAAAACAAGTAATATATATAGCAACCAGTTTTTGAAAGCGTTTGCACAAATATAAAAAGCTACGCGAGCTGATATTCTCATTTCCGCAATATCGTTATTGTATTAAGTTGTGCAGTGCAATGAAATAAATAATGTTGGACAATCCACACAGCCACAATCACTTTAGCCCCAAGCTAACAAATATCTGCAGATCGTAAACACAATTGTCTCGAAGCGGGAATCGAACCCGCAGCTTCCTGCGTCGCAGCAGACCTTCGCCGCACCACAGAGGTCTACAATAAGATAACAGTGCTCGCCATTCTCCGGGCCGCGTGTCCCGGATGATGCACTCCCCTACAGCCACACAATTTACCTAATTCCCGCGCGTCGCGATTGGCTCAGCCGATAGTTATCACGGTACTAACTTTTACCGCACCGATACAAAACTAGTTACCAACTGCGACTGCGACTGTTACCTACTGCGAGTGTACTACACTTGTGGAGTGCACTGCATACTGCATGGAACGAACACTGAACCAAACGCGTGTTAACGAGGCCATGCTTTGGAACAGCGTTTCGAAATGTAAACGATGGAAAAATCTTTGTGTAGGTGGTGCTTTGTTGTTTATTCCATTGTAAGCGCTTGGTAAAAATGAGCATACTGAAACAATTCTAGTTTCTTATGCTTATACAAAGATGACTATAATGCGCGAGAATGGCAAAGATTAACGTTTCTTAATATTATTATTTTTCCAGAGACTATACATATATACCATACCACCTATCATACATACATATGTACATGGTTCTTATACAACGCGAGCGTAGCGAGGCATGATGACAAGATCAAATTATAATGGGTAGTTTTAGATCGAAGGAAAAACTATTTAACGTTGTTTGCGAGAAAATAGAACAATCAAAACTTACCTTCAATTGTAATTTTTTTTCACTTTTCTACTTCATGAGTTTGTTGTAAGTTTTTAAATAATATTTCACTTGATTTTGACGGCAGCTGGAAAAAATCATAATTATTAATTACTTCTATGTCCTTCTATTCCATGTGTATATTTTTTTGCTTGATGACATATTCAATTAAATTAGTCACGATCACCTTCAGTTTAAGTTGTACTGTCACAAACAAACAAAAACAGTGATTTCGCGTTACTACAAGCTTTTTTATGTTTTTGTTACGCGCAACGCAAAGTCCTACCTAGGCATTTGACCATGGAGGAAGAACCACTCTTCTTATACACATACATCCAAAAATCACCAAAAAGAAACTTTCAGTTCCATTTTCAAAAATAAAATGAAATATTTGTTCTTTGTAAATGGAATACCAAAAGTTGAGTCGTTCGTTATGTGAGAGCACGAATGTATTCTACTGGCTTATGATTTTTAATAACATTAAAAGAAAATATACTTTCAACCCCTAGGGCTTATACTCGAGCACACAATGTTTGAGCAAGAGCAGTGAAAATGATTTTTGATTTCTTCAAATCAATAGATTTCTTTCCGGCCCTGGCTGGGGCAGGCCCTGGCTGGGGCACAGAAAGAAATCTATTGATTTGTTTAAGCTTTGTGAAATATAAAAGTATGCTCGTAAATGTTGCCGAACGACTTTCAGAATCGCATCCTGTTCTAACGCAGTAGGATTATAAATAAACAAACACCTTTTGTACAGATTCTGCGTCTCATTAAACAATCCGACCAGCGAAGCAACTAAATGAACGTAAGCAGTTCCTTGTGTATCCAATGTTAGGAACAAACGCGGGCAAGCCAACATGCCCCGCGCAAACAACACTATTCAGGGCAAACTTGCCCAGAGCGAAAACCAACAAAACTTTAAAACACTGAACAAGCGCTCATCAATCAAGGCCTTTATCTGGGTCCGTCACTGCTGGACCCGCCGCGACACACCGAGATCGCCAATCAAATAAACTAATAACAAAAAAACCGTTTAGTGGGCAACGTGGAACACAGAGTAATATTATAGTATGGATTCTGGAGAAATAATCATAAAAAGAAACTGAATGAAGCCCATAACAATAGCTTTGTGACAGTTTTAGTTAAAAGTACTCGTAGTAAATAGGAATGGTAATGGTAACTGATTTTGGGAAACTACTCCGAAATGTTTTTAGACATCTACTGAAAATGTTTTTAGTCATCTACTGAATACAAAATAAATTATTTTCTGCTTCTGCTTTTGGTAATTTTTAGTTACTGTCATCATCCCAATTCATTGTGTTAATATAACAATGAATTTGACATTTATTTGGTTGTAAATAAATGTCAATATCAACAGTACCTATGTGAAAGTGTAAACAAACATGGAAGTTATCACTTTATTTCCTAGTTTTACTTTTGTAATTTGAATTTTGTGACGTGTCCAAGAGGCCTGTAACATCTAAACTTCTAAAGGAAATAAAGCCATTGATATTTGATATTATTTGATTATTATCTCATTGGTACCCGGTGTGTTCCCGCCCGCCCAGGGTAACAAGACAAATGCGTGTCGCGCGGCGCGGCGCGGGGCGGGGCGGGGCGGCGGCCGCGGTCGCGTATACCGCTCACCACAACTTTATACCTGCCTGCTTCCACCGCGAGCAAACATATATAACTACGAAGGTTAATTGTATTGTAGTGATACAGGAGGGTGACTTTTGATTTGAGGCTTGAATTAGGTTTTTTAATTATACCATAACCGTGATAAATAAAAATAGAATGCGAGTATTTCCAGTGAATGAATGCTGGAAATAGTAGACATTTAAAATACCTCTTGAAGTTATTATAAACTTCCTCATGATATTTTAATTAGCATTATATTAATTCGTAATTTATTTGTTTGTTGGTTTCACATAAACAAATCTTTGAACGCTCGAAAGAATAGATTGTATAGAAAGTAAACTTAATATACATAAGTTTTTTTACTGTAAGCTATCTGAAATCTGAACATCAGTTTACGATAAACCTTCGATACAAGCAAGGCAGATGAGATGTTAACAACAGCCATTTACAAACCCAACACGTAATCTGACCTCTCCGCAGCAGTCGAGATATTTACCGCCGACCTTATAAAGACCTTACTGTAAAGAGTTTGCAGAAAGCAATTCCTTTTCAAATGTATTTTTTCTGTTGCAACCGACACGTCTCGAGTGATTTATAACTCCGCGCTGGATTACACGGATCCGATCGACGAGACAAAGCAAAATTGAATTCTCTCAGCTGGGGTTGCCAGCTCTCTAATGCATGGAATGCTTTGAACACGTATCTGCTAACAAATATTGAAAAGTTTGTCTGGGGGAAATAATCATAAATCTAGGTAAAATAAATTGAAAGGTATCAGGGGAAGTTTTGTTTACTAGCCTGATACAATAGTGAAGACGATACGTTTGGTAGAATTGTTTAGAAAAAACAAATACTACGTTAAGATACTTTTGTTGGAATATTAAAAATAGGTAGGAAATTATCAAAAATTATACATTTCTTATAAATATTTAGAGCACTGATCGAAATTGAATAAATGCGAGATTAATTCCTGCCAAATTGTTAACTGGTAGGTTGCAAAACACGAGTTTGAACTAGATTCGAAGACAGGATTGAACTGCCTGTGGTAACTGTTTAATGATGTATTGTGTCACATGATTGCGAAAGGAATTATTTGATCCCAATTCTTAAGTCTTCGATTATGTTACATGCGGATATGATCTCGTAGTGTGGCGTGGAAACGTTCTAATGCACCATTTATTAATTAAATTACTTAAAAAACTTCTTCAGAATAATGTAGGAGAAGTAGCAAAATAACCTTATAACCGTGTTAATACAAAACAAAGCAAAATATTTCAGGTGCTAACTTGATTAAATATTCGAGGGCCATAAAAACAATTAAATTTAACGACAGCTTGTAAAGAGCCTCGGGGCTTTATTGTAGCTTAAATAAGGACAGCTGGTCGGAATAAGGTAAGACATACATAATTATATATCGTACAAACACTTGTCCCAAGTCCCAATCGAACCCGCAACCTCGTGTCGCAGGCGGACCTTCTTCGCCCGCCGCCGCGCCGCCGCGCCACTTCCGTCATCAAACTACATCGTACTCAATACTACAATTCATGATGTCAACGAAATTGTATGAAAACTTCGGATCTACCCATTATATCTACGAACTTTGAAATACTTTTAGATATAAGAAAATTTACCCAATTTTAGTTTTTTTTTAGAAATTCATCTTTTAGAGAAACTGTCAGTTTTTTTGCCTAAAATGCATATTACCTATATCGTGCTGTGATTGTGAAGAAGTGACATAACCAGATGTGAGTGCCTGTGTGAACGTGAAGCGTTTCAACAAATTAATGAACAGCCGAAGACGGCGGCGGCGGCTCCACTCCTTCCCAAATATAACTTAGTACAAGAACAAAAGTGACTTTATCGAATTACTTTGTTTGTATTTACATATTGCTGAAGTGACGCGATAGTGGTTAGCTACGTACTTGTGAAATAATGAAATAAACAAGACTTTAATTACTTCATGCGGGGTTATATTACTTTTAATTTATTTTCAACAGATGAAAAACAGAAGACGCTGTTCTCGGCTCAAAAACATACCTACTGCTTTTGAAGTAGATGTAACGTTATAGTTACTCAATATCTTCGCCAATTGGTGTCCGATTGAAATGATTCTTCCCAGGTATTATTCCATGAAACTTAAAGACAAATATTTCAAAAAATCTAATGATTTTTGAACATCATAATGCCTTTTTCAGAACGCTGCTGATACCTATGTAAGAATAACTGATAGAATTTGTAACAATTTGTAACAATTGTAGAATCTATACATAATGTATATTCCAATCTTGCTGGATAAGCACTATACAGCATCGTGGCATATTTATCTTTTGTTTTAATGAAAATAACCTCTGTGAGAACCTTTCAGGTGCGTTGTTTCTTGTTCAAGCAAATAAAGGTTAAGTTTATTAAGCTCAGGGTTAGAGGTGCGTGACCTAAAACAATACAGCAGTGGGCTAAGCACAAACAATAAATACGTACGCATGGAAACGCACGTTTTTATGCATCACATTTATAGCTCTTGGCTCCATTCCTCCACATACCTACAGCTCCACAATTTCATAAAGCTCCCGTCGTATCCTTTCTCGTTGAGTAAAGCACGGTAAAAGATGCCATTTCCGTCGTTTCCACGCGCACGCCGCTACTAAAGCCACTGTACGTACAATTCTAACAAAGGTTCAAAGGTTTCAAACGCGTCAAATCCTAAATAAATACGCTTTAATTACGAATTCTTTGAAATAACTCTTGATTTATTCCAAAGGCGTACGACTGCTGTGTTTTCGGTGTTCCAGTTAAAAAGTTTTTAACTCTGAAGAGTCTGTTTAGTCGACTAAACAAATATTTATTTCAAAGTCTAGTCATTGATCTAAACGAGGTCTGAACCAATTTAAAAGATTCCACGCTTTAGCAAACATGTTTTAGAAACGCGCTCGTTTGAGCATAACTTCTCTAAGTGAATTCCTTTGTCGTAATCAATATCAAGTTATTTGGAACTACAATAACGCACTCATGTCGACCGGGGTGGTTCAGTTAACTGGAACAGTTTCGTCCACGCAATGCTTTGACATTCAACAAATTCAACAAAAAGACCGTTCCGACAAACACACAACAATAATCTCTACTTGATTTATTTCCACCTGATTACGGATTCAGTCCCCTGTCCTGTTAGTTTCAGGAAATCGCGAAAGTAATAAATCCGTACCTTCTGTCAGGCGCCGGTCAGCCGCTGACTTGGTTCGGGCCGTAGCGCGCTGCAATACGGCTCAAAGTCCTGGGGAGCGCGGACTCATTAATCATGCTACAATGATAGCGAGTGAGAAATGGTACGTTTTAATTGAAAGATCGCGTGCGTCTGGACGTGAATGGACACTGCTTCATAAATTGATCAGTAGGTAAATGGAGCGGATATGAGCTCCAACTATTCCGGCCGCTCGATATGAGCTTCAGTGCGAATGATAACTCGCAGGAACATTATTCGTTGTCTTATTTATCTTTTCTCAGATACATTTTTATTTAAAAAATCCAAAGAACTTTTTCATCGACATCGTTGTGTTTGTTTAACATGAGCTTCTTTGCAACGGAGTTAATAATTTCATAATTATTTCTTTGCGTTTTTTTGACTAATATGAAAACAATGACTCGTTTTAAAACTGAACGGAAAGGTAGTTATGCAGGTGTCTATGGTATATTAATATAGGTAACTTATAACATTCCTCTCCTTATATTTTACGCCTCAGACTAAACCAGTGTACTCATTAAAGTCATGTTAATTTTGTTACTAAATGAAAATCATAACAAAGTATTAAAATGAAGAGAGGCATAGTAAAGTAAAGACCCGCCTCGTAGATCAGTCAGCGCGCTCGGATCAGCGCTGACAGCTCCCTTTGATCAGCGTGAGTGGTTATTTCGGGAATTTACAAAACAATAATAAACTTTTTGGATTGAGAACTCGAATAATACTAAGAAACGAAAGTAAAGGGTATTTCTCCTTATTAATGATATAAATAAATAATAAACCATTTTTCTAAAAATAATAGAACAAAGACCAAGAATCAGATTAAAGATAAAATAGAAGCCCTTTTGGAGTGGTATCAGAAGAAACTTTCAAAGGCTCCGATGATTCGTCCGTCTCACTCTCCAGTCGTCATCAGGTCTAATCATCGGCCTCAGCCACATAACAGGTAACTATTCTACAAAGATCATTCATCTAATAATTTCAAGAATAACTTTTTAATAATGTATGTAAAATGTATCGTAGAAGTTAGAAATGTTAACTTGTTTATCGTATTATGAGTTTACGCGTGGTCATAAGTACACTTCCTCTATTTTCGTACGTACCTTTCGCAACGCCATGAATATTGAGCAAGTCTTTGATCGGTGGTTATTCCGAGACGGACGAAGAATACAGCTTGCGCTTTGAAGTCGACGCTTACAGATTACACTGACTCAGTGTGGATGGAAGGGGGACATAATGAAGTACATTATTCAATTGGTGGCTTGTTTGATATACTCGACACATTTATATGAGAGTTAGTAATCACGTGTATGACTTGACGTTTTTGAGCTGTGTGGAATTAGATGTCTGTTGTGGTCGTAATTTTATACAAAGGCTTAGGCATTCATATGGCTGGAATTTTATAATAGCATCACCTAGCAATAGTGATGACGACACAACTAAATGTAACAAACATTATGTATTTACCTAATTATACTTGAGCCAGAGATGAAACTGTATTTGATATATTTTTTTGATCGAGAATAATAATTAATTTGATAAATATAATTTGACGTGTTTTAAAAAACTTTATACCGACTTAAATATCCTGAATAATCATAATCGGGTTCGGAGTCGATTTAAAACAGGAACACTTCGATAACACTTTCTAATTTTTCCAAGTTCGAGATCTTATACACATTTATTTATTTATGTAATCAGAAAGACCCTAGGCCAATTATACTAATCAGAAGGTTAATATAAAATTTGGTAAAAACACGTCATGTTATAAATAATTATACACATTAAAGTCATTGATTTTATTTTTTACTTTAATGCTCAAATTATCTCATTTTCATTTTAAATGATTTTTTCGCTACGAGCTCTCACTGGCTAGTGTGGCTACAGCCAGTATTTATAGTTAAAACTTTGCACATAAAATATAAAAGACGCTGTTTGACATACCACCTACGAGTACATAGAATTAAATGTGGCTCCGAGCCAACTCACTCGTGTCAATCAAAAACCAATTAGAATTAGGTACCTACTGCCTACGTACAATAACCGACTACCCACGCTTCCTCCTCGCATTATTCAGGGTTCATCCAGTAGGTAGTGTTCTATTATCAATTCTGGTTGTTGTTAGCAATAAATTGGAAATCGATTTCCGGCCACAAACTAAACTCGCTCTAGTTTCTGTTGCGAGACAAGGCGACAGATGGAATACGCAAACAGATAATCCGACCCGACCCTGTCTCACTTACATTCATATTTATTTTGATAGAAAATATGACGGTTCACAATATGTTAACCATAATATTTCAACGGGTGTCGAAACGTCAGGAAATGCTCAGATTTAAAGATGATACTTTCACAAAATACCTCATTTTACATAATCGTAATTGTTATATCTTGAATTATTAAGAGCTGTAAAAATGCACCTATAAGTAAATTAAATGAATAATAATAATAACAAGAAACGTGTCCGCTTGTCCCACGCTTGTGCTCTGAATCATAAGAATTCATTAGGCCTAGGAGGAGGCGCCCTGAACCATCTCCAGCCGCCGAGAGACACGGGTGTCCCATCGCAAAGCTGCTTTCATAAACTTATATTTATCTGTGGCTCGCCCGATTTGAATATTTAAATCGAAATGTAGGAAAATATATATATAAATTGAAATTGTTCTGTTTGACGGATGGCGCCCACCGGGAACCACTGACAACCCATCCATCACAGCTCTTCATGGACATCCATAAATTTGAATTAAAATAACCATCTCCAAATGAAGCTTTTTGAATTATTTTAGCAACCTCATTTAGGTGGCTGGCCTCGGATTAGAAGCTCTTATCTATGGATAAAGGTGACAACTGTTGAACCTACTCGTGCTTTATTGATACCGTTAATGAAAGAGACAGACCATGAACACCCCCTTTGTCTCTCACTTTAGACAAGAAAGAAACACAAATTCACGTTAACAAGTTTTGTTCAACTGCGGCTACAGTTTATTTTTGTTAAGTACTTAATATTCTATGTAATTAATATAACATGATGTTGCAAAGTTGCGGTATTCAAAACGTCTTAACGATGGAAGTTCCTCGTGTAGAAGTAATTACTGCGAGCGATTATTCAGATGAGTCGAGCTAATGATATGCACATAACTTGTACCTACGTACCGTGCAGTGATGTCGACGTGCACCTTTATGGAAGGAGGGAAGTTCATGCTGAGGGCTCAAGGATCCTGTGGAAATCATAACAACTGCAGTTCCACCTCATTATAATTATCAGCCGGGACACCGATTAATTAAGTACCTCCAGATTGTTTGCAACAGTTTGCAGGTGGCTCTAAATAATATGTTATTGTTATAGGGAGGTGGATTCGATTCATTTATTAATTTAATCGTACCAATTAGGTGTAGTTTAAGCACCATCCATGAAGAACGACATGCATATTACCTAATATGATCTATCTGCAGCACTAGGGCAGTGAATGCGTTACTGGCAAAAAACGTAATCGAAAGAAGTTCGAGACGCGCGTGCTTTTATTTAAAAACATAATTGTAAAACTGAAACTTTTGCTAATGAAGTCCATCTTTGAATGAACTATTTTAATTAAAACAGAACACAATTAGTCGGCGCCTGTCGAAACACAATCACTCACGATGAAGACTTAAATTATTTCAAAGTAATTTCTGTAATTAAAGATATTCGCGCCAACTTCGATATTGCGGTTCAATAGCTTTCAGAACTTGAATTTGTTCATTAAAACCTTAAAAATGTTACGTTAGTAAATTTATTAAAGTCGAATTTTACTCAGATAGACATGATTTGATCGGAAACCAAACCACCACCGTCTCTTGTGCAAAAAACAAAAACAAAAAACACAATAAACAAATGCAGCCAAAAAAAAACAGAGATGAGAAGGGGGAAAAAAAGAAATTCCCACTAACCCAAGGACCGAGGGGTCGTCACCCCTGCAGTTGACGCCGGGGTATGAGGCCAAGCCTCGAGGCCCCTCTCTGTGCCCCAAAGAAAAGAAATTTATTGATATTGGAAACCAAACCGCCACCGTCTCTTGTACAAGGTCTTCTACACGCCAAAGTAGGCGACATAGCCCGGCGCGAGTTTATGCGATATATTCGCGACGATTCTCTCGCTCGTCGAGACGGCCCCTGACGGTCAGCTTACACCGATACGCGACGTGACACGACGCGACGCGCGCTGGGCTAATTTTTAAGATAGTGATTCAAAATACAACCACATTTACTGCGCAAAAAGATACACAATTTATTAAGATAAAACGATTATGCCGCGTGAGGTGCAACGTGAACTCACTCGCCTAAACAATTCATGTAATTAACGTTTTTAAATAACCTTGCTGACTCCATTATCATTTTATTATGTGCAGAGGTTTCGGAGTAAATAACAAAATAACTAAAACTCTATTAAAATTCTAATAAACAACGGTTTTAATGTTTTTCAGAGATAGTTGTGTACCACCTGGATCAAATGCTTCCAGGAACCATAACGCTTTGTTATGACTATACTTTCTGCTAAAATAGAATTCTATGAAAAAAATACTTGTTATTTCATTAATTAACAAGCCCAAAGTACAAACGAGTACAAAAGATCAGAGATTCATTGTAAAGAATCCAAGCGTTCTACGATTACATTGATTCCTTCTGAAAAGCTGGGCGACACTAATGTGTTATTTGCCAATAGTCATTACCGAGAGCCACACCACCACTACGCCGCCGCCGCCGCTCGCTGATTGCGCACTCGCGTGGGCCTGTGTTTGCACTAACGGCTCTATTAGCGAACACTTGATTTTATTTGTTTACACGTGTTGCCAGCTGCTATTGATCAAAAAGATTTAACTTCAATACGTTCGCTTTTATTTTTATAATCTTCAAATAAAGCGCTGAGCTGCGCTAAGCTGAGTAAACATAATGGAGTGCTAGACGTCGTACCTGGGGAGTCTGAGACTATGTAGGTAGATACATGTATCTTTGGATAAAGAATGAGTTAGTTAATGTCGATTTGATATTAAAGCAGCAACAAAACATCTAAATGAAATAAATAGTTCTGAAGAATCCACGCAAAATTATTTTATTTGTATAGAATTTTGTTGAGAAATCATAGATAGCACTTCATTAATTTTACCATTTTGAATGAAAATAAAGCTTACTTCAGCGTTTCAGCTTACACACAGACTAATCAACAGAAATCTCATAAATAAGGTTTTGAGCGAGGAGCGAGCAAAGGTAGCAGGAACCAGGAACACTGGATGATCTATGGTAAGTAAGGGTCCTCTAGCTGGCAAACAAGTACGTCTTTATTCATATTTACTAAAATTTGAAACCTACACCTCCTGCCTTTTTTAAATTCACATAATTCTTTTCCTCCAAAGGTTGCCTGGAAGAGATCGCTTCTAAGCGAAATGGCCGCCCATTGTACTTGTCGCATGTAATATATTTATTAATGATCTGTATCTTGTGTAGAATAAAGTATTTTTGCATTGTTTTGTATTATTCCAGCTTCTTTAACTCTTCTTCTTCCGGTGCTAAATAAAACATTGAGAATAAGGGGAAAAAAAAGATTCCCTCAAAACCCAAGGACCGAGGGGTGGTCACCCCTCGAGTTGACGCCGGGGTAATGAGGACAAGCCTCGAGGCCCCGCTCTGTGCCCCCACCAGGGCCGGAAAGAGATCTATTGATCCGGTGCTAACTGTCACCTGGCGTACGTCCTGGAGCGTTGATCTGACCTCAGAAGAACACTGCTCATCATACATCGAACGAGGGCTTACAAAAATAATACGTATACATCGTGTTATAACCCAATCACTAGGATGTGTCGTCAATATAACGAGTTGGCAGCTAATGATAATGATATACATACATAGATATATTTGACTTTAACCTCAATAAATTTCGCAAATTAATTTCGACTATACTGAGCAATTAACTTTAATATATAACGATATAAATGTTTTTTTCTATTATATATACCTAAATAATACATAGTAACATTTAATTATATGGAAGTTGTTTTGGCTATGTTTGCAACACTTTTCTAAGCTTGTTTCCATCTAGGTCTACAATCTGGTTCTCTACTGTAACTCTATTATTTAAGGCACAAAATAAATGTGATTGTAAACTGCTTTGTAAACTTATTACAATAAATAAATAAATAAATAGATCGTCTCTCGCTGAAGTGACTCTCGCTTGCGACCTTGCTCTGCACGTCTCGTGTATTCCCCAGTCTATCGATAACCTCTAACAAAGATAACAGATTTGGGAACTCGCATAGTCACGCCTCGCAATTTGAGGCACTTCTTTATAACTGTGACAAATTTCAATTAAAGTAATAGCTTTGGAAACCTGAGCTACGCGATCGGGCATTGTTCCTTCGGTGTTCATTGATGTGTAAGCAACACTATTGGTTACGTAGACCACACGATAGACTGCGGCTAGATGATGCTGTGTGAATTGTCCAGCATTACTATTTAAAAAAAAAAAAAAAAAAAAAAAAAAAAAATTGTGTCAGTTTGTACTAAAAACTTTTAGTACCATATTTCAGTTTTTTTATTGATGGAGCGGTCCATAATTGTAGTTTAATCTGCTTTCTTCGTCCTGGTTAATTATTTCGGAATCGGTATACCGTGTTACTTTTGTATTTAGAACAGATAAAGAAAATCTTTATTGAAAAAGACAATTACAATCATATAATAGAAAAAATATAACTTATAATTGAGCTTACTGCAGACTGTTACAAACAATCTACAGGTAGCTCAACTGATCCATATCAATACCAGTCGAAAGCGTCCAAAAACGCTGTCTGCACTTCCCCAATGCCAGATAAAGATAATACCTACAATTATGTAAATGCTAACTAGTTAACGTTAGCTAAGCAATGGTTTGGGAAAAAAATCGGTCTATATGCGACTCTAAGAGTCATAAAACCGTATTCAGAAATAATTATTTTTTAAGCCATGTGACCTGAATTAACGAAATATTTAAAAAATGCAAAGTAATTTTCATTAAATCGTAAGATAAATCCGCCGCCAAATCCGGTGATCAGTCGTTAGTCGTTACAAATGAGTCATTATTCGGCTACTAATCGGCCCACTAGTCGCGTCGTCTATTTGTAACGAATGGCTTTAAATAAAGTCTCTTTGATCTCGCCCTCATTAGTCCGGCCTCTGGAAATATAGTTAGGTGTGAGCTCCACTCCATGATAAAAAATCATGGAGTGGAGCAGTGGATAAAAAATCATGGAATATATTTAAGCGTTAATAATTATAAGTATTCAATTTCAGAAGCAATAATTGAGCTTTAGGTAAAGGTTTTATTTTAAAGTTAAATTAGCTTATTAAATGAAGTTTGAATGTCATTTGTAAAAGTAAAGGAACCGTCATATTTATAAAATGTATCTATTTAGAACAGTTTTTTCCGAAAACCAACAAATCAATGGATTACGTAAATTTAATACGGACACTAATTAAATAATATTTTTCACAGAATGAGAGTTTGCTAGAACGGAATAAACAGAAAACCAACTAAATTTAGAATTAGACTGCCAATAAATATATTGCCAGCACTGCAGGCA
The DNA here is from genome assembly GCA_947044415.1 of Eupithecia dodoneata. Classification (NCBI taxonomy): domain Eukaryota; kingdom Metazoa; phylum Arthropoda; class Insecta; order Lepidoptera; family Geometridae; genus Eupithecia; species Eupithecia dodoneata. The sequence continues at coordinate 11,652,772 of OX345671.1, forward strand.
CATGCTGGATGCAGCAAGTGGACGACAGGGTGGTATAGCGCTCATAAGGGCAGGCCTATGTACAGCTGTGGACTAATATAGGCTGATGATGATGTATGCCAGTAGCTAGTTTTTGGTGGTGTCCATCCTAATTAGTAAAAGGACGCTGACATTCTTGGGCATATTCTATTCCTGACGTGCGAGACGTGTCATCCTTTACGAATTCAGAATAGGTAACTGAATACCGACAGACTGTAGAGTAGAGGATATCCAAGCTTTGAAATATAGCTTGAAACTTCTATAATATAACTACCTACGTGTTTTTTGAAAAGGATTTTTAAAACGTGCGAATGGAATTTTAATACAACATATACATACAAAATTATTCATTTGCCGAATATATGTATAGCTGGCAATAAAAGTATTGATGGAATGACCGCGAGGCAAACCTGTGTCGCGAGTATTATCCATGCACATTTGATTTTTGCTCGTGCTACTTGCCTTAAATTTAGTCTATAGACCTTTCTAAAAAGCTTTACCTGTTTGAACTATCTTTCATAATTGCTAACTTAGTCCCACCTTTTTCAGATTAACATTGCAGAATTCCATGAAAAAGAATAGTCACGAGAAGCTCCGGCGGCGCCCGATCTCTCTACGTGCCTCCGGATTCCTTTCACAACTTCGTTAGCGTTATTGTGTCTCGAGATTTCACAGAATAGCACTATGATTTTATGTCTTGTTTTGAAAATATATCTGAGCAAGTGCCGTGCTGAGATGTTAGTGTCCGTAAATAACTGCAGCCAAAGCGCTTTCAACTTCACGGAACGAAACATTGGTTTATTGTTCTATTTATTTGTTTTGCTTTGATCTCGCACACCCTGATTCACGACGACAGCGCCCTCCATCTCACGGCGAATATCATTTATTTTGTCGATGTTATTGAAATAAATAGAGTTCGCCGTTTGTTGTTCTAATTGCAAAAGTTAAGCAAATTAACCTCTCAACATTAACGATTACCAAACAACATTGTTTTTAATTTACTTCTGTATTAAGGTTCATAATTTATGCAACAATAAACGGGGAGCGGAGCTAATAATGACTCATGATTGGGCCCATCCCTCATACCTGAGCGAGTAGTGATATATACCTGCACATACATCGCTGTTTAAGCCGCACTTGGCCCTCGATGTATCTTTCTCGGGGTTTCATAATTGCCCGTCACTTTCAGCGCCGGAATAAATTCGGGCTCGGTCCCGGCTCTTCAAGCCCTGTACTGTACATTTCATTTCACCGTGTGCTATATCTGGCCGTACGTGGAGGTCCATTGTGCCGTTGCCTCGGACTACCACAGCGGGCATATTACAGTCATAACTAGACTATTCTTAGATATTACTTTTCCGCGAAAAACTATTTTCACTTTGTTCCTTCATAAACTAAACATCATAGGTACTTATGTAGTAGTGAGGACTTGTAAAAATGTGTTTTAATTTGATTTAACGACCTATGTGACATACCTATATAAAATGCCGTTTGCCTCAAGATAAATGCGAAACAAACGCGGTATCGCAGCGAAATCGCGGACCGAGCGCAGAGACGTAGCTATCATTTAAGATCGACGGAATCGTGAGAAAGATATAGAATCGTAGTCAAATCTATGCGTTACAAAAGGCAGTTTCACCTCTGATCTCTGTTCCGCTTGTCGTACAACGGACACGATATGACGAAACTACCGCGGTTCTGCTGCTATGATTTCGCGGGAGGTGTGCTCCGGGTGTAAATATGTGTTACATTTTAAAAAATGATTTTATATGTAAAAGATTTTGAATCGAAGACCATCCGCAATTCCCTTAATGGATTTCTCATAATATAAGAGTTCCACCATAATAGGACATGTATGTATGTGTGGTCACTTTTATTTTATTTTTATTTCAGTCATGGAACTACCTTTGTCATGCTCGGCTACGTTCCAATTCATATTGGTTACCTTTGTGAGTACGTAATTCAATAACCCTCTGTTACATTCCTTTGAGTATCCGACTCTCAAAACGCAACGAAAAGCAACGCATTTATGTTAAAACGGGGAAATATCTTTATTATTGATGTACTTAACTTTTTATTTTCTTTCGCATAAAAAATTGGTGTTTTATTATATTATTTTATGTTCTTAACGAGTTGTTTAATTTAATTTTATGTAATGAATATGGTCCTACTTATAATACAGGTTTCGAATCTATCGATTGATAATAATAATTGATCCAAAACCTTGTGAGGACAGATGTTTTTGCACTCGATTCACAAAGAACAAGTATGAAGCACGAACACAAACATCCCTCGATAGCGTTCCGATGACATCACCGATGGTAAAAAGATAGCGCATAAGATTCAATACAAGTCCCCAATATCGGCGGCCACAGATGAGCCCACTCCACGGACGGCCTGGCACCACGCCAGCTCGATTATCATCTGCGCCGGAATGCGCCGCTCTATTCACTCTTATTTATGAATTCTACATTATGGAAATGCCATAGTTTCGATATTTTGTGAGGAACGCGCTCGTTATCTGTGACTATGAACTACAATGTAAGCTTTGTTCGTAGAAATAAATGGGCTTTCAAATTGTTGTTGTCGTTAGGTATTATTTTGTTAAGTGTGTGACCCTAGAGGTAAAGCGTGCGTGGCTTAGTTAGGCACAGGCCACATGGGCTATTATGAGCTTCGTCTCCAAGTTGCAGGGTAAGTAAATAGAGCTTTTGATAAAACTGACCAACAATAGCATTCCGTAGACCCCAGAGCTAGTTTGAAACCGTGGTTCAGGGGCCAGTAGCGTCTTCGGTTTTGGTAGGGAGGTAGTTACAATTTCGTGAAATTATGTCAACTTTACCTGTCCACCTAGTCATCGCAAATGTTGTTTCTTGTGATACTTTCATAAGCCTGTCCGCCACGACTCACCAAGCTGTGGGTGGTCGGACCGTACAGTACTTACAGCTTGCAGATGTAACAAGGTCATCGGTCATCATCACCACCACTAATACAGGTCGCTATCCCGCCGACTGCGCCGCGTACGTGCGCTGGCAACCCTTGCAGATGGCCATCGATCGCGATCAGCCGCATCGCCCGTAGCCGTACTTTTATCCGCTCCGGGTCGTTGCGCACAAATATGCTCGTATTTCAATCTCTAACATAAATTGTGGACTTGGACTAAACTGAGCGTTTTATTGGCTGTATCTATTGGACTATTGTGTAGGTTTATTGGATTTTGATTGTTGTAAAAACTGTGTATGGATTAATGGAAATGATGAAGTAGATTTAGCTCTCAATCAATTCAGTAAATTCTAGGATTGGCTGAAATTATTTGCTCACAAAAGACGAGTCATTGCATCTATCGACGACGGATCTATTCTTATTTGCTTTTATTTACTCTTTCAATTGCTGTGATCTGTCTTTATCCAAAGTCCGTTTTAGAATGGAGCCCATGGATATCTTTCTCAATCATTTCATTCCTCTTGCTTTAAAAGTAATTATAGCGTAGCTAAACACAGAGTATCATAGTACGCCCTTGGGATGAAACTTATTTTATCATAATTATTTTTGTCTGAAATCATCAACTAGTACAACTGTACCTACAAGACATTCGCTCTCTTACATAAATACTCGACTTGTTGGCCTTCGTATTACTAAAAACATACATTTCATTTGAACTAGTAGTTTACAAAAAACCCAATGATTTTCGCTACTAGAAACTTTTTGTTTCTTTGTTAAGCTTGTTTGTAAGTTTTGAGAATGGGAGTGAAAGCACTATTATTGCTCAATACTAGCTAATATGAATAAAAACTTCCCCATATGAACCGGCATTGTTTCCTTATTTCTTGCACAAACAATAACCTTGCTTTGTCCAGCTAATATAATATCCCCACCTCCAGCTGTAATACAGCCTAATGAAAAAAAACTAATTTAGTTTCCCCTGGAGACGCGCGTTTCTTAAGATTACCCCTCGCCGTGCTTCGCATCCAAAATGCTTATTTTCAAACACGTATATCGGCCATTAAGATGACGGACGGCCGCCTCGGGCGCTGATAAACTATTCACTGGGTAATATCCAAGAGTATTTTGTTCTAGAACATTCGGCCGTTATCTCCTTGATAAGCTATTCAGAAAATGTTAAGGCTTTTATTATTCAGTTGGTTGAATTATTTTAGCGCCTGGCTTTACAGCTTAATTTTACGACACAAAATTCTTATAGTAATAGATTTGTGTATTTATTTTTCACATGAGCTTTAATTCGTAATATACACGAGTACGATAGAGCTCAGGTATATACGTGAAACCTGTCTAAGAAACTGGACTGTTGGGGAGACCTATGTCCAACAGTGTCATTCTCTGACTGCACCAGGTATATCCAATAGAGTAACATATGTGGGCTGGTTGTGCTCAACCGGATTATAACAGTCATGGTCGATGTTTTCATCCACACCCACCACGATCGGTCAGCGTTTCAGCTACACAAACAAATACGTCACTCTAATGTGGTGGCGCTAACAGCTGCCGGCGGGAAATGGCTGTCACGCTGACGTGTGGGCAAATATCGCCGTCTACGAGTATGGTGAGATTACACGCTAAATACATATTATTTCATGGTGTTCGGAAAATTTTTCGTCGAATCCTCGGAAAATTTACTAAGGATGATGTTTATTTTCCGATTTTTTTGTTTGGGTGGTTTAGTTATTCGATGTTCATTAAAATAGATTGAATTACGTTACGTATATTGAATACTAATGTGATCCGCAGAATACAGGAATAAACGAGGTAGGTACCTATTATCCAACTGTTTACCGACAAAGCAAAAATCATTTAAGTTTTTCAACTTAAAACCACGTAAAATCTTCCGCACGGTGCGCTTACAATTCAAAGCTCACAAAGCCTCGTGCACAACCCGTAAAAAAGCTGAGCGCACACGTTGGTTCTTACTTAGCTCGCATTCTCATGCAGAATGCCTTTAGCAGACCATCAGAATTCGCTCCAACTGCCGGCAGAGCGCTGCGTACAATAAACTGAGCTATTCTGAGAATTCATTCGCTCAGTTCTGCTGAAATCGACTAATAACGTAAAATACATTACACAACAACCTTCAGTGTGATTATCAAAAGATGAACCAATGCGATTAATGATGGTTAATAGAACAAGCCTAGAATTTGATAGCACATTCTGTCGTAGTGCTTGTTTTTGCGAAATTTAAAAACAAGCAGACATTATACAGAGAAATTATTGGCGAGACTTGGTTTCTTTACCAATATAGTGACCTATCTCTGGTTTTACTAATTGGAAGTTGAATTCTTGCATTACTTGATAAGTTTTCCGTGATAAAAAACGTCTGAAACTGTAGATATGACAATTCGAGTGTAGATTGCTGAAATATGGATTGATTGGATATCGTGAGTCCAGAGTAGCGCCCCGGCCGGCACGTGAGATACGTGAGACATGACACCTCGGTCACGTGACGTGTGTCCACATACCGGACACTGGAGTACACCGGACCGCTCGCGGGACGTGACGAGCGGCTCTCACGCATACATTAACTCATTTGACACTATACACATAATGAACTGTGCACATTTTCGTTGAGAGGGTGGAATGTTTCATACGTAGGTAATCTTGTTTCATCGTGATGGTAATCTGGTTTTCTTGATAATTAGAGTCTAAGTCCTCATTGAGGCATCTTAGAGAAATCTTAAACGACCTAGGTACATACAGTTTCAACACACAAACTCATTTCTTTACGGTAAACCCTCAGGGAGGTATTAATGTCGCAAAGCGTCATAAATTAGAAGAGATACAGCTACGAATAATAGCAGTTCTCAATGTTATTTCCACGTTCAGGTCAAGAAAGTGAACTGAAAGTGGATAAGCGACAAGAAGAACCAAACCGAAGGCATTGAACCTTGAAACCAAAGTGCAAATTACAAAACCAATAAAAATTCCGAAAGATGCGGCTCCAAATCGCAGCTATAAATGCTAAAGCAGCCGATACATTATGCGGTGCACCCATTACTCGCTCGCTCCGGCTAATCCGCTAAATTGCAGCGCCCACCCAGCAATGGACGTGAATTACATCGACAGTCGACAAAGGATTGGAGTCGTGCTTGTGAAAAATTGAACGGGAATTTCTTGGAGCGCTCTAATGTGTGAAGTTAAATGCTTTAAAGTTTTACCAATTGCTGGAGGTGTAGTTTAAATTCCGAAAGAAATTCCTGCTATCTGGCAATCTTTGCCTTCTTTGTGCTCAGCGGTGTTTGGGAGAAAGGGATACATGAAGATGGAAACAAATAGGTTGATCGTAACTAGTAACATCCAAAACTACTCTTTCCATTAATACATTTGATCAAAAAGAGCCAAAAAGGCAAATTGAGTTTCAAAACCTAACAAAATGTCCAAAGTTCAAGTTGACCCGATAGATTAATACCTATGGACCCTCCACTATCCGCCCCTCCGACCCTATCAATCGCGGACGCTTACCTATATACCACTCAAATTGGCTTACTTATTTTATAAATTTGCTTCACAAAGGTCCAGCGAAACCCAATTTTCGCCTCATGGGGCATAAAGAGAGATTTCACGAAGTTTTCGACGTTGGAAACTTAACTGACTCTTATATTAGTACACATAAAGTTTAAGATAGCTTGCTTTAGAATTATGAGCTGGGAACAGGTTGTGTTTTGGAAAGAGGACAACATTCGCGTGAGTTCGTTAAGTTCTATTTATTGATTTGACTGGAGATGTTTATGGGCGAGAGGAATTGAAATATTCTCGCCATTTCGGGCTGCTTGCCTTTGAACTGGGCGAACTAAATAATTTTGGAGATATTTTACAAGTTGGTTCAAACCAGTTCAAGATTTATAAATAACGAGTCCAAAATTATCTACTTATTAATAATTATAAAGACATGACTACTACCTGTGGGGTTTTAACTCGATTACTCTCTATTATAATTGAGGTAGAAACATCAAATAAAAAATCCTTTATTTTGTAGGCTTTTTAAATAAGCACTTAAACAAGTCCATTTTGGTATCTCATTTGGAAGAGAGAGTGTCTTTCCCAATAATTTCTAGAGTCGTAGGAATGAGTCGACTGATGAATGTTGGACCAGATGGTACAAAGAGGCTGTCGTTCAAACAACTAACACATTAATCCACAATCATTAACGTCGTGAGTGAGACATGCTCAATAAATATTTCATCGAATGCAACAAGACCCACTAAATAAATACATCAACAAAGCATTCCGTCCCTTTCTGGCAACAGTTCAAGGAATATTTTCATTGCAAAAAGTTTATCTGTCTAATAAACGGTTTCTTTGAAGTAGAGACTAGAGGCAGGATTCAATCGTCGAGTTACAAATAACTTGAGACTTCTTTTTACCAGTTTCAGCGAATACTTGTGCCTTCAGCGAGTGGGCTGCGAGATACTTGATGAAGTATGAAACACGGTTTCATTAATATTCGACCTTATTTTTGGTTCTCCTTGCGTAGAGTAGATATTAACAACTAGCAGCGCCCCGCGGTGCTACTCACGGTGATTAACTTTGTAGACGTTAATAATATTGTGAATTATTTAGACATTCTACGGGAAAACTTTTTTGTTCCGGAATCAAAAGTTCCTAGTGTGTTAATCTAGAAAAAACCTAAAAGCCTGAAAATGGGATGAAGGTACCGAGCAAATAAACAAGTGGAAAATTTCATTGAAATCGGGGACGTAGTTTCCAAAAGAACCGGTAAGTATGTTTGTATGGGGCTTAGGGGTTCGCACCAACCTTTATAATGATTAGACAATTACTGGTGTTAAGCAAAGCCTTTGTTAATCCGACTATAGGTACAATAACAACAACCTAAGAGAGATCGAACATTATTTACGAAGTTCTTTTGTTTCGGTCTCGATCCTGCATCGCCGACGTTTTATTCGCAGCTTTGTTGTCCACAAACTGAACACAAGCGATTGCGAATTAATGCTCTTCTTTGACAGTTCAATAGATATATTACATACAGTGGTGGTATAATATAAACCATCGCAGCTCTGTTTTGCCTAAATGCCTGTCTATTTTCAGGAAGTTTATTAATGGAAAATTAGATGCCTAAATTTATTAAATGAGACTTAAAATGAAAGAATTTCATTTTATTGTAATTTGTTATAAACATAAAATGAAATTCTATGCTAGCGCGCGAAGGAAAAATATTGTTGTATTCGCATTGAAGGCGTATTCGCATTTAGGGATATTATTTTCTTTTCGGTCACTGCCCAATGTCATCGACTCACCGTACGGGTATCTTTTTGAGATGAGCGTGATCAGAAACTATGTGAGTTAGAGAAAAGTCGTGAAAGGAGCCATAGACTCAATTTATGAGAAAATAAAAAGGGCATACTTACTTTTTACTAATTTTAAGGGAATTTTTGTTTACAAATTCTATTATATTTATAAAAAAATATATTTTCTATTATTCATAAAATTTATCGAAGATAAACCCCATTAAAATACAGACTAAGTAACTTGCTAAGTGTCACTAGGCGCGCCTGGCCTTACTACACTAGTTGTTTAAATAGCCATTTAAATTTTTATTTAGCAATGGAATCTATTGGTGCAAAAATACAGGGTGTCATATTTTTGATAAATTATCAATTCAGTTTTCTGCAAATTCAAATTTTTTAAATAAATATGTATAATTGCATAAATTTGTATATTGCTGTTTTTTCTCTTAAATCGGGGTGATGCATTTCACGACTTTTTTTAACTCTCATGGTTTCGGATTTAGCCATCTAGTCCCACCTCAAAAAGCCAACTTTTGTCTGTCAAGTCCACCTCTTGCAGATCTCAGTGGTTATTGCAACGATATATGTATGTATTAGGACCTCTATTACAAACGCCTAGCAATGTTCTTTGTTAGAAGACCACATAATTGCTTTATTTCTTCTCGCGCTGCACTGGCGCTGAGCAAAAGAAGGACTCGTAAGATTTATCGCGCTCTCCGTCACACGTCGCGTCGGGCGCAGCTCTGAGCTGCCAGCATGAGTTTGCCGATACCTACCAAAACGGAGTTTTCCAGAACCGATTGATTGCTTCCGCTGCGCTGACTAGCTATAGTTTTCAAAGGCGTACTGCCAAAATATGAAAATTCACTTAAAATCATTCTATAAATATGTACTACAGAATCGCCGTATTAGCATTAAAAAAAATCTTACGATCAGTTACCAGTTAGGAACGCTGTAACGTTTAAACGAAAACAAAAGCTTTTAGAGTTATCTGAAATTATGCCAAATTCATACTCAGGTCTCTGCTTGCCCCGGAGTCGGGGATGCAATGAACTAGACTGATTAACGCGTTTCAAGAGGTTGCTACAAACTTCTGCAACACCTGGAGATCTGAGAATGTGGTGCATCTTCATAAGACAAGTTTAACTACTAAAAAGTTCTGGCGAGTTACAACGAACCGAGCATCCAAACATTCACAATATTAAATTGGTCTGATGTGAATGTGACCACCATTCAATTTGTTATAGGTTTAACTTTCCGAGTTCCATAAAAATAAATTTAACATCAAACAAAAACACAGTTTCCAAGAAATGAGAAATTCGTGCGTCAACAAAACAATATAAATACGAGAGATTTAAGCGATATATCCAAAAATAAAAAAGATCCTCTAAAAACATTGTGTAATCAGAATAACAGGAAGCAATTCGTACTCCAAAGAAAAAGTGGTCCTTTTTACATGAGAGCCTGGAGCTCGCAGGTCCTCGATTACCCGCGCCCCGCCGCCGTAACAAAGTTACGAGTATTATTTTCATAGCGAGATCACCCACTTCTAAGAACTAAGCCAAAAACAAGCAACTTGGCAGAAAGAGCTCTTTGCTTCAAAACAACCGATCGGTGCCGCACATTGAGACTTCACACCGCGAGCGGGCGCGCGGGGCGGCGGCGGGGGGTGGTTCCAGCAAGATTAATGATGCTCCCCCACTAGCCCCCCGCATCAATCACTTAGCCCTTTGATGTATTATTTACTTGGAAAAAAGTTATTTTAGTGTATCTTCTGTTTTTGAAGGCAGGCAAATATTTTTAACGGCGTCTGTCGCGAGCGTCCCGACTCTTCCTGTAGCGCAGAGATTTGTTCGCAGGCGAGGGGCGAGGGGGGATCGCAAACTGAACCATTTCTTTGTTCAACTTTTGTATTCCTTTGTTGGTACTTACAGAATCTGAACCCATTATTATGGAAATTCTTTTACTCGTTTCTTGTTTGTACTGAGCTTTACACCTACGTGATATCCGTAACGTCATAGATTTTTGATAAGTACCTACTTGTAATCATTTAATTAAGATAGAAGAAATTTTGATAAGGTAGGTAATTAATTCCGTAAGGAATTTTGAAGCAAATTTCATTATTAGGAGATAATTTTGATAATGATGAAATGTTGTTCAAGAATTTCAGTTTCCAGAAGTTAATCATTAATCCAAAAATACTTAATTGTTTTACACGTCTACAAATACAAATCTGTATCTACGGAGCTCTAGATAGATAACGATGGAGCTATAAATACATGTGACTCGATTTAGACTTGGACCAACAATTATTCTAAGTTTGCGGCACCTTACTAAAGTCCATAGGTCAAGTCAACCAACGGCTTGTTTGGCGTAGAGGTAGTTAGTCCAGGCATGGGTGTGATCCGGCTGAAACTTGACAAATAAAACCAAAGGTGAAATGTATGATAGCTTAAGTTTAAAACAAAAAACTTTCCCGATGTAGAGTCCTGGTTGGAAAAAAATAATTATTTTATTTTATAATAATTAAAATGAAAGTAAAGATATTTAAGTAGGTAGGATACAAATCTGAATTCAACCCAGAATTCTTACGTGTTTTTACCAGCATGATATTGGATGGGTAAAGATTAGACGCTGACCTCACTTGACGCGGGTAGAAGGCGAGAGAATGAAGTCTCTAATCTTTTTACACTTACAAAAAAGGCATTCTAAACGTAGAAGATAAATGAAGGACATTGAAACATATCTTCATTACCGTAAAACCCTTTTCCGTTTGCACTTGTTTGAGTGACAGGGCCCCAGCTGCGGGCGACGGGCGAAGCCGGGGGAATCGTCTATCATCATGACCAGTAAGGGCAGTGCACACGGGTACCACGTATAATCATAAAGACTAAACCTTTTGGGACGCGCACAAGCTTGGGTGTATCTCTGGGTTTCTTTAGTTATTTATAAACATCTATCCTAAAGTGTTTCATATATTAAAATGATATCTCTTACTAATTTGAAACTTGTTTGACATGCTTTATTCGCGTTATGTTGTCCTGAAAGGCAAAAGTATTGCAAATAAATGGTCATGTATTTGTATTTTTCTTTTTATTTCTCGAGGGTGTAACAGTTTCGTCCACATACTGATATGGTGTTTTCTCGGAACTAGCAATCACTGGCGGTCTAGTCTAATTCAGTTACGCTTTTTGTCAAAGGGACCACTGACTTTTTCTGTGACAGTTTTTACCACGTTGATGTGTCATTTTTTATTCCTCAGTTGTTAATGTTTAGTATAATAGAGCGTTAATGAATTTGTTCTTCAGTGTGGAGGTGGCCTAACGCGCCGGTCGAAGGATAAAAAGCTCGTTGTTTTAGATTTGGGCGCGATCATGTCGGAACTATGAATACAGAGCGAGGCGGGCCCTTGTTTGATGTTCTTGCTGAAAATACTCACCCGCTGAAAGTTTGCTCGCTCCGGGCTTGTTCAGCTTTGATGCTGACTCTACTTATTGTTGCCAGTTCACGAACTACACAGCTTTTGAAAAATCATGGTAAATTTCCCGTTATAAATAACTTCTTAGGTACCTACTCTCAAAGAGTACGCAGGTGCATTATTTTGCCTAAAAACGCGGCAGCAATACGCGCCGTGCGAACAAATCTGTCAACCAAGTCAAGTCAAAGTCAAAAATCATTTATTCTTCTTTAGGCTTACAAATTAAGCACTTAACCTTTCGACACAATCATAAATAATCGTAAATGAAATTCAATTCTTATATCTTCTCCTTTATAAGCCTTAGGTACCTACTATTATTATTGCTCTATTGTAAAATTGTGTAAAAATTGCACGTCTTATGGCAGATAGCAGTGTTCTTAACTTTATGTGTGAACATGTCTGTGAATACCTGTGTATCACAATTAATAGTTGAACTTTAACAATTCTAAAAGTAATAGCATTGTTCATACACAGTAGAGCTATTGCTGAAAACCAGCAGCGATGCATTGGCACTTGTACCAATGAGCCGTTTAATTCTGAGCCAGAAGACAATTTATTTTAGTTCCTACTTTGTATTGTTTGATATTTTGAAACGCAAATAAACATTTTCTATTTCTATTTGTATTTGTTCTCAGATCTCTATTCCATAGGTACTGATTGTAAGTTTACGAGCGTTGTCGTAAAACCTCCAATTACGGAGGCACTAAAACGAATACGGGAATAATCGCCCTATAGATTGCGTCGAGACTTATTTCATTGGTTAATTATTATCTCGAATAAATAACAATGTTATGACAACGTATCGAATGAATAAATGATTATCGCGATGGGCACTCGCTGGGTTCATAATTAACTTCAAAACGTCTGTTCGGAATGATTTCATTAATTGCAATGTTTCACGGGCGAGCGAGTTCGTTTTCAAGTCTTTCAGTTGGGTTTTAATTACGGCAGCTAGTGTCCGCCTCCGGCTTTGTTCACTGTCAGGCTTAATGTTGTGTAGCGATAATGATGGTAGGTATTTGCAAAATTCCATTATGTTAACACAATAAGGATATATATTTATACCATATTACTTTTCTTTTGTTTCTTTATACTTATAGAAAGTTTTAGTAAAAGCTTCTATAAAATAATTCGATAACGCTTTATCCTTGGACCATGTATGGATAGAGTATGCATACCTCCAAGTCTACCCAAAGCTCTTTTACCCGACTAAGAAGACCTACCTACGGAAGTATATTACTAGATGTATCATCATCATCTGCCTATACGTATATCAGTCCTCTGCCGGAAATAGGCCTGCCCTAATGAGCGCTTCAGATTACGATTCTTATTATATTTTCACATCACTTAATACCAAATGAAACAACGATAGAAAGATTTAAAAGTTGCACTAGACTCGGCATGCTGTTTTACCGACTTCCTCGCAATATCCTGGTCAGTAAAAGTTTGAAGCGGCATTTCTGCTCCACACTTAGATAGTTACAATGTAACTTTCATTGTTACATGGGATCTACATGGAAACCAAACTCTCGTGCGAGGGACGAGGCTCAGCCAGCTTTGTTGTGAGAAGTTCTGCACTTGTCTTCAGATTGAAGAAGGACATTGCATTTTCGAAGACTGGTGTTCACGACGGCTGTTTTTCTTAATGTGTATATGTTGTTGGTTTAAAACGAGACAGTGCGAGCTAATGACAGTGCGAGCTTTTGCCCTCAGTAGGGGAGGCTGTGTCCAGCTGTGAACTTTTATAGGCGAATGATGATGAAGATGTTGAAATCAGCCAAAATATTTTTATCGTTATCGTTACTCACCGGTTCGCTACAGAGGATCCGAGCGGAGATAGTGAATGTCATTGTTCAACACGACCGATACTACTCACCTAGTCACGTCAAAACAACCCACGATATAGATGGTGTTCAAGATTAACTCACGTCATCTTCGCTTTGTTGCAAACCCGGCGTAATACGTACTAGATTGGATAAACAACGTCATATTGTAAAGCTAGCTGCGCAAAACAGTGCCACAATCTACTTATCGTGTAGGTGTCTAAGCTGTGACGCAGAGCCGTAACTTCGGAAAGTCATTTTGAATATAAAGTGTCACTGTATGTGCCAAGTCGGCATCATTCACCGTACATTGTATTTGGCTATAAATTGCTAACAGATTCCAATCCCCTACTTATGATATTCGAATTTCCTCGCAACGAATGCAGACGAGTTAAAACTTCGTAAAAATACAGCGCATGGAATGCAGAAAATGTACTGGTAGTTCCGGTAATAGCCTGTGAAATCTATAAGTCGAGTTGGTGCGACGTGAACCGATTACTGGCCTTCTAGATAGAGATGCAATTTTATATTTCTGCGATAGATACCGACCGTCCTTGGAGAGCTTTGAATTCTTAGTATTTATTTTATTTACTGAATCTGAGAAATGAAACTGAACCGCTCTTCTGACTGTTCATATTTGTTAGAATACGATTTTGTTTTGAATACTATCAGACGCTTTATCTAAAAATACAGAATTTAAAGATGACACTTTAGCTTATCGGATTAACCTTCAGCGAGGGCACAGCCAAAGGTCAAACTTTTCGACTTTAAAATATTTTTACGTAGATACGTTAAAATATTTTAAAGTCGAAAGTTAGTTAAGTTATAGTTTTTCAGTTTAATTAAGAAGACTAATAAACTTTATTAGCGGGTTTCTGGCAGTTCCGATAAATTAATTTTAGACTCGAGTTATGCAAGCGTGGGGGCTTGCTGAGGGCTTAGCTTTAATATAAAATGTAATTTGGATTGATCTCATCACTTTAAATATAATCATAATTAAATTGTTTAAATAGTTTCTACCTTGCATGTTTTCGAGGTGGGATATCCCAGGTCAAATTCCCAAATTTCATCCAGATCAGAGTAGCTTTTCTATGGAGAGGTAATAATCATACTTATCCATCTATATTTTAATATTTTATGTAAGTATGCTAGTTTTAGGGTATATATTACTAAGGATCGTAGAACATGACAACAACAACACACAACGTTTTCTATGGTCTGAAATAAATGATTTTATTATTATTATACTTTGGCCTACAAAATATGAATGTGTTCAGAAAACTTGGTGATATAAATTTTTTGTAACGTCGTAGGTAAAGGTAAATGTATAATTCCTACAAAATCGCCCTGAAAGCCATGCTGAAAATTCTTTCAAAGCGGAAAGTATCAAAACCTAACGAAATGTAAGCTTGCATTACATGGACGCAAACATTTCAACTCATTTGAAATGAATAACTTAGGGAGGTCAGTAGGAATGCAGTCCGGGAGTAGGGCGAGGTTGAATGGAACTCCGAATATGTGAACGTATGAACATTCATATTACAGTGTTCATGTTTCTTGTATGAGGAACATGAACATAACTTGTCATTCTAGTTCATGGGTAGATACAGTCGGCTGCACAGGCAGAGGCAGCTACAGTTTGCGATGTCGCCGTTAGGTTTAATACTAGTTGGACCACCACGCTTTCAATAACGTTAAGAGCTTAATAATACTTTTGAAACTATCATGGTTACACCTTAATACATTTAAATCGGGATATTTAGCATGATTTTATTAAATCAAATCATGGTAAATATCCCGTTTTAAATGACTTTAGTTTTAAGAGCTTAGCGTATACCGTTGTGGGTAACTGTACTCCATATCAAGTAAGTATCCTGCTGTAATCTGGATGTAGAAGAACCTGCTCAAAACAGCTTTAAAATTAACTTTTTTTTCTAAGAGGACCCTGATGGAGGATTGCTGCCATTGCCTAAATTGCTGAAAATTGCTCTTGCAAGACACTTGCACTAGCAATTTTCATGAGGAATAATAGGATAGACTATTGTACATACACAGTCGCGTTTATGTTCCATTATACAGTTTTTTTCCTAGAGAAGATTGCTGAAGTATCCTGTAAGCCTTTAACCCTATTTTAGTAAAGCAAGTATCTTTTGAAACTATGTTGAAGTAAGGTATTATCTAGCAGTCCCTCCAAACACACATTACTTCGCTCACAACACACATAACTCGCTGTCCCAGTTAATAATAACTTTGGCACATGAATAACAAGCGCCCTCAGACGCCCGACCCGTGTCCGTAAGTTCTCGCATTCAAAGGACTTAGGAGAGCCGAATCAATTGCTCCTTCACAAAGCTGAAACTATAATTCGCGATTGCTCGATTCGATCGAGCTTAAAGTGAACATTACTTTTATGTTGGTACTCATATTAAATATCGGTCATAAAGAATTTTTCATTCGGTTTATACATGTTTTCAAATATTTAAACAGGTAAATTTTAAGAAGTATACTTATTTGTAACCCTTGGACCAGAACCCCTGACCCATTTTAAAACATGCTTTCACTGATTATTATGTAGTAACATTATGCTTGAATGCTACCAAACAGCCTGAGCTGAGCTACGTACGCTACAAAGACGCAAAAGAACGATGAGAATGAAGCCTAACCTGCGGGTGGAAGCTAGTCATAGTCATCCGAAGGTGTGTACAGCCCATTATCAGGTATCAATGGCGTGAATTTGCTTGATACGGCGCCGTGAGGAGCGTCAGTGTTTACTGCGCAGTCGGGCAAGTACCAACATAGAGAACACGAGTCTATTCGAGCTGATGGATGGTTGACCACTCCGCTTCGGCCGTCTACAGAACCGGAGTTTCAGAACTGGTTCCATACGAGGCTTTTAAATTACTTGTACGGAACTGGTTCCATACGAGGCTTTTAAATTACTTGTACGGAACTGGTTCCGATCAAGTAATCATCGTATTCCATCAGCCGTGAACGGAACTGAAGTAAAGACGCAGCGAGGTCAAATATGTAGACTTGTTCTTTTTTTTCACGGAATAACTATCGATTGGATTTCATACAAAACTTGGTGTACTAAAACTTATATAGCGTTATAAATTAACCAAAATGTAATACTCAATTACATACAATATAAGCATGGATTGAATATAACTGCCTAAAAACCTTTGGGCAGGATTTGAAAGTGCCATCGCGCAATATATGTCTGAAGCTTCCAACCATGGATCTGACATCTTTACGACAGAATATAAGTATTCTTTTTCCATCGCTTTCACTATTGTAGTCAGCTAGCAAGAAATCTTGAAACTTTTTTGGAACTGTTACTTCAGTAGATGACGAAAAACGCAAGTTGGGCACACCCAGTACTTTGTTTCGGTTATTAAAAAGACCTGTTTTTTTATTTTCAAATGATGGTACTTCCGTCAGCAAATGCACGCCCTCAGTTTCTAGATTGTATACCATCTCATCGTATTGTTTTTGTATAGAATCGAAATTTGAACCAGTTTGTCTTTGAGCTTGTCAAGTTCCTTGAATACTTTATTTTACATTTGCGTTACCTATATATTATTACCTTCATATAAAAGGGCAATACATCTTCTTCGCGTTGAAATAAATTCAACATCTCTTAAAGACATTTCAATAATGAGTGTAAGCCAAGTGTAAGCAGAAAGCATTCGTATTATTTATAAGATGATGTCTTGATTTATTCATCTAATAGGCCAGATATCAATAAAGAGTTTCTCCCACGGAGAAAACACAGCACAGACAGTCATGGCCATCATGTCAAGCATTTTTCTGTGAACGAGGTCCAGCAGTTCTATACAAGCACATTAAGAGCCTCGATCAGAACCAGTTCTATACAAGTAAATTAATAGCCACGATCGGAACCAGTTCCGTACAAGTAATTTAAAAGCCTCGTATGGAACCAGTTCTAAAACTCCGGTTCTGTAGACGGCCGAAGCGGACCACTCATAGCAAATCCTCAAGGCAAGTTTAAATATTTGAACCATATTATCTTTAAAAGTAAAGATGCAGCTATGTTTGTTTTAAGAGAGTGTAATTCTAGTAACTATTGTAGTAATAAAGAAAACAGGTAAATACAGGTTCAACAAGAACGAATGGTATAATAGTATTATGTTGTTCGTTAGTAGGAACCTCAAGCGGAAATGTACAGGGGTCCTGTACATTCCGGGCCCCGCGCGGCGCAGCTAGGTGCGAATGTGCTTGATAGGACCGCACTCGTGAGGGGCCATAGTGTGCGCGGAGCAGTTCAATAACTAGTTATGTACATACATTTCGAAATAAAAAAAAACCTCAATCGAGCGGACTCTGATTCAGGTTTTTTTATATATTTACTTTTTATAATGGAGTTTTGTTTGAATGACTATGTCACTCTTGTAAGAGAGCAATTCTCTATGGCAAAATACACAAACTCAACAAAAAAGAAATAACATGATGGATGGACAACACAAATAAAAAAATATTTGAAATATTTTAGTATCTATGGTCCTTTAATTACTTCCTTCTGATTCTGCGTGCATTCAATATCGGGTTAAAGCAGTCTTGAGACAAGAATATGTAATAAATTTGAAAATAATAGCTAAACTTACAATACAATACAATAGTACAAAATTAAAATGATTGGCTTCAGAAATATTGCTAGTGTCATTAGCTGAGATCGATCCAAATTTTCAACTCGAGATTACGTTCCGGAGTCCAATTAAAATGGTTTTACTGTCAACGGCCGTACTGCACACGTTCGGTTATATTGGACGCTACAAGTCAGTGGGCCAAGTTAGTTACTGAACTAGCTGTAGTGGGCCAATTTAGAAATTACATGGCTCTGCGGCGGGCGGAATTACACGTGGCTTATTGCCCGCCCGTGGCCCGGACTGCGCATTATCCTTTATAACACTTGACCTGCTCCGCCGCCCGCCCAGCGCCGCTCGCGCCGCCGCCCGCCCGGTGAAAAGAATGGACAAAGTTTAAGTCGATCACACTTGTAGTTTGGAATTGGTATGTACCTACGCATACATGCATGGCTATCGGCAATAGTTGGATAAGAGTAACTTTATATAGTTTTAGTCTCATCATTATCAACCTATGTCCACTGTTGGATATAGGCATAGACATTGGACTAATGAATCAATCAATCAATCCACCCCTCGCTTTAGTCTAGTAATGTATGATGTAACTAAATGTTACAGGTTAAATTATTATCTTTGACTCCACTTCACTTGTAGTACAGCCAGTTTGATACACCGCAGAAGTTTCTTTGTTTCTTGATTTGTAGGAAAAATATTAAAAATTCGTAGAAATTAATATAATTGTATAATCCACATACAATCAGATTAAATTGTAATTATTTCAAACTGAAAAAAGCGCGATCGGACTTTTACTATGACAAAGTTCCGTCCCGTTCGACTTGCGCGCGGCTGGAGTGTACCGTTCGGAGCTAGCTCGCACTAACTGGTAATTAATCTAGTAACAGAACAATGGTAGATTGTATTACTGCAGTGATTAGATTGTATCTACTCGTAGTAATCAAGTGCTCTATGCTAATCAAAGGACAACAATATCATTACGTGCTTTGTGAATACATTATGGAATCCACTGGGCGTGATTCACATTACTGAACTACATACTTGATCATTTAGTAGATGTCAGTCTTTAAAAAAGATAAACATAAGAATGCCACAGAATGCATTAATGCAGGTGTTAAATCCAAAGGTCTTGAAATTGAATGCTATAATACCGCAAGCGGTCTAAATAAGAAACAGCCCTCAGATGCGAAAAACGAAACAACCTAACGGTTTAAGAGCACAAAATGCTAAAAACACCTTACACTGGAAAGCCTCATGTCCTGTACAAACAATGTAAAGCATATTATGTACTGAGTAATAATGTATCGGCACAGGTGTGCGCAATGCTATCGCTACCTCGGAGTACATTGCGCTATTTTATAGCCGATTATTTTAGTAACGCCTCTTGGGTTCTGTAATGTTAGCTAAGAAAATAGGATTTGTTCTGAATATTCACAATATTTTTCAGAGAAAAGGACTGAACGTTATGTATACAAAATTATAAAATAGATGACCTCTGTAGCGTAGCGGACGAACGTCCGCCTTATATCTTCAGGTTTCGCTTTCTATCCGGACAAATGATCGTATGATCGGTCGAGGAAACTTATTTGAATATTGATCATTCGACCCAACCTGGTCTAGTACGTGATGGTCAAATATCGGCCACGCGTACACTGGCGACATACGATTATAATAAAAATCCGTTCGTATTCTTTAAAGCAAACATGTTTAAATAGGAATAACAAATAAATAATGTCTTTGTCTTTGTCCTATGTGTTTTGCTGCAATAAATACTTTTTTCTACTTAATAATTTTACTTTTATGTTGGTCGCGCCGACTCGTATATCATATCATTTTGTGTGCAAACAGTAGCAATGAGTATAAGTGCGCTGGTCACCGGCCTTCAACTGAAACACACCGGGTCATTTGCTCGTCAACATAGATTGGGAACGCACTATAAAATGAAACTAGAAACATGTGCATTCGGCATAAATGTACAGTTTGGTTGCTTGCTCGTGATTTATTTACTAAAACAATGTAAGTACTTTAAAGTACTCGCTTAGTGCAGTATTCATTTCTCTTGCAAAATGAACCGAGACCGCGTCGGCGCGACTCCCGCTTGGCTAATTCCGGGAAGCTGTTGACTCTCATGTAATTGGATATGTATGAACTCTCATAAGGCGATTAAGGCTGTAAAGCGTTGGATTTATTACTCACACGTTCCTTGTCGTCGGTTGTACAAGGGTTTGTTGTGCTCGACTTTTTTAGTGATATATAAGCATAGGTAGACTAGGCTAGGTACCGATTTCATAGATTTGCCTCAAACAATACAAAACTTACAGTGTGTAACTGAGTGTACACCGAGGTTGACATCAACGCCGCCGCCTGTCTCAGGGCGGCGCGCGGCGCGGCGGCGGCGGGTTGGATGTTGGTGACTTTGCTGTGTAGAGAAGTCTCCACATCAAAGACGCCATACTATGTTATGTTTTAGTTACTAAATAATTAAGGATATGATATAAAATTTAAAAAAAGATACCTATTTATGAAAACAGCATCTATTTGTAATAAATAATAATATGAAGATAACTTTCAAGACTGGTGTCCTCGGGAGACCTAGCCCAAACCCAGGCCAACACACACACACACTCACAGCCCTACATTAAATGTAACTGCTGCCTTATTAGAAGAAGGGTGGTCGTTTTGTTTTTGCATTAAATTCAAGTTTTTTTACGTTTTCCAATGAATAAAACTTGCATAATTTGTCGCAAATCGTAAATCCTATTCTATTAACTTATGAAAAAAATATCTGCGATTCACTGGCACTGGTAGTTTTGGAACATTTGAGAATATAAAAGATTTTGTGCGAAAAATCAACATTTTCCCAAATGCATCCAAAATACAATTGAGTCGAAGTTGGTTTCATCATATACGGTTCATAAAAAATGCCGCAATTAATAATATGTAATATGATTGCGGCAAATTATATTTTGGACAATTTTATTTTAGTCTAACTCATTTGTTACATTTAGGTGTTCTTATATTCTACTAGTTCTATATCTGTTGTGCAAAGAAAATAAATAACTATAAATGCTGCTGGGCAGACCAGTGCCTACCAAGCACATTCTTGCCAGCACTGGGTCAAAGGAGACAGATCCATGAAGCCAATTGACACGGCCCTGCATGTGATATTTACAGAATATTCACATTTCACACTGAAAACGATTCAAAGTAAATTTTTATATGAAGCGAAGAGTAGCTAATTGGACATCAGTGAAGCTACTCGGGTCGGAAATATTTTACAGGAACTTGATGCTTCATGAGCAGAGAGTATATTGGGCTTTATGACGAATTGGACATTTTGATCGATTGTTTGATCGTTTGAAACCAACTGCACGAGGGATGTACAGAAACAGTTAAGAAGAGTCCGGGAGAGTTGGACGTCTTTTTACTTTGAGCCAATGCTAAAAGGTTTAAAGGGTTAAGATTGTAACTCAAGCCTCTGTCTTTATGGTTTAAAAACAAACACATAAGTCATCAGGTACCCTCTGGTACCATCATGTTATATATAATATTTCTGTCAATTTGAAATTTGTTTTGTAGTTCAAATCTCCGCACCGTTGGATAGACTCGACCGTATTCGAAGGGAGACTCGTCCATAATTATCTATTTGTATTACATTAATAGTAAAAGTCACGTTGTAATGATTACCAATAGTTAGCAATACCTATTTCTGTTAATCTTGACTTGGTTGTTTTCGAGGATTTAGATTGAGGCTAGCCCTGGTTACGGAAGAATTCAAGATTATGACCGCAGAACTTCAGTCGTGGAAAGGCACTATGAGAAGAAGACACATAAGTAAAATAGTTATAATGTTTATGCATATTTTTCAGAAAAAGCTAGCTTGTTCTAGCCCCGCGCCGTCTGAGTTCATCTGAAATATCATTTATTTCAATTCATATCTTTCTAGGAGATAAATAATAATAATTATGATTATTATAGCTAGTCGTCGGATATAATTTTGTTTAAGGAAATTCAACTTTAAAATGAATATTAGACGACTAAGTACTACTATGAGATTAAATGAGTACGTTGTGTTTTAGTCAAAATAAATAATTGATATAATTTTTTTCTTTCATCTTTTCAATAGACAATTGTGTGTGTGTAAAACGAAAACCTACCGAGCCATGCTCCGATTAGCCGACCAGTTCACGGCTGACATCGCGATCCGTTCAAAAGCCGTTGTTCCGTAGTTTTGTAAATAGTTCCATTCGGAAACCGCGCCGGATCGAATACCACAACTTTTTGTATCGCATTCCGACCGCTCTGCCTTTCATTACATGACATGAGTTTCGCTATTTTGAATATGTTTGATTTGCGGAATCCAAATAAAATTGATTTATTTAAGTGTTATCGGTTTATTACAACTAATGGTAATTAATAGTACAACATGGTATCGGGATGGTAATACCAAATTAAAATATTATAAATATTCGAACCCGTTTAGTGCGAGTTAAGGGCCCATTCCACCACACAATATACTTAGAACATTGCGTCGAATGATTAATAATATTGTGTTTATCCAACTGAGGCCTTGATTAAATTACTCATATTCGTCTAAAACGGCTAAAAAATTATTCAACGAGTAATTCAAACAAACTTTAACGATTTATAAATTGACTACAGAATTTGGTTACAGCTGTTGTTTCTAAGAATACAATAATGAAAACCAGCACACGCCTGGCGCTAAGCTGAAACAATTTCACCTGCTAAAACAGACAAAACCAGTAGTCCAAATATTCCATCATGTCTGGCATACGATAACAAATTTGCATGCGTCGGTTGCCGACTGGAGGCTCAGCGCGATTGGCTGGAAAACTATTGTTGGCTTTCAATTTGCGAGCTCCATGTGGGTGGGTACTTACCGCGTTATGATGCTTCAGAGCAGCACGTTTCGATTTGCCTAAATAATTCGGGTGACTGACTTCAATAGCTCTAATTAGATTCAACTGTTTAGATGGACTTGACGACTTTTGACGCGAGTGCCGTAAAGTGGAGTGTGCGTGGAGTAATTCTGATGATTTGTCCGGAATGAACGACGCGTCATGTGTGCGTCGTTCGTTCGTCACGCGCGACCTATCATACGATTTCATTCAGCGAATTCCAAATTAGAATTCTTCGGCATCCACGACTCTGCAAAAGTACCTTGAAAATAACGGCATTTCCAAAAACCTTATAATTATTGATGGAAGTTAACACCAGCCGAGTTAATCAGAATGGGTTCGGATTCAAATTTAGAGGGTTTCTTAAATTATATTAATTTAATCCGAACGGACAAATCCTGAGAGCCTTGGCGGCCGCTGCCGAAGCTTTAGGGAATTTGAATTTTGTTACAGAGAAAATAGAGGTGAGAAAACACTGCGGCTGACAAACCGCTGGCTTTGAATTTTTAAGCTGTTCGATAAAACGTGATTATTAAACAAACAGGAAGTCGGAGTTATGGGAACAGCGCCGCGAAGGCTCCCTCAGCTGCCTTCTTTGCAGATCAGTCACAGTCAAGTCACAGCAGCTGTGGTACTCTCCTCCACAGATCGCTCGTTATCCATTCGGGAGGCTGGTAGCAGCACCTCCTCCTGTCGAACAAAAACAAACCAACCACTGCACTGGGATCTCCAACCCTCCTGCCAAGCGCGCCAATTACGGCAAAAACTAATAAACGTTGACCGATGGCCAGTGGACGTCCTTTGGCTAAGATGTAGTAACAGGCTTTTTTTATCCAAGTACCCCGTGAACAAAGCTACAAGCATTAGCTAGTTAGAAGTAGGTAAGTATGTGAGCCGTCGTGATAGTCAAGCTGTTTCACCAGCCGTGTGCCCTGTCCCGCCAGAGTTTGAATCCGAATAAATTGTCGGCTGAAATGCATTTGGAATTTATGGAATTTTATAGCGGTTTGAATATTGGAGTAGTTCTGCAGTTCGACAGCGCCATAGCTCACTGCTTTCAATAGCGCGGCTTACATAGGACAGTCCACCAGATGGGCCACGGAGTGTCGAACTCGACCTTGTTTACAACATACCCTATGTACATGTTAGTTAGATAGATATTGATATCTGAGCGATCACATTGTTTCGGTTTAAGACATATTTTTAATCCCTAGGGCGTATATTGTAGTTTTAACCCCGGCAAGCTACGATATAATGACACACTTGTTCAGCAAAGATAAGTGAAATAATATTTGCTATCAGTTGTAATACCTAAATTTACTTATTGTATGAAATAATAGGTGTCTAGTTGGAAAGGTACTGAACACTAAACTCTCTACAAAGCATGTAAGTAAGTATAATTACAAGTGATATGAAGATTGTAATTTGGAACAAAGTCAAGACGTCCTCAACAACAGTCACTTAGTAGAAACTTGGGAAATTTCGGAAATTATTACTTAGTTACTTTACAAGAACAATCTCGCCTAATTTAGGGGTACGAGGGGGACCTGCTTTGAGTCCCACCTTCTTATAAATAGCTGCTTTAATATTTAACCTTAAGGCTGAGTTTTCTAGTTTGGTGGAGAAGAGAACGGTAAACTTGATGATGACTTAGCAAAGTGTGTGAAGATATCAGAATGTTTAATCCATATGCCTTAAAAACCAATAAAATGTCAAAGTAAATTAGATTCAAAATCCTGACAACAAAACATATAATATACGGGCCGAATCTACCGAAACTGCAGACAAGGTTTTAGGGTATTTCCTATTGCAAACGATTACCTACAGTACATTATTAGAATGCATTAAAACGGTTAAACAATGCAAAACACAGCTTTTACAGCCATAGAACAGAATCGGTTTCGTGTCGAACCACATTTGGTAAGGCTTTTATAGACGTGCTGCAATGTTATCGCGAAGATAATACAGTGCAAGTATATTAAATACTAGTTTCTGCCCGCGGCCTCACCGCGGCTTTGCAAGAGCGGTGTAAAGTTATTAATATCCTATAAAAACTGATTTATGCGATAAAATTATGTTTCATTCAAGGCCTTTAACTGCCTGTAGGTATGCAAATTTCAGCCTGATCCGTTCAATACTTTTGGCGTTAATTACTTCTATGCCGAACTAGAAGTAAAGTACCAACGCTGTGCGTCTGAAGACCGCCTTACCAAACAGGTTCCTAGGTACTTTGGAAGTTTAATCTTAGCTTAGTTTGAATTTCAAATTCAGGTAATAGAAGGTTCGCCGGGAGCGTATTCATAGTGAGGAAATCTCTTTTTAAATATAAAGCGCCTGCCTTACATTTGAATATTGAAAACAAAACGGAGTTGCAGGTACCTTACCTACCGGCTACAAGGGTCGTTATCTCGACAGCTTCACCGACTCAAAATGTTTCCATTTTTATTAAGGGAATGTTATCGGTATTTCTGATCTCTTAGTTTACATTGTTTGTTAGAACAAACTCTTAATAATAATCAAACTTGATGGAGTTTTCATTTACTTTATATAATAGATAGCGATTTTTAATGATTTCCAAACTCAATCATAAGAATTCCAAACAAATTAACTTTATCCAAGAATTCCGATGAAACATTACAAAGAACTTGAACTTTGTGAAGTTGGTATATAATTTAGTAAAAAATGTAGAGAAGATAATTAAAAATAAAAATGAAGTAGGTACTGGAAGAAGGTTAGACATCAAAGCGCTTCTAACGAATTAATTCAATCTCCCGGAGTAGTCCGGGTAATGTTCCCCGGCTGTGAGGTACCGGGAGAAGCCGGTGGCAGGCGCAGGGTTCATGAGATTATTTTTGATCGGAGATTAGTTATTGAAGCTCGTCGCTTCCTGGCGATAGACCTCCGAGGTCAAACATTTTATAAGAATCGTTTTCTGTCACACTGCTGGGTAAATATTTCCCGCCCCTATTCCAATTCTCTTCTTGATTCTATTACGATTTCCCGCCACTATGGTCCAGTCTTTTAGGCGCAAGTCTCTACGGAAAAGACCGATGTTTTGGCCTGCCATCTTTAGAACCATTAAAAGATTTTATCGGCTGGTTGATCATCAGACTTCCGGCTGTTTCAGTAGGTAAGTACTTAAATTTAAATTCAAATTTTGCAAAGCATTAAAGACACCACCCGGAGACTTCACCGACATTTACAAAATGCCCGTTTAATAAACACAACCCATCTCGCTTCTACCTTATTTCTCATCGCGTCAGTAGACAGGCAGGTACTTATTTTAGCAGGCTTTGTTCATCTTCCTAGTAGGTACCCAGTTTCCCATAAATTAAAGTTGGCAAATGGTCCCTGATGAAACAAAACTTGGAAATTTCGGGGCATTTTTAAATTGACAAGAGGAGAGACTACCCTTTTACCCGGAGCGGCGGGAATCAAACATTTACAGGCTTTTTAATGTTAGATTTTCATTAAGTTTGTAGCCAGCTCCCGGGCGGAAGAGCCTCTCATAATTATGGCGCAAATAAAAGAACATTGCTAATTTATTAAATCATCATTAATCTCAGAATCTTAAAAGATACATAGTAATAGTATCTTACTTATACATAGGTATCTCAAAAGTTATGCGTACAATGAGATTATGTTTTGAAAAGATGTCTGTTTTAAGAAGCCCTTATATTTTGAACCAGTTATTAATCTGGATGTTTTTTCAAGCATAATGAAAAAGGAAGTAAACGAGGTGTTGCGTTGTAAAAAGTCTCGATGGTGGCATACTACAGTACAAAGTGCAGGGCGGGCGCTAATCGCTGCGGCCGCAGGAATGCGCTGACGGGCGCACGCGAGCGACGGTGACCATTCTGCACTTACTGATGAATACATTTACATTTTTACTAAACAAATACAAATGTCAAACACACGTGCAACATTTTATGCATTAGACACAGTGAAAGCTGGACTCTAGGCTGAAGGTTGTGTGTTGTTGGGTACGCGCAATTTTTAAATTAAAGCCACAACATTCTTTTTTTTGTTTAGACGCACAAAACATTAAATAATCACAAAATAAACAGAATTTAAATAATATGGGTTTAGAACTTGATCATTTCACAAATTATGTGCATACTGAGAATCGTACGATCAAAACGTGTAGAACAAAACATAAAAATAAAAGCTTGAAATAAAATAATTAAAAACGGATAAGTACCCAAATCTTAATATAAGTAAACTTACATAAGTGCTCATGCCATTACATCACTCTTTAAGGGGATTATTTAAAAAATATGACAGAAATAGCGATAAATTTATGACAACGCACCATAAAAGTAAAGTAAAAGTAAAAAATCATTTATTTCTTTAGGCTTACAAAATAAGCACTTAGACAAGTCATATTTTATATATAAATTATTATCAAATAAAATTATTTTACTGTTCACTTCAATTTTTTGTCCACTAGTGGAAGAAGTGAAAAGAAACCACTAGCATGTTCATCTCTTATATGTCTAATACATTGTTATTTGCCTATTTAAGTCTCAATATAACATGATTCGATACATGTCAATATTTAAGTAAAGCTATGCACAAAAACAATTTACTTACATACTATTGTCGGTGCGAAACTGAGCGACATCTGGCCAAGCATTAACATCATTGAGATAATCATTTATGGAGACACAGAAAGCCTTCTTGATGAGATTTAGTTTTATGTAATTTTTAAATTTACGAATAGGGAGCTCAGTTGCTTCAGATGGAAGCTTATTATAGAAGCGCACGCTATTGCCCATAAATGATTTCCCTACCTTGTGTAATCATGGGATGTGTAACTTGTTCTTGTTTCTTGTATTTCTATTGTGAACATCACACTTTTTCATAAGGCTATCCTTATTTATGTGGGTATACATTAAATTTTCATAGATGTATTGCGATATTACAGTCAGAATATTAATGTTTTTAAATAATTCCCTCAAAGAATCTCGTGGCTTTAATTTATAAATAGCGCGTACCGCCCTTTTTTGAAGAACAAATATGGTCTGGATGTCAGCTGCCTGTCCCCAAAGCAAAATACCATAAGACATAATACTATATATATATATATAACCTAGCTGTGTCTTCATTGGTAATATATCTAATTGTTCGAACTGCATAAGCTGCTGAACTAAGTCTACCTGCCAGAGCCTCTATTTGCGACCTCCATTGAAGAGAAGAATCAATATGTAACCCTAGGAATATAGTAGAGTCTACAAGGTGAACAATCTCATCCTTCAGCATTATTTTTGTTGGGAGTTCTCTTACATTCGGTAGCATGAATTTTATACATTTAGTCTTTTTAGCATTGAGTAGTAGGTTATTGGCGGTGAACCAATCTAATATTTGTGAAAGCGAATTATTTACATCGTCATAGTTATATTTATTTCTATCAACTTTAAAAATAAATAAAGCATCAGCAAATAAGACTATATCACAAAGATCTCTTGCTAAAAACGGAAGATCATTTACATAAACTAAAAATAAAAAAGGACCTAATATTGCTCCTTGCGGGACGCCTAGTTCAAGTTTTGATCCTCTAGATCTTTCTTTACCAATATTTACTTTTTGGACTCTATCAGCTAAATATGATTGCATAAGGTCCAGTGCCTTGTTATTAATTCCATAGTGTTCCAACTTCCTAATTAGTGTACCATGATCCACAGAGAGAAGAAACAAGAACAAGTTACCCATCCCATCATATACATACATAGATTACGTAAAGTAGGGAAATCATTTATGAGCAATAAATAGCGTGCGCTTCTATAATAAGCTTCCATTTCAAACAACTGGCCTTTTCGTAAATTTAAACATTTCATGAAAATTGCATTCTATTTACATTAGGGTAGGCAAAACAAACATGTAGGTATTAAACACTTAAGTGATACAATTATGCATGTACTAGTGGTTTATTTTCACTTATTACACTAGTGCACAAAAGTTTGAAGAGTGAAGAGGAAATCAGAAACACCTTATTTCTTATTTGCTAATAATTTATAGTATTTAATTTGACGTGCCTAAGTTATTTAATAAGACTAAATAAATAATATTTTTGAAATCTGAACTAGATATAATTGCGATCAAACTGTCTTGTTCACCCTTAGAGTTGAAAGTCAAAGGCTCCCCAGGTAGTCTTAAATTAATTACTGCCTCGTGGTCTTCCTACCAGTAATTTGATTCTATTAACACCAGGGCAGGTTGCAGCCGCCTAATGGGGCAGCGCGGGGCGGGCGGCGGGGCGCGGGGGGTGGCAAAGGAAATTGGCCCTTTCCATCACACCGACCACTGGCTTTAAATATTTATTGCTGTTTAAGCGAGATTCAAATTTACACTATTTTTAAAATGGGGTTCTTAAGTCGCCGTTTTAATTTATTTTTTAATGACTTACATTGCATATTTTTATCAGAGTACTGACCTCCTAGTTAGAGTGAGGCATGGTCCGGTGGACCTACTTCAGTTTGCTGAGGGGGAGGAGAGTAATTTAGACATTTTTTCTCTCTAATCTCTTTCTTTGGTTGGTCAAACGATTTTAAATTCGAATGTCATGTGGTAAAGCTGTTTGTGTCCGTTACTTTTAGGTTTTATTGTTGCTTTTAAAAACATCAAAGGCTTTTTCAATTTTTCCATGAAAATGTAACCGTCGTCAACGCTTGTCGCAAACAATTTAAATAATTAATTAATAAAAACAAGCTATTATAATAATCTAGGACCAAAGTGCTTGGAAAGACAGGTCCAACGGACCAAAACTCGACGGGGTTAAGTTGTTTCGTTTAGGAGTTCCTATGGCCACCTTCTGTCTCCACCATGAAATGAAATGAAATATAGATATGTCGGAGATCAACCTGCCGCGTTGATTCATCTGTGGTCCAGTCCGGTCTCCAACGCCATCTGTTAGCGCATTGTGGAGTGTGTAGTTCGTAAGAAACGTCAAGTAGACAAATGTCATTGTCACTTGAGTGATAGTAGTAGGAAACGTCAAGTAGACAACTGTCATTGTCACTTGGGTATGGTCAAGACAGAGGGTCAGTGAGGTTAGGATGGACGGTGAGGTGTGGACTTTGTTGGCGACTTCCGAGCAGAGCACTGGTCCCGTCTGGCCTCTGTCTTGAACTTGCCGCGTTTCACTATTAGCGGTATTGTACGTAGCGAAGTGATCAACCAATAAACATCTGGACTACACATACGTTGCATTTCTTTATTGTGGACTTCGAGGCATGTCTGATGCTCCGAACGGCAGGCCTCGGGACCCTTCCCCGTCAGATATATATTTATATATATTGCTTTATCTGAAATGAAATGAAATGAAATGAAATGAAAGTTTATTTCCTTAGGCTTACAAATAAGCACTTAGACAAGTCATATTTTATACTATTCATTATTATATTGATGTTCACTTCAATTTTTTGTCCACCAGTGGAAGAAGTGAGAAGAAACCACCAGTATGTTCATAACTTATGTGTCTAGTACATAGATTTGCTTATCTGTAAGTTGTTAGATTTTGAGTTGGAGCAAAACTCGTTCCAAGCTTTTTTATCTTCTAGATAATCTGATATTTTGTAATAAGCCTTTTTACAAAGAATATGCTTCACAATTTTTTTAAATTTATTTATTGATAATTTTTGCAACTCACTTGGAGTTTTGTTGTAGAAGCGTATACATTGCCCTTTAAAAGATGCACTTATCTTATGTAGTCTAGTTGTGGGAACAGCGAGTTTATTCTTATTTCTAGTATTTACATTATGTATATCGCTTTTTTTATTGAATCGATCGATGTTTTTATGAGTGTACAACAAGTTTTCATAAATATATTGACATGGTACTGTCATTATGTTTATTTCTTTGAATTTATTACGTAGGGATTCTCTGGGACCCATATTATAGATCGCACGAACAGCCCTCTTCTGCAACACAAAAACGGTGTTTATATCTGCAGCGTTCCCCCACAATAGTATGCCATAAGACATAATACTATGGAAGTAGCTGAAATAGACTAGTCTAGAAGTATCAACGTCTGTAAGGTGACGGATTTTTTTAACTGCATATGCTGCAGAACTAAGTCTCTTCGATAGCTTATCTATGTGTGGGCCCCATTGAAGTTTACTATCTAAGGTTATTCCTAAGAATACGGTATTGTCTACAATTTCTACCGTTTCTCCTTTTACGTTTACATCAGCCTTAACTTGTTTTACATTAGGTAGAATAAATCTTATACATTTTGTTTTTGTTTCATTAAGCAAAAGATTATTGATACTAAACCAATGGACTACTTTTGAGATTGCAGTATTTACATCGTCGAAATTTGTTTTTTGTCGATTCATTTTAAAAATTAATGAAGTATCATCAGCAAACAATACAATCTCATGATCATTCTTTACAAGATGAGGCAGGTCGTTAATATAAACTAAAAATAGGAAAGGACCCAAGATAGAGCCTTGCGGTACACCCATTGAAACCACAGACCCTTTAGATCGTTTCCCATTAATGTCAACTCTTTGTATCCTATCACTCAAGTAAGATGTAAGAAGATCCAAAGAGCTGTCCCTTATTCCATAATGATGTAGTTTCCTGATTAATGTTTCGTGATGAACGCAATCGAATGCTTTTGACAAGTCACAAAAAACGCCTAAAGCATCTTGCGACTTCTCCCAAGCATCAAAAATATGCGATACCAACTCTACACCGGCATCAGTAGTTGACCTGCCACGAGTAAACCCAAATTGCTTACAGTGTAGCAGGTCATTGCCATTAAAATGTCTAAGCAATTGGTGTAAAATCAGTCTATCTTTATTTACCAAACTTAGATTAGTGTGCCAAATTTTAGCTCAATCGGTTGGATAAATGGTCTAGAATTCAATTGCAAGATTTGTCTTCACACAAACTAATAAGGCAAGTGGAATAAAGGCTTGGAAACTATATTATTAAATTACTGAATGTGGTTTTATTTATAATACCTACTCGCGTGTAAATCAACCACGGGGCAGTAGCTAGGTAAGTAACTACTAGCACCTATAGATTGGTGCAATACCTATTGTTCTTGCGAATGGCCTTAACTTGGAAGAACTAATGAAGTTATTCAATCGCTTTCCTTTCAAGAAACCCATTTAAACTCTCAGCACATTGTGTCAGATGAAAACCTGCTTCTCTTTGTGTTCTTAAATTTTTCTATAACTTGTTACTTTCCTGCAACAAATGACTGATAGACGAACACTCGCTGTACAATAAATGCAATATAAATATACTTTATTGTTCACTGGATACAGATCATTACCAAAAGACATTACATGCGACAAGTACAATGAGCGCTCTTACTCTTATCTCTTCCAGTCTCTTCCGCTACCTGTGGAAACGTATAATTAGCCGTTACTTAAACACTGTGTTTAGTATTTAGTTACCTAGCTGTTAGTTTTCCCAAAATTATAAAATAAATAAAATAGTTGTAATTATAACACAAATCTTTTTAAAAGTTGTACTGTGTGTGTTGTGTTGTGGATCAAAGGCAACCATACTTTCGCATGAAACCATACAACTGTAAATGACTTGAGTCCTGTGCTAACTCGTGTGACTTGTATTGTATTGTATTTATTGTTATAATGTCGGTGTATTCTCACAGGTGTACTTGTCTGAGAGGTGCCTCCTGTAAGAACATATGTGGCTCTGAGATGTCATTGTGACATTATCTGAGATCTTTCTTATTTTGTAAGCATTATACATATTATGTATGTTCGTTCGGATGCTGATTCTTGGAAACATCCTATCCTACTAGTAATTACAAGGCGGATGAATGGTGAATGTTTTTGGGTGCTTATTAACGAAGCAAGACAGAGTACCTACCTAGCTTATTTCAGTATGTAGTACTGACAAGCTAGATATCTCTTCTTGAAGATCGCGCAGGGGCTAGGTGGTAAAAATTTAAAGCTATTCTTTCGTTTCAAATTTTCTTTTTAATTTTGTCCCTACCGGGAGCCATGTACTGATTGGACACGAGACTAATCCAAAACGGAGCATTGTCAAAATCAAATTCGCCGCCTAACTTACATACTTACCTTTACATCATAAATTAGTAGAACACCAAAGTCATACTCGTAAGTATTAAACTCACCGTACTGTGGACACGTGGTCAGACGGCCTGCTGGGGATTGCTGAAGACATCATGCAGCATGATGGCCGCGCAGCATCATCGGTCATTCTATCTGTTATCACGATCACTGAAACTCAACTAAAATGTATTTCAGTAGATACAATAGATGTAACCGTAGAAAAAATGCGATTCTTGAAATTGACCTGGAAATAAAATGATATAGTTAATTTAAAGCCGCTTCGATATGTTCTTACTCGTAGTAGCAAGTAAAGAAGCGACAAGGGAACCTTAGCCTGTTAGTTGTCATTGTGTTAGTTGGCGCAAAACCCGTCCCAAGCTTTTTTATCCTCCTGATAATCTGATATTTTGTAGTAAGCCTTTTCACAGTGAAAGGTTTTTACTATTTGTTTGAATTTATTCACTGAAAATGTATGCACAGCTTTTACTATGTCCTCTTTTTGTATTGAAAGTTTTTAACAAATGAAATTAGACTAATTACAGCTTAAATGAAAGTATACCCGTTTAACCATTGTTTCAAGTCTGTAGCTCTGTGGGCGAGTTCGGCGAGCTCGGCGAGCTCGGCGAGCTACGTGCGGTGACAATGGAAAAGCACCATTAACATTTTCCAATTGAGTTCTTCGACAGTGTTCTTTAATTAACTGGTTGTTCCGACATGTTGCACAGAAAGCGGGCACCGACTAGCAGCATGCAGGCAATCTTAATTTTGTCTAAGGGTTTTAGATTATTTTTTCCTTCCTTTCACTGTTAAAACAGTTTCCTTGTAAGACACAAATTCATTTTTTTAAATTTCTTTACGCTTACAAAATAAGCACTTAGACAAGTCAATTACACTGGAGGACTACCCTACACAGTTTAGGGACAGTCGTTCGATAGCAGAAATGGAGCATAAAATAATAAGCAGACAATAAAATCAGTCAGTTTTAACACTTTGATTGCTGAAATCACACGGTATGTGTTTTCTACAAGTGACTAATATGTGTAAATCCACACTAGCGCAGCGGCTGAGAAAATACAGATCTGTGTGACTCAGCACAGCCGTAATATTTTTCGAACGAAACGCATGTGCGGCGCAACACAACCGCTGTGTAGAGCGGCAGCACGAATGGCTTAGGTTAAAAAAAGATCGCAGTCGTCGTAAAAAAATAGCAGTCAAAGTGTAGTATCTCGTGTTAGCCTAAAAAATGAGTCCGATATGCATCGGAGGGGTACAGATAATATATAGTGTTTGCGGTAGACTTATAAACCGAAGAAACAAACAGTTTCAGTAACTATAAGAGCGTACTACTTGGTCGATAGCCGCCCGCGTGCGGTGTGACTGCGTCCACCGTGAGTTAATTATAATGAGTCGCAGTGATCGCGCTTTGTCCCGGCACAATGTGGCGTCGTTCTGTCGCCCCCAGTGTCGTCGCCGCCATTTGTGCGCCCGTGAATAGAGCGCCTTAGTTCGCGACCTCCTGAATAGATAGCCTTAGTTTATTCGCGAGGTGAATATGTATACAATGAATATACGGTGCCGGTTTCCTATGTAGACGAGGATATATTAGGTTGTCTGGGAGATATGCTTAGAGGTTCTAGATGATTTATTTTTTTGTATAAGGCGCATTGTTCATCTGATGATGTCGGAGTGACCCAAAAGGGAGGTTCCAAATAACATTTTTCTATTTAGATTTATTAATTCAACAACTTTAAAGCACAGATTATGTAATGTTATTAATTTGCTATACATCATACTAAACTAATAAATTTACTAACAAAATTAAAACTTAAAGTAAGCATGAAATAGTACATTTTTTAACAAATGACCAAATCACCCCATTATAGAGGTTGATATAACCCCAAGCGTAGCAACATGGCGCAGCATTACAAGACCGAGTTATAAAGTGAAAAGTAACTGGGTGCTGTTATAAGTTTAGGTACTGGGTTCATTTATCTATGACATTCGAAAGGCACCTGATTACTTGGATATAGATATGAAAGAGGGAGCTAATCCGATGAAAAGCTTGAATTTTGAGAAAGCAGGTCAGAGCTCGACAAAGTTCCGAATGAGACGGAAGGTAGAAATTGATATTCGAAATTGATAAAGTAGCTTCCCAGTCAACTAGAGTTCAAACAAAATCCCAAGTTGCACTTACTTATGGAGTCGCCGCGCGGGGCAGTGCTGCCACTGCGCAGAGTTATTTTCAAAAATCATTATATAAGCCTACGACGAGTTTTTTTATTCTACATAAAAACGGAAAACCACTATTCTTACTAATTTCCAGTAAATACTTGGGTGGAATTCAAATGGTAAGTTTTTTAGCTGTGGAAAGGTTTGTGTGACAAGAAAAATTAGCGAGCGTAAATAAAGTGAGTAAGGCACATTTAAAATTAAGACTTGTTGTAAGTTAGCACACAGTTAGATTTTTTGTTTTTAATATTAACTGTATATATTAAAGTTATTTAAATACCAAACAATTTAAAAAAAAATCACAATGTAACAGTAGCAGCACCTGTCTGCCGCTACCACCTTAAGTTAAGTAGGAAATGTTCCCGCAAACAATCGGGAAGACCCACGCGCCCTTAATGGATAGAAAATGGATAGAGCAGTCGGAAAAACATTGGAGCAAATTTTGCATCGTCAGTGCATCGGACATAGAGACGATGGAAGCACCTCCCGGCTCAACCAAACATACAGTACTAACAATCATTGTTTATACTTACTGGTACACACTCCGCACACCATCATCTAGCCCCAAGCTAAGCACAGTTTGCGTTATGGGTACTAGATAACCTGATATACTTAAAACAATACATTTCATAATAGATATTTTTTATTATACATAGAAAACGACCAGAACACCCGAGACAAATATCTGCAGATCATACACACAATTGTCCCGAGTCAGAATCGAAACCGCAACCTCCCGCGTCGCAAGCGGACCTTCGTCCACCGCGCCACAGAGGTCGCCAGAGTGTTGCGGAGTATAGAGAGGACCCTAGCGGCCTTGTGATGAGACCGTATCGTATCTCAGGTCGTCACCGCGGCGGCACCAGCCTCCACTTGTAAGATGATCTTGTAATCCGTTCCTAATACAAGTGGGTCGCTCTAAACCGGCTCGCGCGGATTCGGTATTATCAGGTTAGATCCGGCGATACAAGGTGGGATAGAGGATTTACCTGGATTTACTTGGTTATGATTATTTTGTATATTTTTAGGATGATTGTGCCTGTCTGAGGCGGAGGAGATCAAACGTGAGGCTTCACGAGAGGACGGTTTGATGTAACAAGTTTAGACGGGGGGAGAGATTTTGAAAGGGCTTTTTGTTGCTAACCAAAAGAATAGTTTATCACGAGGTATGGAGGTCAGTCCTGATCGTTGATATTAATTTGGTCACAGCTTTGAATTTTTACTCAACTCCACATGGTCAAATCTTTTCTCGTCAAAGCAATTCTATACCATCTTCTTCGCTAGTTATATTTCAGTTCGCTCGAACTATTCTCCAGCCAAACTGAGAATACTATATTTGTAAACATAGCTCCTATCACTGTCTTGTTGTTGATAGAATTTGCACTAGGTAGGTACTTGTCGATTTCAGCTCTTTACTACAATTCATAATGATGAAAAATAATTTTGCTCCTTGAGTTCAGCCAGTCTTCTTCCGCCTCCTAAGGTGCCGCATCCAGCGCCGCGCAGCATTGCCCCATCGCGGCCCTTGGCTCCACTCCAGCGCTATGGAATTTAATACCGACCACTGAATATTTATTTATGATAATACATAATGATTTATGCCTGGATTACTTTCAGCTAATAATTCTTATTGATCTTGTTGCGAGTTTGCGTCTCGTCGGCTCGGGAGATTGAGGACTGGTACATTACTACTGAGTGTAACTACACCTTTATTTCATGCAATAAAATATAGTTTTATTTCCTTTACTTTACAATATACACACAGATGAGAAGTTGCCTATGTTTCCTGGAACTAAGTTTGTAGCGCTGAGCTCTAAAGTTATTCCTAGTATTTACCAAAGTTTGTCTAGATAGTATTTTATTGCCGCGCGTGCGCTCCGCTTACAGATCTCTTACTGATGTGGACCCTCAGATCCTCAGGCCGCCAGCGATTAGTGACAAGTTCCTATAGTAGCCTCGCTGGGCTATACAGCGAGTGGGCGAGTGCGGCGGGCGAGTACTTGCGCCACTCGGTTAGCGCCGAGCGTATAGTCACAGTACACATATAGAAGTATAGTCCAGCGTTGCCGGTGTGGATCTTTTTCGTTCCGACGCACTGAGCGAGTTATATCTTTGATAGTTGTTGTGGCTGCGACAAAATAGAGACTCGCGGCGGAATGCGGCAGTGGCAACGGCCAGCAGCGATCAACTATTTTTCAAACATCCAAATGCTTTACAGGAATCTTGGACACGTCACAAATATAATATGCCTACACATCTACATAATGTGTCTCTTATATTTACACGCAATCTATATCTTTTGACGTTTGTTGAGCGAGAAAATACATAGGTGATAGCTAATCGCTTGCTCGCTGGCCGCGGCTCGGGCTGGTGAGGCCGAGTGCCTCGCGCGTGGCATGGGTAGGTACCTAAATCCAATTTGATCTTGATTGAGTTTCATATAATAACAAAAATGATCAGTTTATTCGACCTAGAGTAAAAGCTAACATAGGTAACCGTGCTACCAACATGTAGATACCTACTAAATAAACTAGTTATCGTCATTAATATTCAAATGACCGTTCGCTAATAGTGCTTAGCATGCGGTTTGCGTAACGATAACATTTGCGCTGACAGGCTGTCAGCACGCGGACAGCATAATGATGCAGTTCTGCTGATCCAATGAAAATGCTGACATGCTCGATAGTTGCCAAATCAATGTCGTTCATGTTTTATTAAGTTTCCTATTAGAGACTAGTCCGTGCGAGGCCGCGGGTTAATATAAAAGCTCCTTCAAGGCACAGCTAGTGGCATCACCGGCTATCATAAAAACTTCCTCGATCAACGTCGCGCGAACAATGCTAATTACACAAAAATTTTATTTCAAGACGTTTTCAAGAAACTTTGTTAAAGGATGGAAATTGCCAAAGGCAAGGATTTTCCTTTGTTTGTCGACTGGAAATATTTATCTTTTTATATCCAAGGGTTACAACACTCACTAGGAACGATGGAAAGTTTGTTCAAGTACAGTCAACGGTAGGGATTGGTTCATGAATGTGGAAGATGGGATTATTCCTGTTGTCCACAACCTAGATATCCCCTAGATATCTAGGAATAATACTGGAAAATGTATAATAAATGAAATAAATAATGTTGGACAATCCACACAGCATCATCTAGCCCCAAGCTAAGCAGAGCTTGTGTTATGGGTACTAGATATATATATAGACTGATATACTTAATACAATAGATTACATAGATAGATATTGACGACCAGAACACCCAGAACAAATATCTGCAGATCGTACACACAATGACGATGACAACCGATGTGGCGCGGTGGGCGAAGGTTCGCCTGCGGCGCAAGAGGTTGCGGGTTCGATTCTCGCCTCTAACAATTGTGTGTACGATCTGCAGATATTTGTTCCGGGTGTTCTGGTCGTTTTCTATGAATAATAAAAAATATCTATCTATGTAAAGTATTGTATTATGTATATCAGTTATATAGTACCCATAACACAAGCTCTGCTTACCATGGGGCTAGATAACGCTGTGTGAATTGTCCAGCATTATTTATTTATTTATTTTATTTAATGGTGGGAATCGAACCCGCAACCTCCTGCGCAGCGGACTTTCGCCCACCGTGCCACAGAGGTCGCCATGTCTGGAAGGTCTATGTCCAGCTGTCGTGTTTTGATTGATGTGATGATGATAGGATCAGTACCGAGTGGCTCACCTCTCACAGTTTCGGTACAACTGTAAGGTTGGCGGACCATGGGGACGAGGCCCTGCACATAGGACCCCTACAGCGCACACTACCCACGCACACCCGGGACGTTACTCTGTTATAATTACACAGCACATTTCGATCGGACTGCTCAAACTCCTGTCCTCAGCAAACGGCCAGGGCGTGTCGGTCTGCCTACGACGAAGGGTTCCGTTCTATTGAGTGGTGGCTAAATAGTGGTTATTTTGTCTTTTCTGAGTAGAAAACATAAAATGAGATCATAGTCAAGATGACGATGACGTCAGGTTCGCCCCTGAGTTATGACCGTGAGTCATGTTAATTAAACGCAAAATTTAAATTTTCGTTCAAAGTCCCTCGGCTCGAACCAAGTAATTTTACCAAACTTGAAGGTACTGGTTTCTAAAAAAATGAATCTTACCACAAAAAACACTTGCAATCCTTGCAGACAACAAACGCTGACATAGTCGATTTTTTTGGGAATATTATATGATTTAGTTTCTTAGAAATTACCCTGAGTTTGAGAGCTTACGTCCGGCCGGATATAATAACAAAAATAAAGCGTGTTAAAAACCTGAGTGCTGGTGTAGTGCTGGTGTGGTGTATTTTTTCCTATTCCAGCCAAAAACAGGTTTATTTATGTAGTTATGTAAGAGAGCAGAACGTTAACACGCAACAAACACTAAGGATACTCGTTCCGTAAGGTACGAGCTCGCCTGCGGAATTCCAAAACCCGGCAAAACGTAAAGCCCTTCAAATGGTAAGACCTGCGGAGCCGCGCGCGACCTCTTGCCATCATCCGGGTAATCCAGAAATCATCTTTGTCCCTTTGCTCGTGAATTGTCGCTCTTCATTACATAAATGATGTGTCCCCCGCGCCCCGCCGCCGCGCCGCCCCGTGCCCTATTGTGTGCGTGTCAGCTTTGTCATACAAATTGGGTTCTGTTAATTTGGTTTCCGAAACACGTGGATTTTTTGTGAAAACGTATGCTTGGGATTGACAAAAACTCGAGGAAAAACTTGACGACTGCTCAAACCCGCGCCCGTCAATGATAAAATGAAATGAGGTCAACCCGGCATTTTATAAAGTTTCCCTGCAAAATATATGAAACAAAACACTATAACAGTTTGTTGGTGTCAGTCTCCGTACCTACATCTTTTGAAAGAAATTCTAAGTTTTCTTTATTGAAGACCGTAACTGATTAGGATGCATGTAAAGAAAAAAACCTTTTTAATATTATTTATCGGATACCTGTTTGTTTCCCGACTTTTCTATCGCTAGATCGCGTTGTAGCAATCTCGAAACTTACTAAAAAGTTCTACCTACATAAAACACCTCTTCACTTTCGCTTGTAGTATTTAATCCGCCAACCTGCTAGAATTGTAATATCGATAATGAAGTAAGCAAGAATCTTCCTCAGAGATAAGATCTCGGCGCACAGCAGCCGCCGCGGAATCAGCTTGAACAAACAGTCAGCTGGCTGGTTCACCGCCGTAGACCACAGCTTCCGAGGATGCTAACTGACGACTTGCACCAGAACAAGGAAAATCTTAACTCACTATAGAGATAAATTAATTTTAAATTATTTTAAAATGGTGGACTATTCACACAGCATTATCTAGCCCACGCAAAACAGAGCTTACGTTAAGGGTACTAGAATATAATAAGAAACTTATGTACTTACTTAATAAATTACAATACATAGATACTTTTCATTATGCAGAGAAAACCCAAAAAACCCGAACTGAATATCTGCAGATCGTACAAACATTTGTGGATCCCGTGCTGGAATCGAACATAATATTTCTTTTCAAATCTGCTAGTTGAGCCGCCCCATCCGTTGCTATCCTTCCCTCGCTATCTAAAAATATATGCTAAATCAAATCAATCAAATCACAATCATTTCAGATTTCAGACACAGAAAACACACACAGACAATAAAAACACAGAAAACCTGAAAATACACTAAAAAATATGAATATGTCCATTGTCCAGTAATGTATGAGGGGGAGGTGGTTGTGTCCAGCCTTTCTGCAATGACCTGCAAGTAGCTGGTAGCGCGGCCGCGTACCATGCGCATCAGGCTAAGCTTTTTCTACATTCACCTAGTAAATCCCAGTCTCCGATCCGAACTTGAACAGCTGAGCTTCCTAATGGCAGCTCTAATGCCGGCCGGTGGAGACTGCTCCGCGGCACATCAGGCGCTGTCGGAGGCAGTGTTTGGAGTTCCACTGTTCAGGGCAAACCCGGAGTTTCGTCATAACTAGCGAATTCATGTTCATTACTCGGAACGGACTTAAGATTGTTTAGAAGGTGCAGTGAATAGGTACCTGCACGAATTACTTAGCATACCTAAACTTGAAGCTAATGCCGCTCAACGACCCTTACCCCAATAAGCCCAGGTAATCCATATATGATTGATGATATTCTATTAATTTTTAAAATAAACCGGCTAAGTGTGAGTCACTTTGCATACGGATGGTTTCTTACCATCGTACATAAATAACTATTTCGCAAAAGGAACCTAAAAAAATATTATAAAGTTAAAAGCTATCATAACGCGGCGCTCCTGAAATGTATAGGGAACAAATTATCTAAACTGTATAGAAACCTGAATGATCAAAACATATACAAAAAATTTAAATGTTAATATATTGAGTAATGTAATCTTAAAGTGCTATTATTTAATTTTGCAAAGGTATATTTATTTGTTACCTTCCATACACATGTTTTTGGGCAACGATAATATCTTCATCTTCATATTAGACAATTTCTCTCACGTTAAAGCTAAAAATCGTAAAAGAAACAGCTGCCACCTATCCCCCCCCCCTCCCCTTCCCCTCCGCCGGCATAGGGCTGGCTCCTCCATGTACAATCAAAGTTATTATCAACTTTAATTAAAACCCGACACGAAGGGCTAAGCGACATGTCCATTCAAATGAGCGGAGCTGCCTCGATCCGAGGCAGGCTTGTAAAAACACGTCGGAATTGAGGCACGTTGTAAATTTGCCACTTGTTTATGGCGCAGATTGTTCGGGTGTCCCATTTTTGTTTAATTTATAGACTTCCCCCTCCCCCACCCCCATGTTGGAGGTACTAATTTCCGGAGGAAATATCTTGGTTCGTCGTTTGTATCGGGAACAACAATTTTTATCTGATTCTTACACTGTATGATATAGATTTTGCAAGAATATAGAAGAAGTAATGCGGCATGTGTCGTAGGTATTCTCACAATGCTTCCAACGTTAACCGAGAAAATGCTGGTTTATGGTGAACCAGCTTATGGCTTAGATATGTCCGAGGATTTGCTTGCTTCCAGCATTATTATATTATGATAGGAACAAGACCGACAGGCATATTTTGGCATCACACTAATACTATAAATCCGAAAGTTGTATGGATGCACAGAATAACTATTCTATATATATATATAACTCTATGACTGTTATATATATATATAGAATAGTTATTCTGTGCATATAGCAGAGTGATAGTGTCATATAACTATTTGCATGATTTCGTTATCGAATTGTGAAACCAAAATGTGTGACAAGCATAACACTTCACTGCTTTGACAAGTGTACGTATACGAATGGGACATTGAGACTTTTAAGTTGGAATGTTTTGGCAACACCTCGTTTGTGTATAGGTACCATTGTAAGTGTTCTTATTTTATGTATACCTACAGGATTTTTTTTTGGTAATTCAATGACACTGCGTGAACTGCATGTTCTGCCCATTACCACGAACATGTTCTGCCCATTACCACGAACAATTTCTACGTACTCACATCTACTTATAAGTAGCCACTTGCAATAAAAATATATGTGTAAATGATTGTTTGTTTGTGCATTTTGTTATTGAATCGGAGGCCGGTTTCAAAGCATATAAAAAAATACCTGAATACCAAAACCTGTGCAATCTATTCCCGTGCTACCATTATTTTCTGTAAGCTGGCGATTTTATTAAATGAATGTTAGGATCAAATCTCCACCCGCAATAAAACGTCTCTGCGCAAAGATTCCTGCACAAAAGGCTACATTTCAGTTCTCGTCGCCTGAAAGTTTGATTAAGCCTTCTATTGTAATTCTGTAACAGTTCTCTCGGCGCTGAGCCTTGCGAGAAGCGGGGAAAGACGGGTGACGACGCTTTATAAATACAGTGCTGGGATTCCTCTGGCACAGGGCAGGTGGGGTTGGCTGGTGAAGACACTAGCGCTGACACTGCACGTGTTTTAAGTTGTAGTTTGTTGGTAAAATACGGGACTACGAACGTCATTACTATGACTCAAAGTTCCTTAAATAATGAAGAATAAATAAAACATACCTCAGAAAGCAACATTTAATAGTATGTGCACATGGGCATTATATATTCGTAAGGCGTATGTTATCTGTAATGTTGTTGCCCACTAAAACTTTCAGAATGAAGCTTTACAAAATTCATCTCCGGTGTGCATACATCCTTAGTGTAGATTGAATCAACATTTAGGAGAATTTGTTTGTAAAGACAGGTGGCAAGTTTTCTAGAAACTAGTGACATTTTGCATGTTTTTGTCAAAATAATTCGCTGATAGATACAGTATACCACTGACAGTCATCGGCTGTGGCCGCAGTAAGAAAGGCAGCAGTTTTCGTCTGTGTATTTATATTTTATTTCTATCTGTGATAAGGATAACCAATCGGCCCGGCGTGGTCAGTTTACCTAAACCTCCCTTAGATAGAGAAGGCACGTCAGCAACCATTCCCCTATCAGCTAGACCCTGAGACCTCGCCAGCCGCCAGCGGGTACAATAAAACTGCAGCCTGTAGAGACGCTCAGTCTAATTGTGCGACCTAGGTTCCTCTGCGGTACTATGAACGTTCTTATTATTATTGGTTATTACCTAATGCTTAAACTTAATGAACACCTGCACCATTCTCGCTAAGTGAGCTAAGTAAATAATTTACAATAAATAGCGTTGTTTGATTTGGGCCGGACAATACGTGTCAAAGTGTCCGAAGTTCCCTATAGTTTCATAAAACATTGTACCAAAAACTCGATTCCATCGGCTTAGTAACAAGTAACAACGGCTA
Organism: Eupithecia dodoneata; assembly: GCA_947044415.1. Classification (NCBI taxonomy): domain Eukaryota; kingdom Metazoa; phylum Arthropoda; class Insecta; order Lepidoptera; family Geometridae; genus Eupithecia; species Eupithecia dodoneata. The sequence goes on from OX345671.1 coordinate 11,696,965, forward strand.
GCATTCAGCAGTAGAAATTGTTTACGAAGAATGAAATGTTACCAAGAAATGCAGAGAATTTGGAATTCTTCTATTATAAGATTAATAAGCCTTGCGAATTATAACAAGTAAGCTCGAGTCCCAAATCTCTACAGCTCCCCTCTCATTACAGGCAAATGTTTTAATTCCCCGATATTTTCCGCCAGATTGCCGGCGAGGCCAGCGCGTCTCTAATATAGCGGCCGTCATAGTCTGTACCTACTTCTAGTATGAGTTTGTAAAAAACCTAAACGAAAATGTTTTCGACAACGTCACATTTTACTACCTATTGCTTACTAAGTTGACACTCGTAACTGCAAAATGCAACAAATCACTCAAAATCTTTCGAATACCATAATAGAGTGCGTACAAAACTATTCGATTGCCGTAATAAAACGAGGAGCCGGTTCTCCCAACATCGGTGTGCTGCAGAGAGCGCGCACGGAGGGAAACGTACCCATTTGAAGTTGTTATGACTGCTCCAACTCGCATCCAACATTGGTTCAAACATTAACAACAGGTATTTATGTATTTGTACATGCTTTGTATTGTATATAATTTATTTACAATTTTAACGTCTATAATACGCCACCGTCTATACCTATACTATAACTACGTGTACGTACATCCAAAGATTGCCTGAAAGAAATCGCTCTTAGCGATAAGGCCGCCCATTGTGCATCTGTATCTTTCTTTGTTTGTTCTTTACTGTTTTTTTCCTTGTTTGATGAAAAATTAGCCCATAATAATGTATTAGCAATTGATATTCCTCTCTTGGCTCCTAGCCACCAATACTTATACAATACATATCTTTCATATTTAACTCTCACCATAAACGCATAGAACTCGTAAATACCTTCACCTCCATCGGGGTTTAAAGATCTAAGTTTAAGATCCCGGCATCTCCTTCATCTGACAGTTGCAAGAACCACCCCTTAACTCTCCGAAAGGTGCAAGTTTTACAGCTGTCCTTCGTTTAATTAAACTCTGGCTTGGCTCGCAATTACACCGCTGCAATATTGAATCTTGACACGAACTATCTTGAGATGTTCTTCAGTGCTCGAGATTAACGCTGCAGCGTATTGCAAGAGTTGGACGAGTTTGTCTGTTGATCTGTGCTTGACCTTACTGAGGTCGGAAGAAACAAAGTCTTTCGTTAGTAGTCTATCTAGTCTCAATAGATTTCTTTCCGGCCCTGGTGGGGGCGCAGAGAGGGGCCTCGAGGCTTCGCCTCATTACCCCGGCGTCAACTCGAGGGGTGACGACCCCTCGGTCCTTGGGTTTTGTGGGAAAAAGTCTGATAGAAAGGTAGTGGATAAGCTGTGACAATGTATTGTATAGGTCGTCAGGGAGCATTCTAAATGTACCTAATTAATAATTTAAACTACTTTTTTAAATAATAATTGTTTTTGAGCACAGGACTTATACAAAAAATTACCTTTAAACACCCAATCAATGAAATAAAATAAAAGATTTGAATATCAATAAGACATAATATCATTCTGCTTGTTTGCATTAAATCTATGTTTGATTTTATCAAAATATTCTCGTCTTTTGCAGTGCTGCAGCACATGAATGTGTAACCAAATTATATTTTGTGCTTCTGTAAGTTGATATGATGAGTGTTGTGTTATTGCATCTAAATACTAAATGATTATTATTAATCGCGTTAAACAGATCATTTTGTGATCGCGTTAAACACATCTGCTTCACTCGTCAAGTTATATTATTTTGAATTCAAGATCCATCGTCATTATACTTCAAGCATTTAACTGACGACAAATGATCCTTCAGAGAAATCTTGGTTCATGTATGGCTAATTATTTAACTAAGCACGACATTTCCATGAGTCGCGCGCCGCCTTGTGTATGACGTTATCATGTTGAAATAACGGCTCCGTACTGTGTGTGTGGTGACCACGCCGTAAGAACCGACCCCTATAGCTGAGGCCATAGATGTCACCGATGGACTGGCAGCAGCTTCCTCCTGAGTATATTTAAAACTTTCACAACGATCACTAATCCACCGCCACGCGTGGCGCGTACAGCAAACCCTCCTTGGTAGCAAGTTCAAAAAATAAAAATTAAATACAAATTTAAATTGAGCCTAATTTAGTGTTAGGTAAGTACTCTTCTGCATTAAAGAGATTCAAGTTTATTTTTATTTTAACATCATACTTTTTATGAGCTACTTTATAAAGCGTACACATCTTTTATACTCTCGACAATGATCAGCATCGAAAAAAGCGGTTTTCTTAAAGCAATGTTCGAATAGGCAGCAGCCGATGAAGAATTACATCGGTGAAGGAAAGTTGTTAAGGGAACTGAGCTCATATCAGCCACATAAAAATAAAAGTGTCAGGGAAATAACGACCGCAATAATCGTCAAAACATCTCAGGAAATCGAAGCGAGAGACATACACCGCAAATAATATTCCTAAAGAGATTCAACTCGAGTAAACTTACACGACTTACAGCCGATTACGAGTCGAGCTCGCGACAACTAGAGTTGGGACGAGAAGAAGCCGGGCTATTGCTTATTGGGACCCAAACAAACAATCTGGCATGCCTTATACGGCTGATAGTGATGGAATCGAAAGCTTGTTTTATCGCGTAATATCAAGACAGCACCCAGATACATTTGTAGCTTGCAACTCTTAGCTGCAATTGTATTTTGTGACAAATAGAGAGCCCAGGACTACAATGTCGATTCTCGTAATACAGAGAACGGTCATTCGTAGCTCTTTCTAGAAATAATCTGCTTTAATTTTATTCATAATACAAAAAGTAGACATCAAAAGCAGACAGATTCAGCAAGACCTAAGGAAGTATGGGAAGCAATTAACGTAGACTTATTTCCCACCACGGCGGAATTCGAACCAGCATCTTAATCCTCCTAAGCAGACCTTCGCCCACTTGCAAACAGAGGTCACTTATACCTGCTTAGAAGACTTATTGTGATATTTCCGAGTAGAGTGGGATGGCGCGGCCGCGCACACACCTCTAGTGCTGCATTATTCATGTTCAGTGTAATTGAAGTCTTTGCGTGGTGCTCCGCCGATTAATATTCTGATTAGTTTGGATCTCGCCGCTCCGACATTTATACGCGCCCGGAAACTTCCCGAGTACCCACAGACAGATCTATGATTTATAAAGTGGGTATTATGGGAGTATCTGATCCTTTTGGAGGGAATAAACTCGCTTCAGGCAGTTATGTTTGTACTTCGAAAGAACGAGGTCTCTTGATTAGCAAGGCTTTTGACAACGACTTACTAAGTAGGTCCCCAGTTCACGCGTGATCAAAATTATATGGAACTTTTTCGAATTAAGATCGTACCATATAATTATTTAAAACTTCTCGCAGTTTCACACGAGGAACTCATAGCCTAGGATACATATATGTAAATACTTACGAGTACGTCATTTCATGTCAACCAGTTTCAAGTTATTATCCTGTGAAAACGTTTTTTTATTTGACGATGGCGAATCAGAACTCAAAGTATGGAACTAAAAAGTAGCAGAAAAAAGGGTCCGATGGCGAATCGCCACTAACTCGGTTCTTTCTAGTAGCTGTGTTATTCCAGGCTTAGACCGACATGGTTGCGAAATTTCGGTCTTATCCGTTCAGTAGTTTTGGCGAGAAGTGTAGATTTACGTGTATTCAACGTAAAACATAAAGCTAATTTTGTGAGGGCTGCTTTGCCCCCGACCCTGGCCCGCAGAGGTATGATCAGTCTACATCACATTCACACAGTCTCACCAGAACCCTGACATCCATTATGGGCTTATGTTCGACGCTAACTGAGTTTCGTGGAATCTGAAAATTAAATCCTTTCTGCGATAAGTTTTCTTGGAAAATTATAAGTGGTGTTTCGTATTTATATTTCGTTCATGAAATGTACAGGTGTTATGATCAAATCATTACGACAGAAATTCCGTCTCCATTTTAGCGATTTAAATTAGAAGGTGCCATTCATTTGATTGCCATTTTTGATCACATTTATCAAAGAGCAATAAAACTGTTTTCCCATTTCATTTATTTTTCTTATAAAAAGTAAATGTATTTTATAATTGAGATTCCAGAACTTGCGAAACCTATTACAAGAATCATAACTCATAACTAGATTTACGCAAAACACATTAACTGCAAAGAAAACATCATAAACATTTTAACGATAATTTCACCGAAACATGAATTAATTAAGTTCGTTTTTAACTCGCGCCCCCAGCAGTAGCTGTTACAATATGGCTCGTGTAGTATTGAATACATTATTTATATATTATTTATTTACTGTGCGTATGTCATCTTAGGGAGTCTACACACACAAGTCGTTGAGGCGCTTCTGACAAGTTGACGAAACGCTCTGTCGACTGAGTACAATATTCATGCACTGGAATGTTTTTGTGACTTGTGTGTAGGCTCCATAAGCTCCCCGCGTGAGAGGAATCGACCATTTTATTTTTAAGTATTATTAAAATACATTGGAGAGTACAGGACTAAATCCTCTATTCTAAGCGGTTGCCCAGCCCTAGTAACTTTGGACGACCTGGGATAAATGAATGCTGGTTTAAAGCTTAAAGTGAATCCTGCGGGATGCGAGGAATGGACACTTGTTGGAACGTACGCTGCCTTGGAAGAAAGCAAATCACCTATAAATGCCTTATAATAATAACTCACCTCAATTCACCACTCGCCTCGATCGGAAGAATGCGTGCCTCTGGAATCGCCAGGATTCACTGAAATGTCTTTGACACACACAAGCGGATTACCAGCCGTTGCCAGCGTAGCAGATGCGGTGGTATGCGGATTTATCAGAGTCCAACTTTTTATAAAGATAAATTAGTGCGGGACGCGTGTTGGTTGGTCTAATGACTCGCGAAGACTCGAAGCACCAAGATGGCGGCTTCTTGCGGTCCCCTGCATGGGGCGTGTCGGTGCAATCTATACCGACTTTTGACGGATGGTTCACCAAAATAAGTTATTAAAATAAGACATTCTTAATAGATAGGTGAAATACCATCCAATCAAGACAGCGGTATAATTATTCACATTAATTTGCAAATAATCCCAACAAGCGTAACCATACATCTCAAAAAGTAAGTAATGCACGGTGACAAAAATAAAATAATAAAGGACTGAGTTTCTGTATTGATATTTTTAAAATGTGGATTTAAAGTTAGCCATCGGAATAGAATAATCCAAACGCGGAGTTAAAAGCATCCATATCGAAATTGAACAGCAAAAAGTGTTTAGCGAGAACCAACCAATAGTAACACTACCGACCGGCGACCTAACTCCAATAACAAGCAAAAACCGAACTGAAATACACTGTAACCGAGTGTACCCTGAACGGACCGGCCGCGGAACTTTACCAATCGACCGAACACTCCCCCTTATGTAAATATAAATCCGACTTTTCATATTATCTTCCTGTTATTTTAGTTTAGCTATTTCTGGGAATAGGCCGTTTTGCTTTAGGCGCGTATTTTGATTACACTCTAACCTTCCTTTTGCGGATCCCTTCTCTGTGTACTGAGTGTACAGAGTGCAAGATTGGCACATCGGACTATTACATGTGATCCGCTCATCGTCCTTACTCCTGACTAGCTTCAGCCCGCGGCTCGCACGCTTTTCCGGGATAAGAAGTAGTCTTTTTGTTATTCCACGTCAATACTACTCACATTATATAATCAATTCCAGTATAATCCGTTCAGTGGCTTAGTATAGGTAAACAAACAAACATCTAAACATTCACACATAAATTATTGTGTGATTATTATAAGTTCAGAATATGTCATTGAAACATAACATGAATTTACAAAAAATATCGCGAACTCAAGGATATTTTAGCTGTTTTTCGTTATTTTAACCGTTGACTAGAGTAGCAAAACCTTGAAATAAACCGCGGTAACCGATCCAGCAGCAGGGAGGGAGGTACGAGGATGAAAAGGCAATAGCTGGCGCAATGGACTGCAGCTAGACATAACGGCGAGCGGCACTCGCTGGCCTTGCGGGGAGGCGAGACTAATATTGGATTTGCTAAGCTAAGGCAAGCTGAACAAAGCTTGTAGGAGTCGAGGCGGTTTGTGTTCAGGCTTCTGGAACTAACTGTTTCATTTAACTCTGTTCGAAAACTGATTTCAAACATACCTAAAATGTATATAAGTAAATTAATTAAAAAGACATTAATTTGAACACCACTTTGCAGCATTTCACATGTACTCGTATATTTAAATAAGCGCATTACGAATATTACTCAATTAATAATGCATTTGGCTAAATATACCTACATTACAATTCATAAATTGATTACTAAACTAGTTATCCATTTGAAATTTAAAAATACTAATACCAGGTAACCTAGTAACTAATACCAATATTCATACTCGTATATGTAAAACTACAAATTAAAAATGTATCGCCTATCGCTTATTTACCTTTTATTTCCCGAAGTTTCAGCAGGCTTACAGGGATGACGCGGGTTATCCATGCCGTGGAGCACACTTACATATTATTATAAATGCGAAGTAGTAAGGATAGAAATATGTAATATATACTTTTTGTCCTATAAATCAATTACTATGGCAACTGATTTATGAAAGGATTTGGATTGATGTAATTTTGTAAGGCAGGCGACGCGGCGGGCAGGAACTATAGTATAAATAAATCAGATAAGAAATCACTTTCACATTAAATGCTACTTTTAATAAGAGTTTGAATTCGTGCGCTCATTTTGACAAAGTAGAATCTATTCGATCATTCATTAATTAGCTACATCCACGTTTTATGGCAATAGTTCCCTGAAATTGTTATTCCCCTAAAAGTATGTGCTTTTGTTACTTCACCGTGAACAAGCCTTAACAATCAACATAACTTTTATTACTTTGCGTTCGACATTGTACATTGTACATCAAAGCGAAGCAGCTCGTGTTTTTGCTAATGAGGGGCGTAATTCACTGAATATTTCTCTTTTATAACGTTTATTAAGCTACCTACTAGGTACCTGCCCTGCAAAGTAAGTACCTTGAGTTTCAGTAATATAGCGCACGTACGAAGTCGCAAGCAGTCGTTATAGTAGCTGAATACCAGCGAAACTCTAAACTATTTACCTTTATGAAATACCGACTTCACCTACCATAATGATGAATTCTATAAGTTGGCACAGGCATGTGCAGGCACGGATTGAGGAATTACTTACATTGTGCTATTTTGCGATGAACATACATAAGGTCGTGAGGTATTTAAAGCACAGGATTTCCACGAACTTCAGATTATTAAAAGACAAAACGGTGGTGTTATTTATCAATAAGAAAGGTTCTTGGAAATTTCGTTGCCTTTACAATGTCACCTACAACGACAGGTGTCTAGTTATTTCTACTAAAATTAATTATTTAATCTTTCGTTAGCAATACCGATGTTAATACCAATGGGTACGAGTTTAATGAATTCACTATCTGATACCCAACGAGGGTATCTTTCGTGAATGCCTCTTTATATACTTAACTGTGCTTTTCACAGTAAGATATTGAAAATGAAGTACGTGTCGCAGCTGCAGTGGCTACACCAAAGTTAACTGTAGGGAAATCATTGCCTTTACCTAGCAAACCTTGACCTGGCTTTATTTAAATCTCATAAGCCGGTAGTGGTCTGACTAAATAGGAAACTAAACATTTTAAATACTCATGATCATTATTAATTGCCAATGATTGGCTAACTGTTTACAAATAATACAAATAATTATTATTTTGTCTTATCGTAGGGTAGAAATATGAATTCAATATGGAACTTTGTGATTGAATTAATTATGAATAGATTTATTATTGAGCTATAGAAACACTGTAAATAGAAAGATTGCAAAAATATTGACCGATTGATGTATGTAAATAGGATAGTTTCGGGAATTTAGATAAGAAATTGATTGGGACAAATTAGGAAGGGACACTTAACTTCATTGGCATGAATGCAGCTCGACGCTTTCGCTGGATCGATGCACTGCAGATGGCTCCAATGGCTGGACCTTCAGGTGTTCCGTTGAACCGATGGATCTTGAAATTGTAGATAGGAACGGCCGCAAGAAATCCGACGTCAATGGCGGGCGCCTGCCGGCGCGTGCTCGTTCGGTATTTTTGCGTACTTTTCCTTACGGCTTACGCAAGTTCGTATTGACACGGTCGCCAGATGTTTAGGCACTGCGTACCCAAATGAAACTCCCGAAATGAATAGACTACTTGTATTAATAAATTTACAGTGCTTTTAGGTATGGGGTTGTGGAGGAACAATGATTTTCTCGTGGCTTGAGCTTAGACACACGAACTGTCAAAAAAACTGTCATCATGCTGGCTTGTTGCTCCTATGTTCTGTTAAGCGTTAACACTAACCTATTGGCTTGTGTACCACATGTGTATTTTATTCTGTTTTGTTTATTTTATTTTTAAGTGTGCAATAAAATAATTACCTATCTACATATCAGAAGTCATTAACAGAAGATATAACATAGGCAATTACATGCCCAGAGCCTGAGTCCGCCCCTCCACATACCAGCACAAGTTGGAGCTGTGTGCAGAACTTGGTATCTGCGTGAGCGCCTCACTGAGCATGTCCTCATAGTTCTGGAGCTGTTTTGTGCACGAATTAATGCCCCAAATGGGCAACTTAAGACGGTGCTTAACAAATTATCACGTGCTCATAGTTTTCAACAAGTTTTTCAGAGCTTATGTGAGAACCACGCTCGTCTAGTCGAACACGAACCGAGTTCAGTTATAGAATGAAAGATTTAATTATAACGTCGGGGCAAAGGCTTTTGAATGTTGAGTTAGTACCTTAGCTTGTAGATAATAGGAAAAGAGCAAATTAGCGCTGACGTATTTATTGGACGGGGTTTTTATTTCTTCAATCTAAGGCAATATAACCTTTGGGGTTACCAACTGAAATAACTTTATATTCTGGACTGGAACGAAACACAGCTCTTTGATAAAGCAGTTACAGGAAACTCCTCTCCAGCCATGCAAATAGGTCACACATCAAGCGTCAACCATTCGCGAAATAAAACCAATTGAAAAGCAATTTGCAAAAATCCAATGAACAGGCAGCAATTACGAATGACGTCGCTGTTTCGCGTCCACCAGTGATCTGACGGTAAATTACTCCAAATGAATTATCATCAAAAACTCGTCCTACGGTTTTGGGACACCGCCGTCATCGTGGTATGGGGGTCAAGGGGACGGTTATGTCAACTGTCCAACTTTTGCCTTTTTAGTCGACGGTTTTTGACAGTTTATAAAGGAAAACTATGAAAAATATGCTTTTGTTGACGCTGAGTTGATTGGTTGGGCTGAAGGTTGAGTCTATCCAGATGCTGCACATGGAGGTTTTTGCCATATTCACCACGTCCCATACGCAAAACAGGAAGCTGCTGCCTTTCCTCTGGTTCTTAGTCGTCTCTGATGTCAGTTGGAGGGTTCGATTCTTACGCCATGACTGCCACCTAAAATATTTTAATACAAGTAGAAACATCCCATGTTCCCTAACACTTACTAATATTGATGAGTTGTTGCAAAGTTGAACGCAAATAAGACCGTTAAAACATAGCTATCAGAGTTTAGTTTGGTATCGCCTTCAAGACAACCTCTTCAGCTAGCTCGTTGAAGGAAAACAATTTAAAAACGCCCCTACAAAGTTGTAAGGCTCTCGGCATATTAGCTTACCCGCAGCGATGGGCTATCAGCGCTGCAACAATATTACTGAGCTCCTACAAAAACAAGGGTTTCCGTGCGCGCGGCGATCGGTTTACTTTTACTAAACATACAGGAAGGTTCACATAGCAACTTACAATAAACTCTGCGGGCTATAATCCAGAGTCACAGAATTTAGTGTGATTGAATTAGAATATCCCTCTCATTGTTACAAATATTTAACGGATGTATTTCTAAATTAGTGCAAAAACAAATTGATGGGTTCGAGTTTAGGTGGAATTTTATTCATAGTTTCATAAATAATTTTTGATTCTATTTTCCATTCTTACGCTAGCGTAGCATTTAACAGTGTCAAATTCTGCGAATTCGGGTACGATTCGGGCAAGAGATTGACATGGTTATTGGACCTGTGAAGAGTATGCAGAATGTTGTAATTTCGTTCGCGCGCCGGACAGTCTCATTGTACCTCGCTTGTACTTGCAGGGCGAGGCTTGCTCGACCTCCAGAAGCTACTTAACTAGGTAGATACATATTAGTACAAAAGATCATTATAGATCATGGCGCATGAAACTGTGCCAAAATATTGAAAAATCAAATCATGGTAAATCTCCCGTTATAAGTGACCTGTTATCCATATAGTTTCATAAGTTTAACATATTTGTCAGTTTGATATTAGGTATATGATAGATACTTATGAGGCTTATGGGAAAACGAAATTTCCGTTTAAGTTAGCTTCTAGATTAAATATATATACTTACTATGAAACATAAATAAATAAAAAACAACTCTTTCACAATGAGTGTCCTCGATAAGAAAGAGTTGGTTTCGTCAGCGTCTGCTCTTAAATAGAGAGGCTTGCGACGGCTACCATAACTTGACGATAATTATAATTCTCACCAGCGTTGTTTTATCATCTGGTTGTGGTAGTTCCTGCCGCCAAGCAGCATTGTTGTTTCAGTTCGAGGCTTCAGTTTATCCCGCGCCGCTATATAACGGCCGTTTCGCTACAGGGAAGTTCAGGGAAGACAGGCTAACCGACCAAACTTTAAAAACACAAGTGCGATAGCAGCGCAGCAGGAATTTCATTAAACTTGCCTCGTTGGTCGCGATGGAGAAATACAGGCTCTCTCCAGGACCGAGCTTACATGGATACGAGCGGACCGGGAAGTCAATACTAGTTTTTGTAATATACCACGCTCAGGTGGTACGGTTTTGTTTATGGGACGTAACGATGACGGGGCCATTGCCTAAGTATTGCTGTCACGATTGTTGCTGCGCTCGACCGATTTCGGTGAAGAAGATGATCTACATCAGGTATGGCCAACCGGTCGATCGCGATCGACCAGTCCAGCACGGCTATTAGTCCAGTCGATCGTGGTTAAAAAAAAAATTTCATACTCGAATAGAGTATGACAGTATCCACTGCGGTAAAAAAAAATCGTGGCTCGCTCCGCTCGCCGATATTAGTCGTTTTGTTTTGTTATATTTCGTATCAGTTCTGCAAATGCAACGGCACCTTTGCTACAGTCATTTTCTATCAATTCAATCACCGCAAAAAGTAGCGCAAAATGTAACAAATACTATGCAAGGTCACATTTTCAGAGGGCAAAACAAATCTAAGGAAACAACACATTTTTCGCGGTTAGTTCCATAAGCCGATAACAATTGTTTCTTCTGGCTATAGAAAAAAGCAAACCCCCCGGTTAAAAAATAACACAAAATTCTAACGAAAACCACAAAAGTTTTGAATTTTTTTCTGTTTCTTGGGTAGTCAAGTGCTCACATTAATATAATTTGCAAAAATTGTTTTTCATTTTCAGGGCTCGCTCCGCTCCTTTTTTTATACTTTTCTTAACTAGTTTGAGAGTAGTAACAAAAACGCTACGGTTATCTCCATCGTTGTAGCTTCCTAATCTTTCTTGCTAAACCAACCTCACCAAAGTCCAAAATTAACGCGGGACGCCCGTTTCGCATTATATTTTACGTCTTCCCTCTTATTACATTAAAAATACAACATACTTGTATACTGAACTAAACTGTTTCATTTACAATTTTAAGAAGTATGTAATCGATAGTTCTCACAGGGTTTCGTCAGTAAACAGTCGATCTTAGGTCTAATCAAGTTGGCCACCCCTGCTCTACATATGAGACGGTTATAGCTGAACACACGTCTGACGTATTTATAAACCTGTTACAGGTTTATAAATACGACTTTCTGAATTAGAAGGAACAGCATGTTTTCAAAAATTATTCTATTTTTACTCCCTCTAATTAGATCATCATTAGCTTCATCCCACATAGATTATAATCACTGTAAAAACACTCAAAATTAACTTTTTTTTAATCTTTATTTATTGATGGACTTATGTCACAAAAGTCACAAAGTGACTATGTCACTCCCCTATGAGATCAATTCTTTATACCTAATATCCTGCAATAAAACTTTTCCACGTTCAAGTCTACTTCTTCCGGTGTAAATGCAGTCTCTCTACGGCGGCTTTTGATTTTATAGCGGACACTAATTTCATGTGTAAGCGGCACTTTGTCATAGCGCTTCGCAGACGCCATAACCGGCCGTAAGCAGTACTTTCGTCCGTAAGACGTACTTTGGCAGCGCTTCGCAGACGTAACTTGTCTCTTGGCGCGAATAAACCGGTTGGAGCTAATGACACGCTCCCTGCGGCATTTTCAACACTTAGTACACGGACAACTACTTATAATACTTTGGATTCCTACTTTGAATACATCATCGTAATAATACCCACCCATAGGTGTAAAGCCCGCATTAAGTCGTCCAATGGCAGGTCCTTTCATCTTCACATATTGAAATGTCAAAGCGAAACTTCAAAACTTAGAACTTGCGCAATTTGTCGTTCTGTCAAATGAACTATCCCTATTTACGAACACATGTAATTGAGTTATCAGAAGTTACATCCGACTTCATTATTGTGCGATGTTCCGTGTCGAGGAGCGAGACGGAAATGTGGAGCCAAAGTAATGACAACCATGTCACGATGAGAGGAGTACTATAGGTGATGGCTAGTGGTTACATTTTGTACATTTTTAGAGAAAGGGGTTTCAAGATTTTGGATCAGCTACCTCACCGATTTTTTTCAATTACGTAGGGCCAATTAATGTTGTATACATGAATGGACATAGGCCTCCCCAATGAGCGCCATAGCGCCCTGTCTTCAGCTTGCCGCATCCAGCACCTACCTGCAGTCTCTCGCAGGTCATATTTGTATAGTGAACCTGAACGCTAAAACAAATTAAAAAAAATTATAAAACTTAAAGCCTTAACGAGTCTGCTTTTTGAGATATTTACACATGAAAATAACTATTTTTCTAATGATTTTTCATACAAAAATATTAAGGCCCCTTTCATTCAATAACTTTTTTTTATCTCGGTAGGTATAGTAATATTAGCAGGCAACTTGCACCTCTCATACAATAGGCAATAATCCAATAAGTATGTATAGTACATATATTTTTATATATTAGTGTAGCCAGCCCTCCGCCATTTATTACCACCTCTGCAATAATAACCGTAAAACAAACTTTACACAAACAAAATCAACGACAGAATCTTTCCGGTATTTTCGTTATTCAATATTATATTCCGTTGGTTAATTAATTAACAATTTCCAGCGCTCATGTTAACATTACTCGGATTACAGCGATACATTTTAAATTGGTACCTTCGATGAACTGAATTAACTTATTGCCAGAATGCTCTGCATTGTAATATTATCTTCAAAAAACATTATTTATCAAATTACTACGAACAATTATTTTAATTAATTAGTTCGTACCTTAGGTACGATATTGGATGGAAACGGAAGTGGAAGGGAGTTGCTACTGAAATAGCTTTCGCATCTAGAATCGCAGATTTTAATATACCTCTACCTATACATTCTATGCAAATATGTATATCTTAAACTGGATCAATATGCCATTATTCAATTCAATTCAAATCGTTTATTTCAGACATCAGTTTGTAGTAGGTAAAAGTGTCCATATTTGACCTTAATTATAAGTATAAATTAAAATACGATGTGTTTTTTCGAAACTTGATCAAAAGAATTGTGCGAATATTCAATAAGAAAATCGATAAAAATCGGGAAATTATAATTGTAATGTCGCTGTTAGTGACAATGGATCTGATCCCGTCGCTCCTTCAATCCGTTCTTTGCTCTTACAGAAGAAACTCTAATAGTAGTCTAATGGTAACTCTAAAAATGTATCAAATTCCTCCCGAACCCGGAACACTTTACATACGGTAATCGCCTGGCTAAAAGAAACAATCCAAGTCACGGTGCACAAGCCCCGCTAAGCCGTGCAGCGCTGCAAGCATTGTCGAGGCGAGAAAAGCCGCTTTGTTTTGATAAACCTTCGCAACACGCTTTCAGAACGATTCCACCTTTTAGTTTCACACAATTAACAAATGGATGTCCTTTACTGTTCTGTTTGCGATTGGTATGTGTCGGCCGCAGAGGGCTTAGTCAGAGAAAGCCATACTTCCATGCTCACATTATGAATGCGGATACATAAATACAGCCGGTGGTTGTTCATTCACTGATTATTAACTAATCAATGAACAAGTCGCTTCTCACCTTCAATTGGTAGCTTTTTCATTTTGCGCACCATACACATACATATGTACATATATATCGAAATATGCTTATTGATAAGTTAATTGCATGGATGTTGCGCGCAGGAACAACCAGCTCTGACTCTCTCTATCCATCAAAATACGCACGTATTTTTCTTTTATATAAAACGCAATCAAGGCTATTCATATCACATAATGTATAATTTATATATTTCTAACATAACCAATGAGTACCAAACTAAATCCTTGATCTATTTAATTATGTATAATAAATAAATAATTGGTCTTTAAGTTCATATATTTGGTATTGTGTGAGACATCCGTTTAGAGCTAGTGTCAGAGAGAACGAAGGAGCGGTCCGGCTCACCCTTGACTTTACCTTCAGATGAACAGCTGCATTCTTTGCAAAGTGAAGTCATTCAACTAAACTCGTAAATCCCGCGCACGCCGACGTATCGGCAGATGTCTGCCCGACACGATATGTTTCGTTTTCAACTTTCAACGTTGAGTTATGTTCGGCTGTAGATTACGGTATTTCTATATTATTTCCATGATATTTGATAAAAAAAATCCAGGAGTAATTATTATTTATCACCTCTGGAAGAGGTTTTCGTTTTTTTATTTTATTAATTTAAAAAACAATCTCTTTTTATTTACGATCGTTATCGATCGACACCATAATTATGGTGTATCATCGAGCTGAGATAATTATGATACCTAAATATATATATATTTGTATAATTCATGCATGATTGGTCTATTTTGATTTGTTGTTTTATTAATTTTATGAATTAACGCCTGTAACATTGTTGTTTTTTTAATAGGTACAATGTTTCTATTAGTGGCATCTTGATCGGTCTATACAAATATTATTGTATAGACCGTTAGCTATATTACTGTTAACTTCAAGAATACTGTGTGATTATTGTGTGTAAACTGTTTGTGTTTTAATAAAATAAAATAAATAAATGATACATATATCAAACTTGGAGCTGGCCAGTGCGTTTCAGATTGAAGAAAGACTTGAAATTTCCCAACTTGTACAAGTACTAAAATAGAATGATGATTTAGTATTCAGTTGATCTGAGTCCCAGTTTGTAAAGTGTAAGTGTTCGTTCCGGCCCGGCCCGGACGCGTCACGCTCCGGATTAGTCCGTAAGCCTCATTGTGCTCATAATATCCCCAATCCAAACTTGCCTAAGTTTTAAGCCAGTCTTAATGCACCCGTATGAAATTCAATGAGTCCTGCGCGGTAGCAACTGATCGCTAAGCTGTGTCCTCGATGTGCCCAAACTTGCTAAGCTGTTAACTCGGTTAAGCTATGTTTGCTTGGGATATGACTTAAGATAGCAATTACATTTACAAGAAAATTGAATGTGCGCTTCCGAGGGCTCACTGGAGTTGGGGTTTGTCCTGTGAGGATCCACTTTCTAATAGTTTGAATTCGTTATTTTTATCTGATCCTCTTCTTTCAAGCTATTTTAAGGATCTCGGATATTTTCGTTACACCAAGATTTTATTTAAGCACTTTCTATGTTATGAAGGGCAGTGCAGAGAATAGATGGCAGTACGAAATCTGAAACAAAGCTCAATTCGAATGCCGAAAAAAGGTCAAAATGTAATTGTTTTTACGAATTCCAGCATGTTGACTCCCGCAGTTAGAGCTTCGATGGGAAGGTACTTAACGCCTGTAATGGCCCTGAGCTGAGTTTTTCTCGCCATTATGAGCTCTAAGTCCATTGAATGAGGTGCAGAATGAGTCGTTAGATGCTATCGGCAGGCACCTACTAAACAACCTTCTAATCTAAATAACTAAGGACCGAGACAAATGTACGCAAACGTTCGTTACCAGCGCTAATTATAATATTATCGATAAAACTTTTGAAACCATCGTGGTTATAAACACAAAACCCATAACAGGATATTTACCATGATTTGACTTTTGAGTTTTCCAATATTTCGGCACAGTTTCATGCGCCATGATCACGGAATAGCTGAAGGCACTGCGAGTGAGTCGTTATTGGCAGACATACCGATCTACGTTATTTTTTTGTCTTTTGCTGCGAACGTTATCACTACCATCGGTTTCAATATCGAACATAGCTCGATCACACACGACACACAACACTATCACGGTATCAGAACGCGACGCGGTTGATATATCACTTCTTCGGTTTATGCATTTCTCACTACAGGGTTAAGTATTTCTCATACTTAACCTGAAAATATTTAATTGATTTCCTATCCGTACCAAGTATGTCACCACAAAATAAATAATGCTAGACAAATTACACAGCCTCATCTAGCCCTAACATCTAGCTAAGCATAGTTATGCACTTCCTGAACGCTATCTTCATGATAGCCAGTTGTCTACGGCGGCGCACTCCGCCCTACATTGAGAAGCGATCCTTTGGATGGTATCGCACATTCGCACATTCACATTCAAGTTAACGACCGGATTACGTACCTTCGGAGCCGACTGTACCGGTGAGTCCTCAGTACCTGTGGGATCGGACTGGATGCATGTGTCTTAACCAGCTTAACAGCAGCGAAGGCTTTTGTTAGTCGTATGGTGTCCGGTGTCCAACTGAGGGTAGAAACCGGGAACACCAGCTAGCGAGCTAGAATCGTTGTCTTGAGTTGGTCTAGACCAACACATATAAACATAGAAGCTATTCGGAATATAAACTGCATGAGCATGCAGTGAATTATTGCGTAAACATAAATAACTTAGTATATTTCAAGCAAGCACACTCACATTATGAATGTGTTAGTTCATGCTGTTAGATTGATGGATAGATGAATGGATGGATGTTGGTGACTTCTTTACGCCTACAATACATACAGAAGGGATCAGGTGGAATGTTGCATAGATGTAACTCTAAGCTACTTTAAACAGATCCCGTGAGATATAAATAACCTTTAAACGTTTCCATAGACTCGCGTGACAAACCGCCGGCAGACACTAGTATAGTAATTGTGTAAGACATCGAACACGTGAAATGTTTAGAAATACATAATAAGTGTGAGTCAGGGAGTAGTTTCGAACCGGATGTTTACATTATATCAGTCATATGAGTCAGGTAATGTTCCCTAACCGTGGGCACGCCTCGCCGCGCCGAGCGGTCGGTTCGCGTGTTGTCTAATAGACACGTAGCGATATGTTTTCCCGCGATTACCCTAATACAGGCCGTCTAATAAGACGTTAAGCCCGACCTTCGTGCCACTCGCCCATAAAAACCAAACGCTATCTGGGAGCCGATATCTGCGACTATCGTCGGGACCAACCGGCACCGGCGGACAGGGCGCCGGGGTGGGTGGACCGGATGTACGTCTGTCTGTTTGTTGGCCCATCCGTTGGGTCAGACGGTCTAGGTAGAGGTTATACGAATTCAAGGTTAGATGACTATTCAGTGTGCGATACACTCACGGTGTTGTTACAATCAATAGCTCTTGGACAATAGTAATAGCGTAAATCAGGATTAAGAAATCCGTTAAGCCACTTTTGAATATTTTATTTCTATGATGGTTAATAATTATTTTAATGAACTTAATCAAGAGAAACTATATTTCGAATTAGAGTTATCGAAGCATTGAAGTATTCTGCTCACTAAGCTGACATAAAAGATTATTTTGTAAGCGTAAAGAAATAAAAGTGATTGATTTTGTGATTTCTAACAAGTAATGTACTCTTCTTAGTACTGTACGTCATTTAATGGAATAGCCCGTATTTATCCAGTCGGAGCAAAAGTTCAAAGGGAACTCAAAATCCTGAGAGCAAGTAAATTATTGGAACTTAACGATCGACAGAGAAAATAAAGCTCCAAAGTGTCGAGTCAGCTTGCTCCATGTCCGACTCGATGATTAGATAGATAGATAGATAGGTAGATGGGTAGATGGGTCGGTCAGACTACGAGAACTACAAGTATGAAAACTGCTTCGTAATAGAGATTAATATAAGATGATATGTTTTGTACATATTTCAACTTATGTCAAAGTTGAATGGAATTTATTTATTTTATCAATTGCAACATATACTATACTTTATCACTAAATTAGATTAACAAGTAGGCGGCCTTATTTCTCGGAGCATTTTTTTTACAACAAACATATATAACCTTATAGATCCATAAAATCTGTCTGAAAAAAGCTTAGGCGCTTAATGGATTCCAGTATTAAGTAATTATTAACACCTTTCTTCGCTCATTTTATTCCAATTATTAAGGTCTCGGCGTAGGTACCTACTCGTACTATGCAAAAATCAATTAAATCCAAAGCGGGTGCCGGGAATGCGTCGTTTGAGCGTCCCGCGTGAAGCGTGCGCCACGTCGTCCGCACCATTCCACCAATTGTTGCTTTGTGATACAATTACGGGGATGTGCAAAGGATTCCGGGATTCCCGGGGATTCTGGGGATCCCGGGAATGCCTCAGGAGCAATATGTGTCCCGGAGCAATGCGGATTACAGTTTAGTTTACAAGTTCTGAGAGCAACATTAAAAGATGCGAGGAGTTCTAAAACTACACATCGTATAATTTAGCAAAGTTTTCTAAGAAACAGTAATCGACTTGAATGAGGTATCTCTTGAAATAATCATTGAAATTAATCATTTTAGGTTGAACAGAGATTCGTTGAAATAGTGGTTGAGCGAGCGAGAATAATCAGAGCAGACGCGTATTTTTGCGTTTTTTACCAGATCGCTTCAAGGCAAAGGTAACTGATGAATTGCAGATAACTTGGAATAATTGGAATTAGAGTCTTGGCCAAGTCTCTAGTCTCGTGTACATAAGTACAGGTATGATCAGGTGAAATAGTTATCATCAAACGGTAATGTAATAAATGTAGCTACTCAGCCAGTTTTCCATTCGCTCCGTGCACTGTCGACGTATCAGATGAGATAAGATCGAAGTGCTTTATTCCCTTTGATGAGTACTCGCCTCACGTACACTCGGCTCGCGGCTCACTCCGCCTGAACACATGTGCACTCCCCAAGGTACACGTTTAATAACCATCCTATAATCCCTCCGGCACGGTTACACAACCCACCAGAAGGTTTGGTTTTCTTTTGAAACACATCGTTATACACTAAGCACTTCTACAGGGATATTAACCATGATTTGTGGTATATTGAGTGTTCTGCTATCTCGGCGTAATATTTCAAACTATTTTTAACTAGTCTTTCATATACATAAGTCTCATGTTGAGTAAGAGGTTGGGCAGTATCGTTCTGAACTTGAAACGTTTCACTTTTAATCCGATTACATTTGTATTATAAGATTTTGATGAGAATAATGTACCTTGCTTACGGGAAGAAACTGCTCGATTCTGCGCTAACCATTTCATCACAAAAATTTAATATAATATTATTTTTCAAATATCTTACGAACAGCTACCGTATATTTACCAGCGTCATCTAGAGGTAGATGAGGTTTTATAAAGTCACGTTGGAGTTGGCATCACCAACTGCACACAACACAACCCTTTTATGAATATACTAGTCTCGTTGTTAGGGCGCCACAAGCAGATGATGGACTGTTTATAATAAAACATGTTGGTACCTGACATACTGGCAATCGAATTGTTTGCGTCATTATATTGTGCTCACGCATACGATGTTCGCAAGCACTTGAAGTTGCAAATGACGGAGTGTTTGTGTTCGGATCTAACTTCGTTTAAGGGCCGCGCTGCACGGGCGTGTGTACTCCATGCCGGCTGTTTGTACTCCATGCGACGCCCTACGTGAGGGGGACCCTTTACATTTTTGATGACAGATAACGTATTTGTTGTTTAGATTTAAAAGCAGGATGGAAGAATGATTCGATTCAGATTGCCAGTATTACACTTGTGGAGGCATTTTTAGAAGTTTCTTTAAGTGTTTACTTATGTATTATAATATTTAAAGTTCATTTATTACGCCTAAAGGGGCTGGCGTGTTTGATATGAGCTTTATAACTTGTGCCCCTATGCACAACCATTAAAACGTTTCTATTGACGCGGTCCAAACTTGCCCATCTCTACTTGGGCGACATGGCGGCCATGATTTTTCACATGATGAAATGTAAAGGTACGTTTCCACACGTTTGGTTTCCTCAAGCCCACAGTCTGTCAAGTGAATAAATATAATGTAGTCCCAATGATCAGCTAACACGAGAATGCTTCACGGCGCGTCGCGCGGCTGTTTGTCCTCTGTGGCGCGAGGCACATTACCATAATGTAAGGAGGCGGAATCATACCAATCAATTTGTAATCCTACCTACTTGTGTTACAGCTGTGAATGTTAGTGTTCAATAACAATATCACATGCGAATGTTTGGATGGATGAATGTGTGGTACGTCTTCACGACACAACTACTTAATAAATCGTGCTGAAACGTTTTATGCAATAAATAGGTTCCTATGAAAGTATAGTGTATTGGAATACAAAAAAAGCCTTTGAATATTTCGCAGGAAAAACCAATCTGCAGGTTTGTGAGCAAAATGTTAAAATGTATAACTTTACTTACATAATCATTTACATTTTCCAGGTGTTCATAATTATTGGGTACCTACCTACCTACTACGTATTTGTAGAAATAATCATTTCTGATATTTGAAATAAGGATGTAAGAGAAATTCGTAGAACTGGTCCAATTTTGAAATTAATTTTCCAATAAATAGCAGAATAAGAGATATTTTAAAGTTTGCAAGTACATATTTTCTCGGTAGCATGAGAACAAAGTCGCGGGCACAACTATGTACGTACGTATCTATATATATCTATGATAACTATTGATTTATCATGCTAGGAGTCCCAAGACGTCTGCACACACGGCACTTCAACCCAGGTCCTGGCTTTCTCCAGGTTGCGTCCAAACCTAAAATAATACTTGATGAACCATTTGAAGGGCAGCAAGTTATGTAAAGTTAATATTATTTCGCGAACCCATTTGTTATATTGTTAATTTGAATAATTTAGAAACTTTATCTATCAGAGCTCGGTGACATTCGCCCAGCGGTGGGTCAGCAACCCAACCGTAGTTTGATTAAACGCTTTACTTGTTAATATTAAACTGGAATGTAATTCAGTTTCTCTTTGGCCGCGACTTTCATTATTTCCACATTGACATGAATTTTCTTTTCCATTTCATATGTCTATTTTCATCAGCGCTGTTATTCACGTCCACGTAACCGAGTAGGTACGTGCGTACGTGGCTACGTGCGTGCGTGACGGCGGCGCGACGGCGGCGTGACGGGCGCGGCGCGCGACGTGCCGAGGGCGACAATGTTCCATGCTGCGACATTGACATGCGACACGCGTTTTTTGCATACGAAGGAGCCTACGGTATCTCTCTCACATTATTCAATATCCTATCTCCGGTGGAGCGATGTGGATACTGAGCGATTACTTTATCGTCTGAGATGAGAACTCGTGCGTTACTGCACGTTTAGCCGACGCCGACGCGTGGTATGTGCGTGGTTTCGTGTTCCCGTTTCCATAAGAGTCGGGAAAACTCCCTTCAGCTCTCTGAGTAAGAGGCTTAGAACCTGGAGTGAGTGAAGTGTTTATTGCGTCAAACGGTACTGAGGCTGTACAAGATGGCGCGTGCTTGATTCCCTTTTCTCCAAAGGGCTACATTTCAAGCAGCTGAAGTTAATTTACTCAAGTGTTTCTTAGAACAAGGAGTGTATTTTTAAGAACCCTTCAAGGGCGTGAAGAAATTGACAATGTAGCAATATTTTTAATTTGTTATTTTTATCGACATTGGGAACGTAATAGGAACGGATGTCCGATATACTAATATTGATTCGTCTGGATATTGTTATAATCATTTTGCAAAGACTAGTCTAGAACCTATAAGTTTTAATCATCGTTGAGTAAATCGCAGAAAATCGTAAAGGCCCATCGCACTAAATCGACTGTCGTCGTTGTCACCCCACACGTGACTCCGCCGCATTCGTATGCATCGCCGGCGCTCACAGTTTAAACTAGTGTTTGCCACGGGTCCACTCCCGCCGGCGGCCGCTGCGACGAGCGCTGACACCGATTATCGAGTCCGCTGACGCGAGACCGCGAGACTGGGATAATATACGAAATATTTCCGAGATTCTGCGTCAGATGTGCGTACTTAAAATATGTATACGAAATATTGAAATATGTACGAGAACACAGTTATGTTCATAACTAGTACATTCGCAGTTGAATCAGGTACTTAAATTGCACATCCTAATGCGTACTCTGCTACGGCCTACGACGTAGCAGTGCTACGTCGTAGGCCGTAGCGACAGAGAGACAAGGGCACTACGGGCTACGGGGCGGCACCATCGATATAATCGTAGACCTCACTTTCGCCTTCCATCAGGTGAGATTGTGGTCCATGGACTTTCTCAGTTTCTTTGCTATAATGACTATAATATATTATAATAATTCCCATACATTGCAATAGCAATAACCGTCAGGTTTGACCCGGCCCGCGCGCGGTGCAGCGCCCTTGTTACAGCAGTGATCGCTGTATATCGATCTCCGTGTCGCACTGAATATTAAACTACGGCCTTTATTGATATTACTGATTGATTGATTGATCACCATACCAAAAAGTTTTCAAATGGAAATGGAAGTAAATGATATTTTCAATCATTCAATCGTTGATCAATACATACACGGCGCGGCGCCGTCAGTGACTGGTATATATTTCATTACTAGTTTCTACTTCGTTATGGCAATTCCTTTGTTTGAATGTTTCCATCTGCTCAGGCTCCCCCCACCAGGGCTTCACTCTACGGACCCGCACGGTACCCGCGATTACAGTAGGTACCTGTCTTAATAGACTTCATGTATTCGAGATACAGTTAAAATGAAGATAATAAAAGTTTAATGATCTTATAGCTAAGTGAACAATGAAAGATACGTAATAGAAAACTAATATAGGTAACTAATAGTAATGATAAGATACATATATTATAATAATAAAAAATACGAATCCTTCTGCCTTATGAAAATATGAGTATGCCTACGTGTGGTGTGTTAGTGTCTGAGTGTGTGTGTGTGTGCGTGTGTGTGTGTGTGTGTGGGTGTTTGTGTGTGCGTGTGTGTGTGCGCGCGTGCGCGCGTTTGCTAGTTTAGTGTATGTGTGTGTCTGTTGGTCTGTTGGTAATTGGTAAGTCTGTTGATAAGATCCAGTTATTGTTCTTATTTATCATCAATACAATAGTAGTTGTTACAGCTCTACAAAAATAATCATGAAATCGGTTTAAGAAAAGTTTCTATTTTATCATAGTCTTGTTGCTTTAACCAGTTACTCAACAATGATTTTACTTTGTTTTTTGAGAGGGAATACATTTGCAAAAGACTATTTAGCTTGTTATAAAGAAAAGGACCCATATATCCAAAGAACTTCCGTGAATGAGAGTTGCGAAATGTACGCGTTTTACAGATCTTACCCTTTCTGCGCTTGCCCTTAAAAAAATTAGGGTCATAATCTAGAAGTGAATGTTGTTTAACTATAGTTAGAAGAATGAAACTTTGTCTTACTGTAAGTACATCCCAGTTCTTAAACAACTCTGTAGTTGGGTACCGACAAGGAAGGCATGCTCCGACTTTCAATATGGCTCGCTGCGCTCTCTCTACCTCGATTAGATGGGTTTTCGCAGCACCACCCCAAGTTGTCAGGGAGTACTCCATTATGGATTTACAAAGAGCGCAGTACACCAACTTGATGGTTTTTCGGTCAGCTACATTCCTTAGGCCTTTGAATATAAATATAAGCTTACGCATTCGACCAGCAAGAGCCTCTAAATTATCGACCTCATGAGGTCGATAATTTAGAGGCTGTGACAATGACAATACCTAAGTATTTAATTGTGTTCGTCCTATCCAAGGACTTACAGGTTTTACAGTTGAGAGCACAATCTTCACTTTCGTGGGCAACAACCGTGTGATGGCTAGGAGGCTGCAAGTTAGTTTTCAGAGCAAAAGTAACATATTTAGACTTCGCAGTATTTAGTGTAAATTTATTGCTCTTAAGCCAATAAGAAACTCTATTAAAACCCTGTTGAGCAGTAGTGAAAGTCAAGCCAAGTGTTACCGTGGAAGAACAGGGCAGTATCATCTACGAAAGTGATGATCTTACCGTCGTTTAGGTTTAAGTTGCAAAGTCCATTTATGTTCCTTAAATACCTATATGCTACAGTGTTAAAATGTTACTTTCGGTGAATATCTATGTGTGTGGAAAAATTATTCAAATGATTTTGACTCGAAATCATGAGCTTGGAAAGAATTCGATTACGATTAGTATCAGGTAAGTTTGTTGAAACTATTCAGAGAGGAACATTTTACAACGAAAACAATGAACATCTATACTCATATTATAAAGCGGATTGGTTGTTTGTTTGTAATAGGCTCTGAAACTAATGCACTGCATTTAAAAGTCTTTCCCCGTTGGGAGCTCCACTACCCCCGACTACATCCTACACTTGGTATATCGTAATCCAGTAAAATAGATTTTTCTGATATTATATTATTCTTAACAAACGAATTTATCGGTTCTACTGTTTTGCATTAAAATATCGTACAATCTTAGAGTGATTTTGTAGGTAGCTTTTTACAAAACAGCTAATCCAGAACACCCTTTTAATAGCGGAACTAGTTCTATTTATTCTTGCTAAGTGTAAACAAAATGTGCGCGAGTAAATAGCATCACACAAGCAGTCGTCGCTGCGCCGACTGTTCGTATGTTCGTAAAGCGAATCAGCTTTGCCCTTTGAGGGGAGACTTGTTATTCCTTCTTTGTGATTCACATCGCATCGCACCGCGGCGCGGCGGCGGCACGAGCGCGGCGCGGCGGCGGCGGCACGAGCGCGGCGCGGCGGCGGCGGCACGAGCGCGCTGCGAGTATACGCTCATATCAACATTTTGATGATTTGCCTCTCATAGTTTTATATAGAAATGGCTATTGGAGAAAGTTGAAATAAACCGGATGTTTTCTATGTATAATAAAAATATAATTATTTCTGTGTAATGTATAGTATTAGGTTTATCAGTCATCTAGTATGTAGGTATCTACTCATCTAGTAAGGACATAACACCAGCTCTGCTTAGCTTGGGGCTAGGTGATGCTGTGGGGATTATCTAGAAAAATATGTATTATGTATGAGTATATAATAAGGATTCTCTTAGAGTGAGTATTATAACTTACCTATAAGTCAACAAATAACAGAGCCACGAGTATTTCAAGGACTGAGGTAAAGTTAAGCGAACTATAAAGGAATCTTTACTTTAATGTACATTTCGTAAATAAGTTATGAGCGTTACAAAAAGTTTATCCCGCGGGACGCAAGGCGGGAGCAGGGCGGGGGGCGGCGGGGGGCCTCACGAATGTTATTTGGAGTACTGTCAGTGCGGAATAAACCAGATTAAAATAACCTGTGCTGGAATCTGGAGTCGTGAGTCTTGAGAGTTTTGGGTCTTAGGAACTTCGCGTTAACGATACAGAGAACATTATCATTAGAATATACATTAGAACAACAGGAAAATTATCTTTGCACCACTGTTGAACACTTAAGGCCCTGTGAGCTGGAGCAGAGTCTTGTTGAAATATCCATCTATGGTTACCTAAGTGCTGTTGACTCCAAGGAAGAAGCACATTTTCAAGAATGTCTCGACGGTAGTTTTCCAGGTTGATTTTGATACCCTTTTCTACAAAAACTAGGGGAGTTTTGCTAGTAGCGCAAATCGCACCCCAAACCATAACTGTTTCAGCGTTTTGGCGATCTGGAACAATTGCAGCAGCTCCAGGACGAGTGGAAGACCAGATCCTGTCGTTTTGGCGATTATGGGCTTGTTCTATCGAAAATAACTTTTTGTCAGAGATTACGTTATTTTCCCAATTTGACGCTGCGGGGCGTTGTTTAAGCAAACGACATCTCTCAAGCCGAACTTTTTTGTCTTTGTCCGTAAGCAATTGCGCTTTTCTGAGATTATATGGTACCAATTGTAGATCATGTTTCACGATACGCTGTATGCTGGGGCGACTAATCCCCAAGTCTCGCGCCATTTCCCTCACCCTGGTCTGTGGATTACGGACTAATCTTTGTTTGATAATGTGTCGGTTCCTACAAGTTCTAACAGTCCTCTTGCATCCTCTTCCAGGACGGTCTCCGATGTGGCCGATCTCGTTATAACGTTTAATTGCTGAAGAAACTAACTGACGACTAACACCGAGAATGTTTGCTATCTCACACTGCTTTTTTCCACGCTCATGCAATGAAATTATGTCTCCACGTTGCACTGACATAGCAAAACAAATATAATTTTAACACTTTTTAGCAAACAAAACATGTTCAAAATGACGCCGAAGAATGAGTTTACAATAATAAAAGTAAACGCAAACCATTCCATTTTTGAAATTTTTATTTTTTAGTTTTGTCAACGTTATTTTGGGCCACGGTGTACTTCCGGCTTTGATTTACGATTTTTTTAAATCACTGTCTAATGAGTTCACCGGTTGAAAGAGTTGCTTGCATCGCCCGCTCCGCTCGTCTCCCGCGCTCGCGCCGCACTCACGCCGCGATTTACGGCGCATCTGATAGAGACCTGTCCCCAAGTGTTTTAGCGATCCCCTGTTTATTCGGGGATTTATTCCCGATACACGCCATTTATCTGCGTGCCTGATATACCGCCGCTCTGATTGGTTTTTTCCTGGCGCGTGTGTTTCCTCTCGATCCACGAAGCTTTAAACGCAGCTTTGGTACTTACGCTCACCGAAACTGTTTATTTTTGTTACTTTAGAAAGTGAAGATGTGAACCAAGATAGATGCGCCTTCCAGATAGAACTCATTTACTGTCTGTGAACCTAGGTAAGGTACCTACTTGAATATATTATTTATGTTTAGTTTCACAGAACTATTTGCTAGCCTTTGACCGAGTTCTCAGAAATAAACTTTATTCAGACAAACCAGATTGCATTTAAGCGCAATGTCATCGCGCGGTGCGATCGCACCACTTCGCACCGTACTGCGCTGCAACCGCACCGAATTAATGTTGTTTTGACGACGCAGCGCTAATTCGATCCACCGCACCACGCGTCGACACGCGCTCGACAAATGGACGAAATAATAATAAGCCTACTGATTTAGTTAATTGTCCTGTGTACAAGCTGTAACAACTATTGGATCCAATCACTTAGATTATCCGTTTGTTTTCGATTCAAAGCTCGCCTCTCCACTCGGGTACATCAGATACATTTAAAAAACGTTAAATAAATTAGTTTGGTTGTAGTACTGACAGTAGTCACTGAGCTCGTGACGTGAGAATGGACCCCTGCATATCAGCCCGTGCATGTCCGCACCAACCAGAGGAAAAGCAGCAGCTTGTTTCTGCGTATTTGGACCTCCACTTTGCGATCCCCAATCGGCCTCCACGCATGGAGAGCCTCCCTGGCTGCGGGAGGTAGCTCAGCAGTCGACATATTATGTGTGCTGATGGATAGGGAATATCTTATAGTACTCTTTAAAATGAATATTGCTCTAGACCAATAGCGTTATATGAACTACTTGTGCCACCATACTTGATGCATAATGTATACTTACTTTAAATAATAATTAAAAACTCGGCTCACAACAACCTGTCATGAATGATAGCGGAGGACACAGCAATGGCTCAGCAATGCAACATCAACAGTATCACAGGTGTGTGTGAGCGCGGCGAGTGAAGTGACATTAGATTACTGGAGATGTACTCGCAGGCATCGAGCGCTGGTCGGTAGTATGAGCGTCCGCCCGCAGCTTCGGTCGTCGCATTTTAAAGGAGGACGACAGGGACGACTTGACTTCACCCTCTGTCCTTCCTAGAGGTTAATCTATCCTGTCTAATAACATCATGATCTGATCAGCCGTTAAGTCTTCAAAGGTAACAGACGGACAGAGTTCATTTCGCGTGTAAAATAAATGCTCGGTCCTGCTTTTATGAATCCGGTGAAACAAGGATATGGGTTTTATGGTGCGCGGAAGACAGGACAAGAATAGCACTTCAGTATCTTCCGCAGGGAGCTCAACTCCTCACAAAAGGGTTCAGATCTGAAAGCGTAACCGTAACCCACTTTACGCCCGCAGTCGGGTATAATAATTTCGTTTTACGACATCTCATAAGTTATCACGTCCTTTTAATATTTTCTTTTTCTTGAGACAATACAAGAAGACAAAGCGGCCAAGTTTCCTTTGCACTAAATCACAAGGACGACTGTACTAACACTTTTACTTTTATCACCGTTTGTGGGGCCAGCGGTGGGGCCAGCGGCGATCTCAACTGAATGCCATTGTTTTTAATCCAATTGTAAAAGGAGGCTAAAGTTAGATTATCATTGTAGCGTTTACAAGTTTATTACAAACTCTTTTGTCGAGTTGTAAGTTTGTTTTTGTTTTAGCTTATATTTATCCGATTTGCAATACCACTTGTCTAGCCAAGGTGATTGATTGTAATACAATATCACTGCGGCCCCACCCTACCACCGACACAGAATAACCCTATAGTGCTACCCCCGGCCCTACCCCTACTGCAAACTATTGGACATGGGTATATAATATCATTACGTCCATACTAAATGGCATACCATGCTGGAGGTGCCCAACTGTGGGATTAACTTACATAATGTTTGCCTCCATACCACTCACATCTATTTACTCTATATCCTGTCCGAAAACAGCGAATATATATTTTACCAAAACCTACCTAAAGTCATGGAAATGGCATAGCTCGTGATTGAAACAAAAATTATAGATTCGTTAGTGTGTTACTGTCATCTCCCTAGACCAAATAAATATGTATATTATAAGGTTCACATAATTCTTTCCATCCAAAGGTTGCCTGGAAGAGATCGCTTCAAAGCAATAAGGTCTCCCATTGTACTTGTCGCATGTAACGTATTTTCGTAATGATCTGTACCTATCTCGTGTACAACAAAGTATTTGTGTATTGTATTGTACAAATGTATGTAAATGTATAAAGCAAGTCGCTAGTACCAGTCGGTATGTTCTTGTTCCTATGGAACACAATATCAGTCTCTCAGTGGGTTGCGTCTCTGATTCGGAGCCATTCTAGTTGTATTGTCTCGAGTTCAAACGATTAGTGCGGAGATAGCGCCGCCGCCGTCTGAACCGTCTCGGGTTGCCTCAGATACAGGTTGATTGCCGTCGGCTTCGAGCTATGTTTCATTTGATGGCTGACATCAATAAATCCTTCACTCGTAATCTTTTGATAGCTCTGAGATATATCAAACTGGTTTGATAAGTAAATTTCACGCAACAGAATAAACTATAAATAATCCAGGCAGCACCTAGCCCCGAGCTGAGGGCTCATTCCAATAGTCCTCTCACACACTCCCTGCGAAGAGGTTTTCTGGAATTTTAAGTAGAGCTTTTATTATGGATACTAGATAATAAGTACATAGATAGATATATTTTATTATACATAGAAAATACCCAGAACAACCGGATAAGATAAATAGTTTTATAGGGCTTGACATAGGCCGCGCGCGAGAGTTAGTCAACTCTTGCGTGTAAAGGGCACGCGACCACGCGACGACAAGGCGGTGCTACCAAATGAGGTGGTCATTGTACTGAACTGCACGCGTCTGTTTTGTCTTCAAGGGAATTTCGGAGATTAATTTTTAAATCCTAGTGTTCTCCGTTGAAAAGGATGTTCAAGGAATAAAACTGGATATTTCCATGCATGCCTCTATACGCCCCTTTCAACAACTATGTATATTTCATTTTCTTTAGTTTCAGGTAAAGCGGTGGTAAAGAATTAGTAAAAGCGGCGGCGGCGCGGCGGCGGCGGCCAGTTAGCATAATAAAACACGACGTCAAATATTTGAACAGCATGTAAATCCACCCTCGCCTCTCCGCGTAGCGACGTAGCGGCGTAGTGGCGTCGTGGCGTAGCGGCGCTACGTAATTCCGACCAATGAATTATTCACCGTTCGAAAGACCAATTGTTTACTTTCCTTCATTGTGTTCACATTTGACCACAGCGACGCGGACTGAATGGATCTCTATGTGTGGGGGGTAGAAGTCAGATTCCAGCGGCAGCGGCGCCACATATTGACGCCTGGATGTGGTGCGAGGTGGACGGTTGGAAAGTTCTTCCCGGAGAAGCACTCACTTTTACATTTAATGCTACTAAAATCATTGTAAAATAATTGATTTCATGCTTAATATTAAAACCACATAGATTCAATGCTATTAGAGGTTTAAAATTAATATTACCTAATATTCAATTTATATCTAATGTCGCCCAGCGCTCGGTATTACTAGTTACATTTTAACATTAATTACCTCAAACGGAAATAGAAATAGAAATAGAAATAGAAAGACATTTATTCATAACAACTTAAATTAACATAAAAAAGACACACTTAAAGAATAGGTACATTTAGAGAGTTGTTACAAAAAGGCTCTAACTCAGCATAATGCTGGCTAAGCTCCGTGAGAGACTTAGCCAGCGCTGGTCTTCCGTTAGAGCCCGTACAGGTGACGTCACGAACAGGCCTACGCAATGAAATAAAAAAATAATAATAATTGTAGTAATAATGACACTTAAAAAGCCATTGACAAAAAAAAACATAATAATAGGCTAATACCTATATTATCACTAGATTAATTTAATTTAATTTAAGCCAACACCATGCGAATAAAAAGTAAATAAAAAACCATGGTACGATACTATAAATATATATATATATATATACATACAATGCAAACAAAAAACATAAACTATAAACATTTCACTATGAAACATACTTCCGGCTATAAATAGTGCTTAGTTTACTGGTAAATTTTATTCTATTTCATATATCTGTTTAAGTTAAAAATATACTGATGGAGTGTGTTTAAGTGTGTGTATGCGTGAGTGTTTGTGTGTGTGTTTTGTAAGGTACTCCTGAGGACACCGTTCTCATAAGAGTCCGGGCAACAGGAGCTACCAAGGGGAGTTTGTGATGTTTCTAAATATGTAGAGTAGACTTATGAGTGTGTGTGTGAGCGATTATAATGTGTGTGCGTGAATACGTGTGTGTTGTAAGGTATTCCTGAGGACACCGGTCTCATAAGAGTCCGGGCAACAGGAGCTACCAAGGGGAGTTTGTGTTGCAAGTGTATGTGCGTTGTGTAGTGTTCGGTGTTCGCGTATTAATGCTTAGTCAGATTTTTGCTTTTCCATCAGTATAGTTTTAAGCTTTGATTTAAAATTGTTGATGTTATTGAGTATTCTAATCGGGGGGGGTAGATTATTCCAGCATTTGGTAGCACTATAGCGGAAGCTTCCATGAAACGCTGCAGTTCCATGCAGAGGAGTTCGGAGTAAACATTTAGGGGCTCTGATTGGGTAGGGATTATTATTTTGAGTCCAGTTCAGCTTATCAAAAAGATACTTGGGGATTTGCGTTCTGACCACGCCAAATAAGAGACAAGCTAAATGAAGTTCCCTCCTATAGACCATTTTGAGCATACCGAACTTGTTGAAAAAGGGTGTAACATGACTGCGTGGCGGAACATCAAAACAGAAACGAGCGCAAGCATTTTGCACTCTTTGTATGAGATTTGAGGTTTTTTGAAACAGGCGTGGGCCATACACGCAGTCGACATAATTAAATTTTGACAAAACTAAGGAGTCCACCAATTGTATTCTTAGATCCGTGTTAAGATAATTTCGAATTTTGTATAGTACTTTAAGCCTGTAAAAACAACTATTTACTGTGTCACATACATATTTCTCATAACGCTGAGCCTCATCTATAACCAATCCCAGATTACGAACTTCAGATACTCGCTCAATAACATCTCCATCAATTGTTATTACCGGTGCTTCGCTTAGTACTTTAAAAATTTGTGTTTTAGAACCCAAAATCATAAACTTAGTTTTTCCGGAATTCAGAAGTAGAGAGTTTTGTTTAGCCCATTGGTATATTCTATCTAGATCCTCATTTAGCTTTTGAACTGTGCAGCGTGTATCTTCAGGTCGACAGGAGATGTACAGTTGTATGTCATCTGCGTATATATGTAGTTTGCAGTGGCGTAAACAGTTTACTACATTGGCACTGTACAGAATAAACAAAATAGGACCCAGGATCGACCCCTGAGGGACGCCGCGATTAACTGGTAGTTCTCGAGACTGTGTACACGTACCATTAGCTTTTTGCAACGCTACTACTTGCTTGCGGTTACTCAAATATGAATCAAACCATTTAATTGTACTCGATACAAAACCGTAATATTTTAATTTAGATAGTAGAAGAGGTATACTAATGGAGTCGAAGGCGCGCGAGAAGTCCAGCAAAACAAGAAACGTTGCCAATCCAGAATCCTGTGCCGCTAAAATATTATCAGTAACGTCTAATAATGCTGTATTCGTACTACGTCCTTTGCGAAAACCAGATTGAACATCTGGAAGTAAAATGTTTTTTTCCACATATTCGGTCATTTGTAAGCATACTACTTTCTCTAACACTTTGGATAAACATGATAACAAACTAATAGGGCGCAAATCTTTAATGTTAATAGGATTGGGCACTTTAGGAATAGGTTTAACGATCGCTGTTTTCCACAAAAGGGGAAAGGTGGAGGTCTGTATCGATTTGTTAACAATAGCAGTGATCGTTTCCAAACTGTGAGTTATTGTCAATTTAATCATATCTATAGATATCGAATCAGTGCCTAACGCGTTAGTTTTAATGTAGCGTAAACATTTAGAAATAACTTCAGCAGTAACTGGTTGCAAGGAAAAGGTATTAAAAGTAAAACTGTTAAACTCGTAAAAACATAGATTAGAAATAGAGACAGAAGAAGAATCAGGGATACTTAAAAAGTGTACGTTTATTTCATCTGGATTAACAAAATGATTGGGAAGCTCAGTGGACTTAGAAGGTAATACTCTAGATTTTAATGTTTTCCATAAAGCTTTGGAATCATGGATGTAACTATTAACATGTTTCTTAAAAAAAGCTTTCTTTTCGCTATCCAAGGCAAAAGTCACCATTTTCTTTAAGTTTTTATAATATTCCCGATGAGCATCCATTTTTGTGCTATGATATCTAGCTAGAGCTTCATTGCGTAGGCGCATCATTAATCTGACGTTATCAGTTATCCAAGGGCTAGGTAGACTTTTAATAGTTATTGACTTATTTGGGGCATGCAGGTCATATAAAAGCACAATGACATCCGTAAAATCTTTGACCATATCATCGACATTATCACGAGATTTTATAACATCCCATCTAACGTTATCAAGATCATTGTTAAATAGCTCTATGGAAATGTCCCGTAGAGGTCTAAAAGTTATTATTTTAGGAGTTATTTTTTGCTTTTTCATATTAAATTCACAAGATAAAAACGCATGACCATTAATACCCGTTGGTGTGACAGATAAGTCACGAATTTTAGCATTTGTACATATTACATCAATTAGAGTTTGACTAGTGTCGGTAAAATGAGTAGGAGTATTAATAACCTGACTCAAGCCTGTGCTCGCTAAAAAGGTTTTGAAAATGAGATACTTCGCATCAGTAGTATTTAACATATTAATATTAAAGTCCCCAGTTAAAATTATGTAGTCGCAGTCTGCAAAAAAAGCCACCGAATCTAATAACGCGTCCAGAAAAACGGTAACATCCAACCAGGGTGGCCGATATGCCGTGCCAACCGCAAGTTTATTTGAATTAATTGTAGTTTTAAACCACATTTGCTCAACCAACGGGTTTTCAGGCGGGGCGCAATAACGGACGTTAATACCGCGTTTAATATAAAAACCAACGCCACCGCCGCGCCCGCCGCGAATATTGGCGGGGCGCGGCGTGTGACGTAGACGGTACTGTGGAACGGTAGGCGCACGACCTTCCTCTCCTGCTCTCAGCCACGTTTCGTTAATACACATAATATCCACTTCGTCTCGTAACATATTAGCAACAAAATTATCGTGGTCTGTACCGAGAGAACCCGCATTATAGAGTCCAACTTTGAAAAAATTTGTCCTAATCATTTTTAATGTTTAAAGTACTACGTACCACGAGTAATACATACATGACAAATAATTGAAACGATATTATGACATAAATTTGAATATGAATATTACGTGTATATATAAAATGTAAATATCTACGTATATTAATAAAACTATAAATAATGTAAAACAAATGTAAAAAAATAATTGGGAATTGTATACCTTGTTTTAATGTATATTGGCAATTACGTAAATTAATTTTAGTACTATGATAAAATTTAATCCGATAATTTGTAGAATATAATTTTAATAGTAAATAAATAAAGAGGCTTTTTTCATAATGTTGGCTTTTACACAACGAGATACTCGTAAAACTAGAAGATGTGAACAATAATAACAGGTAATCCAGCAAGATAACATAATTTCGCGTGGTAGAATGTAGGCTGAGTTCTACATACAATAGCTTTAAACATAGCTGGGTAGTATAGCTTAGATTTAAAACATGATAAAAATTCATAAAGTTAATAAAATAAGAAAAAAAGATCTGTGTTGGACGGTGTTCTAAGTGTGGGCTTAGACTGAAATTGGTCCAAAAAACCGGGCAATGTCGAGCTCCGAACGTATGCGATGGACCGGTTTGCCGTCGCTCTGCCTCACAAAGATGCGGCCCTGCTTTGTCCACGAGTAACGCCATTGTTGCTTACGGCACTCTTCTCTGGCCTTATGAAAAAGTTGCCGGTTTGCTCGAGTCAGCCTCTCATTGACGAATATGCGGCTGTTAGGCCTTGCTGTATCGCTACCGGCGACGCACCCAGCGTCGGCGGCGGACAGCGTGCGGCGCACGCGAGCAGCACGGATAAACTCGTCCCGCAGGTACCGGCGCGAGAAACGCACCACGATGCGACGGTCGCGCCCCCTGGCGGCCCTGCTAGGATCGTCGCGTTCTGGGGCGTGCACCGCTCCCACACGTTCAGCATATACTACGTCACGCTCCTCAAGCTGCATACCCAATTTCATGGCTAGAACAGTAACTGCATGTATGATGTTTTCTCCCTTTACCTCGGGCAGTTGCCCGATTTCTAAATCAGAGAGAAGACTTTCTTGTTCCCGATCCTCAAGCTCCTGTTTCAGCTCCACAACGGCGCGCTCTAAGTCCGCTACTTTCTCCTCTCCCGAAGTCGACAGTGGCGCCCCCTGCTCAATCGCTTCAAGTCTGCGTTCCACGCCATCAATCCGCTCCAGGGCAGAAGACATACTGCCTCGAAATTCCACCATTTCTTGCCTATAGGCACGTAATTCTACCATATACTCCGCAAGCTCACGGCGCATATCATTTATAACCGAGTCAATATTTGAGGTCGTCGACGGTAATGCCCCAGTAGCCGAAGGAGGGGTAGTGACAGACTGATTCTGATAGTTTTGGTCAGCCGCAGTGGCGGCCAAGTTCCCACAGACACTTCTAACGGGAGTACCACTGTTGTCCCCTTTGCGCTGTTTATTTTTACAGCCAGGACAAAACCAATTTTTCGATACATTTGTCCCATCCGGTATCGAAACGCATCCTTTATGGAATTGTGCTGGACACAGGCTACAGGCAGCGACACCTACCGTGGGTAAGAACCTTCGAACGATGCGTGGTTGGTATTGGGTGATGTTAGGCAACGTTTCTCTTTATCTAATCTAGATCGTTTTAAGTTCTATGTACCTATACCTACCTATAAACCTCAATTTTTATAATGACAGTATTTGTTACTAAAAAAACCTAAGTGTTATTTTTGGTATTTGACTGGTTTTTTCTGCTTATACTCGCTGACCGCACACACCATGCATCCAGCGCGGACTCGGATCGCGGAGGATGCATGGACGATTCACGCTCGAAGACGAGCACGTCGTATTTCGGAAAATGCTGGTCGCGGATGTATTGTGTAAGCTCCCGCACCGCACGCAACGCAAGCCCCGCACCGCTTCCATTCTAATTCCACAGGTGTCGGTGGCCGTACGAACAGAAAATTAATTAAATGAAATAGTTTGTGAGGCAGGTGCTGCTTCATACACAACATGCCACCAATTCGGAACAAATTTCGCTCCACGAGCCTAGCTTTCACGAACGTTCACGATAAATAGCCGGCAGCCTTCGTAGATACCATCAGTTTTCTCTAGATTGTTTGCAATTGCAATAATCTGCAGTAAGGTGTTTTGTGTCAATTGTTAGTAAGTAAGTAGTTCTAATTTATTTATACTTTTTGATTATAATCTAGTTACAGAGATAATTGAAATTACAGGTTCTCTATCACATTTATATTTGTATCATAGTATTTATAAGCCCTAGCCGTTGTACAAACGAGCTTGTTCTACGATCTGGCGGCAACATCCACGTTGCACAGATTTCGTGATTATATAAAAAAACCACAATTAATTAGGTAGAAGGTACTGAATTTCCGAGCCAAAAACTAAAGTTAACGTCGACTTGGCTTATATTATGGTCTAACGTATAAATGCATCGCCCAGAGTAACACTTCTAAATGTAACTTTACCCATCGCACTCGTAATAAGCGTAATTTGGCAAGACGCCGAGCAGGTGTCTCCGCGCGCACGTCGCCACCGCGCCACTACGCCACTAGCGGCTTATCAGCGCGCCTATTGTGCCGGGGGCGGGTAGATTAGCCTGAGAAATGGGTGACGCAAAAGAGGTGAGGTACGATACTAAAGTTAGATAGCTCGATCTCTGCGGGGCGGGCGGCGCGGTGGGTTGGCAAAGGTCGGAGGCTGAACTGAAGATTAACGCTAGGTTTGACGGCAGCGCCAACGATGTGCTTGTCAAGCATGGGACGGATGGAACACGGCTGCACAACACACCAAGTCAACTATGCATCGACAGTAATAGCTAATTATTTACTTTGCTGGTTAATGTTATAATACCTCCGTCAGAATTTTGTTGCTCCGTTTTACAGTAATTAATTTATTCGCATACTGATACAAATTAGTATGATTTTATAAAATATGAAAATGACCGGATCCCTATAGGTAGGTATAGGATTCATCCTTTACCGACCGAGCATCCCCAACCGCACGTAGATTTATTTAAATTGTCGGTGGAATTACCAACTGGAATTTATAAAAACCTTATAGTGGTGCGACAATGAGATAATATTATTACAATCAGCCTCGCTACAGATAATCAGTAGGTCTCTCAGTAACTCGTTCAGTAGAGTCCGGTCCGCGCTGAGGAGGCGGCGACACAAAGGTATCTGTGGAGGCGGCGAGAGGAGATGCGGGCCTGCTGCTGCGCTATACGACACTCCCGATGCTATCCGACTGAAGAAGCCAATGTTTCTCATCGTCTGCTGACACAATTACAACTCTTCCGTTCTAAACTCCTCCAAGACTCCTGTGCGGTCTAAAAGAAATAATAAACTTTAACGTTAGATGGTCTACTAACTTCGTCCCTACCTACACTTTTTATTTTTCATTTGAATTTAATCTTTTACTACGTTATTTTTTAAATAACTGCACACTTTACATTTGTTACTTTGTACAATTGGTAACACCATGACTACGAGTACTAACCTATAGGGTCCGTTATTTCCGTTGATCCCACAGAGCGTTCCAAAGTGGAGTCAAATTAATAAGCTTTGCAGTGCAGAGTGTAACTGCAGGTGGAACGGCGAGGAGTCGCTCCTCGAGCCTCGAGCCCCTGTGTGTGTACATTATTACAACCTGCGGATTCATTTGACTCCGTCGAAAGCTTTGTATCCTACTATTTGTTCACAAAATTCTAAGAATGTTTCCACTTATAAATCCAATTCAAATATGGATGAAACTCTGAGATATTGAAATATGTACACAGCTAACGTCAGAGGAATGCGAGTGCCGAGACTTACCTTAGGTACGAGGTTTAAAGGGTATAGAAAGAGTGTCTATTAACATTGTGTTATTTTTGTAATAAATAAATAATAAATGCCTCACAGTGGGGGTCTGTTCAGGAGTTTCACTGAAGGATAGGATTCGTAACGAATACATCCGACAGAGAACCAAGGTCGGTATCGACATAGCTCTGAGAATTAGCAAGCTGAAGTGGCAGTGGGCCGGCCATATCTCGCGAAGAACCGACGGCCGCTAGGGCAAACTTGTTCTTGAGTGGAGACTACGACACGGTAAACTTAGTGTAGTAGGACGCCCTCCGACCAGGTGGGACGACGACCTTTGAAAGACTGCAGGTAGATGCTGGATGAGTTAAGCTGAAGACAGGGCGCTATGGTGCTCATTGGGGAGGCCTATGTCCAGCAGTGGACTACTATAGGCTGATGATGATGAGTGGTTTTGTACAGGGCAGCTAACTATTCCCCTTGAGCGTTAGCGGCAGACGGGACGCGACGCGACGTGACGCCTACTTTCAATTCGATAAATCTAAATTCTAATAATGTAGGCGTCACGTCGGTCGGTCGTCGCGTTACGTTTGTACGAGGATAAGCGATAGAATGAACTGCGATGCTAACAAATTCCCCTCTCTATGTAAATTCTTTATTGTATCAGAATGGATCGCGAAGCTCGCGAGGATTTCGCGAAACGACTCCAATAGCTGCAATCTATTCAATACAACTATTCCTCTTTCAATGGACCTCATAAATCTACGGCATAGAACTGAAACTAGTTTGAAAAATGGCGGCATCTTCGAAACAAATGCGCGCGCGGCGAATGAGCATCCATTGTGGAGCGGATGAATAACTATAGCGCGATGGATCACCGCCGCCGCCAGGAGGATGGGAGGATGTGCCTGACTCCGCACATTGCAGGCAGGTTGTCGGAGGGAGGATGTGCCTGACTCCGCACATTGCAGGCAGGTTGTCGGAGGGAGGATGTGCCTGTCTCCGCACATTGCAGGCAGGTTATCGGAGGGAGGATGTGCCTGACTCTGCGCATTGCAGGCAGGTTGTCGGAGGGAGGATGTGCCTCACTCCGCACATTGCAGGCAGGTTGTCGGAGGGAGGATGTGCCTGACTCCGCACATTGCAGGCAGGTTATCGGAGGGAGGATGTGCCTGACTCTGCGCATTGCAGGCAGGTTGTCGGAGGGAGGATGTGCCTGACTCCGCACATTGCAGGCAGGTTGTCGGAG
This sequence comes from Eupithecia dodoneata, assembly GCA_947044415.1. NCBI lineage: Eukaryota > Metazoa > Arthropoda > Insecta > Lepidoptera > Geometridae > Eupithecia > Eupithecia dodoneata. Next base: position 11,736,364 of record OX345671.1, read on the forward strand.
GGAGGATGTGCCTGACTCCACACATTGCAGGCAGGTTATCGGAGGGAGGATGTGCCTGACTCTGCGCATTGCAGGCAGGTTGTCGGAGGGAGGATGTGCCTGACTCCGCACATTGCAGGCAGGTTGTCGGAGGGAGGATGTGCCTGTCTCCGCACATTGCAGGCAGGTTATCGGAGGGAGGATGTGCCTGACTCCGCACATTGCAGGCAGGTTGTCGGAGGGAGGATGTGCCTGACTCCGCACATTGCAGGCAGGTTATCGGAGGGAAGATGTGCCTGACTCTGCGCATTGCAGGCAGGTTATCGGAGGGAGGTGTTCTCGTCATCCGCCTCACTCGTCTTATTATCCAACTAATGTATGCGTTAGGAAACAATCTAGTATAAGAATCCTAGTTATAATTTTTACTGAATTGTCACGATTCGATAGTTTTCTGTTTTGTGTGACAATAAAGTAAATAAATAATGCTTCTGTTTCATATCTACTTAGTGTAATTATGACAGTGAAACATTATTATAAAATTATTGGGGTTATATTTGCGTAACAGGGTTTGTAAAGGCCCGTGCACATATCACAAGCCTAGTTAGTTATTTTTATTATGGACTGAAACTATTTGAAACAGCTTCTTTGTGTTTGAGTTGTACAGCAACATAATTTATGTAAATCTGTTGTAGAATAAAGAACATTTTGGTTACAACTGCCGGAAGAGTAAAAGGATTCAGTAAAAGATTTCAGTGAATGTTAACTTATCACCTTGTTTGTGTGTGTATGGACGAACAGCAATGTTTCATGTGCGACTGTTTTATAGCTAAATAATTGGAAGTAGAAAATCTAAAGTTTCCTACATCTAGTGGTATAAAAAGAGGTACAAAGGCCCGCGTACAGTGGGCGGCGGCGGCCGCAGTGCAGACAAATGGAGAAGTGCTAGTGCTATTGATATTTATGCAAATTACAGCGGAATCATTTTATTTACTTACCGCAGTGCTGTCCGCTACTGCCGGCCGGCCGGCGGAGGCCGAGGGCAGCCAATTCGATATTATTTATCTCTTTTATGTTTCATTTGTTTCACTTTTCGTTTACAGGCATTTTTGCTTTTAAGTCAAGTTTTAAGGACAATGACTGAAAACTGTATTCACGTGTGGATCGACTCATACAAATTTTCTTTCGTGATGACAAATTTGACAGTCTGTATAAACCTTATTATTTTTATGGTTCCGCACCTAAGGGTTGCCAACGGGCGGGTCCCTACTACTACCTAATCCTCCGGTGTCTGTCCGTCCATCCGACTGCGGGCTGTACTTCATGAATCGCTATAGTAGACAGTGAGTGCGTATTTCTGGTATCGCTTGTAAAGGTATTTGTTTGGTTTTGTTAAAATTGATAATAACAATCTGCGGTATCACACGGACTGGCGAAGTCGGACAGACTCACGCACGTGCTGGGGCCCACGTTGTATAAACCTACCAGATCAGGTAGTCACAGCACCGAGTCTGACTTCCTTTAAACGAAGACTTAAATCGTGGCTCGTCGAGAAGGCGTTCTACAGTATTGACGATTATGTGCGAAAAATTAAATCATATCTTGAGTATTATTACTTAGTTATAATACATTTATTATAATCTAATTATCAGTTATTTGCAGTGGCGGATTTACACATTTGCCGCCAGTAGGCTTTTAAAATTTTGCCGCCCCTACTAACCTCTAAAAATTGTCGCAGCCTAAGTATTTGGAGGGGGTCACACTTGGTCAGTGACGGGGGAGGGGTCTGGGGGTTGAAGTAAGCAAAAGTACGAGTACCTATAACTGTACAAAAGAAATAACAAAAAACTTGACTTTGTATTGATGGTAGGTAGATTAAGGGGCGAGCCATGGTAATTTAAGGAATGACGGAGATAACTGCAGCATTTTTGAGATCTTTTAGCGATATAAAAGAGATGCCGTTACACAAATTATACAACGGCGAGCGGAGCGAGCCGCCGAAATTTGTTATTGGCTTGATAGAAAATGACAATGTAGCAAAATAGATGCCGTTGCTTTTGCAGAACTGATACGAAACATAACAGAACGCCCAAAACACGAGTAATATCGGCGAGCGGAGCGAGCCACAATTTTTTTTACCGCAGTGGATACTGGTTAATCATATTGTTAAGTTACATGTTAGGTAGAATAGAAATTAAAATTTATTTAAGGTTTCGGGCATTTTCTAGTGATTTTTTATACATAAACTAAGATTTGGGAGGGGGGGGGGGGATTCGTCCTACCGTCACCATGACAGCATACCACACACCCGCTAAAGCCGCCCCTGGGTCAATAACATTCGTTCCCGCGCCCCATTATGACTATGCAAGCAAATACTTAATAAATACATAAAATATTTAAGTAGTGATTGGTGAAACATTATACGCGTTGATTTAATTATGTGTGTGTGGATCTAATAACATTTAGTATTAGTTTTTTACCAATAAATTGATTATTCTGATTATTCAATTAAAATTGCCGGCCGGAGTCTCTCGAAGGATATTTATTTATTTATTTGGCGCACAAAACAGAATACAGTCAAATATTATACAAATAGAAACACAAAATAATTAAAACTAGACTGTATCGCTAAATAATGTGTACACAACATGCTCAAAGCAGTTCTATGTGAAGCAAATGCTACGAATGAATTTAAAAATAAATAATTATAAAATATTATTATTTTATAACAAGAGGGCGCTACGCTTAACTTTAAAAAAATGGACGAAATTTTGAAAGCGCTTGAGCATATAAAGAAGGATTTGGATAATCAAAGACAAGAAATCCGAGAAATGGGAAATAATGTTACTGAGAAAGTTACACAGAATATAAGCAGGATGTTTGAAGAAAAATTTTTAGCATTGGAAAAAAATCACGAAAATTTGAAAAAAATAGTAGAAAACCAGGAGAAAAGAATACACGCTATAGAAAGACAGGCAAGGAAAAATAATTTGGTATTTTTCGGCATAGAAGAGAATGAAAAATCATACGATAACCTAGAAAGAAACTTCATTACATGGACTGAACAATATCTTTCTCTAAAAATAAGTTGCAACGACATCCAAGAAATAAAAAGAATAGGAAAGAAAGGCGAAAAACCACGCCCGATAGTAGTGACCTTCACAACTCTAGGTACAAAGATAAAAATTTTGAAACTTAAAAGAGCACTACAAGATACACATTATTACATTAAAGAAGACTATCCAATATATGTACTAGAGAAGAGAAGGGAGCTACAAGAACAACTACAACAGGAAAGAGAAAAAGGAAACTTAGCTAAAATTATATATGATAAACTGATAATTACAAAAAATAACACTAAAAGGAAGCTGCCCACGTCACCCGAGAATGCCACTGAAACCAACGTAGAAAAAAATACGCAAATCAATAAAAAGAACAAAACACAACAAATCGTTACATCATCGGCCAGGAGGTCAAGCAGCTTCTCTGAAGGAATCATTAAAAAAGGAATACTAAACTACGTAGTGAAAGATACAACGAATAAGAACAATAATCAAAAAAATCAAGCATAGCAATTCAGCGCCTCCTCCTCCGGCACAGAACAAACAAACACAGAATCAAAAACGAAAAACAATCAAAATAATCTTCCAATCCGGCCGGTCACCGTGGAAGAGAACGACCATAACCCTCCAAAAATAGACACCACAAAGATCAAAAGCAAAAACAAAGAAAAACCACATTATCTACACATAGCAACTTACAATACTAGAACCTTATCGTCATACGAACGCTTATTAGAAATAGAAGAAGCAATAAAAGAAACAAAATATGACGTTATAGGAGTAGCAGAAACAAGACGGCTAGGTACCAAAATAGAAGAGCACAAAAACTTTATATTTTGTTACGTGGGTCACACGCCCGGCCTGCATGGAGTAGGCTTTATAGTAAACAAAGTACACAAAAACAATATAGAGAGCTTTACGGGCTTGACGGAAAGAATCGCTGTAATAAACATGAACTTTCAAGGCTTCTTAATCTCTATTATACAGGTGTATGCACCAACGGAATCTGCAAGCGATGAAGAAATTGAAGAATTCTACAAAACGATCGACAAAGCTCTGGACACTACACACAATAATGTCATACTTATGGGAGACTTTAATGCGAAGATCGGGCTTCCTAAGAAAGAAGAACATATAGTAACAAAGCAATTCGGGAGCGGGACGAGGAACGAAAGAGGACAGATGCTAGTGGATTTCGCATTGGAGCTTAAACTAACTATAATAAACACATGTTTTAAAAAGAAATTAAGCAGAAGATGGACATGGAGGTCTCCGGATGGAAAAACAAAAAATGAAATAGATTATATATTATCAAACCAACCGAGTTTATTCCAAGATATAGGTACTATGAACTTAAACTACCCCTCAGACCATAGGTTAATCAGATCAAAAGTAAAATTAACTAAACTAAAGAAAAGTAGAGTTAATTACAATATTAGGCAGGCTAACCAACTGAAATCTGAAGTAGAAATAGCTAATTACAGGAAAACCTTATCAGGAATGATATCTAGGCTATGCGTTGGCCACGGAAACACCTCAGTACAAACCCATTACGATAACATCACAAATGCAATCACCACGAGTTTAAAATCAGCCCAAACAATGGGAAAGGAACACAGACGACACAAAATACTATCGGAACGTACTTCATCTCTTTTACAAAGAAGGAAGGAACTTCAAAAAACTAAAAACAAATCGAGATCTATGAAAAATGAATTCTCCGCACTCTACAAACTAGTCAATAAATATATAAGAAAGGACTATTCAACATATAGACAAAGAACATTAGAAAGACATCTAAACCTCACAGGCAGTACAAAAAAGGCCTACAAAGAACTTAGAACAAACAAATCCTGGATAGAAGGTCTAAAAGAGCTTGGCAAAGACCTAAACAATCGAAAAGACATCATTAATACAGCAACAAACTTTTACAAAAACCTATACAGCAATAAAAATCAACTAACCACACTAAAAAATGAAAACACTATTCAAACTATAAACATGAAAGAAAGCCACATTGAACAAGTTAACGAAGATAACATAAAAGCAATTAACGAAATTGAAATCATAGATGGGATAAAAAGGCTCAAACTAGAAAAATCCCCTGGATCAGACAACATAACAAACGAAGCTTTAAAGACAGCTTATCATATACTGGCAACACCGCTCGCTGAACTATTCAGTCTGATATTAAAAAGCTCTGAAACGCCTACACAATGGTCCGAATCCAACATAATTTTAATATATAAGAAGGGAGACCCAAAAGATATAGGCAACTATAGACCGATAAGCTTACTACCAACTCTGAACAAGCTTTTCTCGGCGATTATAAACTCGAGAATCAGCCCCATAATAGAAGCAAGACAGCCTGTAGAGCAGGCCGGTTTCCGAAAAGGTTTCTCTACGATAGACCATATACATACCTTAGAGTTAGTTATAGAGAAATATCGGGAACAACAGAGACCACTCTATCTCGGATTTATTGACTACCAAAAGGCCTTCGACACGATTGCTCACGACAACGTTTGGCAAAGCTTGAAAGAACAGGAAGTAAGTGAAGTATATATAAAAGTGATCCGGAGTATATATAATAACAACATGGGCAGAATAAAGCTAGACATACTGGGCAAGAGCTTTGCAATAAAGAGAGGTGTAAGACAGGGCGACCCCTTGTCGCCAAAAATATTTATAGCCATACTCGAAAGCATCATCAACAATCTGAACTGGAACAAAAGAGGAATCTACATACAAGGAACCTTTCTGAGCCATTTGCGTTTCGCCGATGATATAGTAATATTATCCGAGACTTCCTCAGAACTACAGCTCATGATCAATGACTTACAATCAGCTAGCGCAGACGTAGGACTTGAAATCAATCTTACTAAGACCATGGTAATGACTAATAGCCTCGAAAAACAGATAAAAGTCAATGGATATACAATAGATTATACAGACAAATATACTTACCTAGGAAAATTTATCAGTTTCGAAAAAGAAAACAACGAACTAGAGGTAGAAAGAAGAGTGCAGCGAACATGGAATAAATTCTGGAGTCTGAAAGAAATTTTCAAAAGTAACATGCCAATAAAACTGAAAACGAAAACACTGAACTCTAACCTCTTACCATGCTTGACATATGGATGTCAAACATGGAAATTTACGTCAAAAGTTAAGAAAAAAATAACATCCTGTCAACGCGGAATTGAGAGAAGCATGCTAAAAATAAAAAAACAAGATAAGATTAGACACGTAAAGATAAGAGAAATAACAAAAGCCACTAATGCCTTAAACTACGCACAAATGTTAAAGTGGAAGTGGGCCGGTCACATAGCGAGGCTTAGAGACAAAAGATGGACATACAGCACCACCATATGGAGAGGACCTCAAGGAAAAAGAAAGAGAGGAAGGCCCTCAACACGCTGGGAGGACGAAATAAAAAAAGTCGCTGGCCCAAAGTGGTGGCAAACAGCTCAAGATAGAGAGAAGTGGACATCGTTGGAGGAGGCCTTTACCCAACCTGGGGACCCTGCTATCAACCAAACGTAGTGTTATAAATAACGCACTAACAGTACCTAAATCAATGTAGCAGGATCAAATAAAGGCTTTTTTATTTTATTTTATTATTATTTTATCGTATCTCTCTCTACGTTAATTGTATGTATGTGTTATTAGTACCAAACAAACGTTTTATCTATCTATCTATATAGGTAGATATAAGCATGCTACAAAGTGCTGCGTCTTCTGACCTACTCAAGAGTTTATTGAGGTAATAAAGAACTTGATAATGATGTTTGCTGATTTCATAACTAGATGTCGTTTTTAGAAGAAACCTACAGAAACGGCTCCTATTTTGCCTGTTTCATGAAACCACGATTGTTTCTAGTTATTTAAGTTTTATACATAAACTGTATTTTTTTATATATAAAATAAAACAAATGGACTTTTGAGGTAAAGGTTGACTGTCATCAAATTAATTATTAAAAATGTGGTCATAATAACGAATGTACAGTCAATCATCGACCGCAATCAGGTTGATGTTTTAATTGCAAATAAAGTCAACTTCCGCGACCGCAGCCGAATCCAGCCGACCACAAGTATCGACCACTCATCAACCATTCACATTATGTAAGTAGACCGTACTAGTCATTATATTATTAAAAAGTAAAGGTAATAATAAACTCTGCCACTGAATAATTCGATGCCTTTACTTCTGACAGCGTAGTTGTCAAGTCTGGTCTGGTCTGGGAATAGTTCTGTGCAAACTGGACCAACATTCGACCAAATACCTAGGTAGGTAGGTAGGTAGGTATGCTGATTTCATTCCAAACAGTTTATACCTACATCAAATTGTATGGTCTAATTGTCTAAAAACTTCCCAACTAAGTCCATAACAAGCAATAACTGCGGCAAATAACGGTTTAATCAAACTCGGGCTGGAATATTAATTTTATCCTCTTAAATTAGAAATACCTACCTCTACTCAAATAAAGGTATTCAAATAGTTAAGCAATTCAGTAATATTACTAGTTATATCTGAAGCCCGCGCGGGCCGCGCTGCGGTTTCAGATCTCACATAATTGCATCATATTGAAATCGTTTTCATTATAATATTTGGTTTCTGAACCTAAATATTAGGATGACGCCCAGACTCGAGAACACACATACATGCCTAGTGCTTTACTAACGTGTTTGTTCGGATATATACAATGTGTATTGTCGAACCTTGATCAAACGAGATGTGCGGATACACGACATATATTTATCGATAAAAAACAAAAAATAAAAAATTATATGTTACTTATTTCAAAAACAAAGCCGATTTAATTATTATTTAAATGAAAACTACTTCATCTGGTTTTTTATTCGTTTCTTTTTGAGTAAACGGTGTATATTATTCAAAGTAGTCTCATTTGAAAGCTAGATAATCTACCTAGCTAAGAAAATAATAAAAAAATACAATTTCGGTACACATAAGCCTAGTAAAATCAGTATTTTTTAGAAATTTGCAAAAAAAAACTTAATTGTGGAGTTTAATACAACACGCAAAAAAGTACACCACAATAACCTAGTTTTAAAGTTACAGATCAAAAATTTAAAAAAAATCGTATTTTTTTGCAAATTTCTAAAAAAATATTGATCTTACTAGGCTTATGTACCGAAATTGTATTTTTTTTAATTTTTTTCTTATTTAAACACATTGTATATACAATGTGTATTGTCGAACCTTGATCAAACGAGATGTGCGGATACACGACATATATTTATCGATAAAAATCAAAAAATAAAAAATTATATGTTACCTATCTCAAAAATAAAGCCGATTTAATATTTTTTTTAATGAAAACTACTTCATCTGGTTTTTTCTTCGTTTCTTTTTGAGTAAACGGTGTATTTTATTCAAAGTAGCTTCATTTGAAAGCTAGATTGTCTATCTAGCTAAGAAAATAAGAAAAAAATACAATTTCGGTACATAAACCCAGTAAAATCAATATTTTTTTAGAAATTTGCAAAAAAAAACAAATTTTATTTTATTTTTGATCTGTAACTTTAAAACTGGGTTATTGAGGTGTACTTTTTTGCATGTTGTATTAAACTTCATAATTTAATCTACAAATCCTCCAAAACATATGGCTCTATCTCTTTTCGTTGTTATGTTATTCACCATTGAAAATAGGTACTTTCTGTTTTGTACAAAGATCAACAGGAATATCAACTGATTTAATCTACATAAATTATAAATAAAACGCGGCAAGATAGGAAGAAATGGAATGAGGTCTTTGCCCAGCAGTGGGATAGTAACGACTGTTTAAGATAAAGTTTTTGTTTTTTTTACTCTTGACAAAACAGAAAGTATCTATTTTAAATGGTAAATAACATGACAACAAAAAGAGATAGACCCATATTTTTTGGAGGATTTGTAGATTAAATTATGAAGTTTAATATAACATGCAAAAAAGTACACCTCAATAACCCAGTTTTAAAGTTACAGATCAAAAATAAAATAAAATTTGTTTTTTTTTTGCAAATTTCTAAAAAAATATTGATTTTACTGGGATTATGTACCGAAATTGTATTTTTTTCTTATTTTTTTAGCTAGATAAACAATCTAGCTTTCAAATGAGGCTACTTTGAATAAAATACACCGTTTACTCAAAAAGAAACGAAGAAAAAACCAGATGAAGTAGTTTTCATTTAAAAAAATATTAAATCGGCTTTATTTTTGAGATAGTTAACATATAATTTTTTATTTTTAGTTTTTTATCGATAAATATATGTCGTGTATCCGCACATCTCGTTTGATCAAGGTTCGACAATACACATTGTATATAATAATAATAATAATAAGGTGCGAGCCTTCAACGGCTGGGTTATGCCATTGCTCACGTATACGTTTGGCATACATACTAAGATGGACTCAGACTGAACACTTTTTACAAGTTGAATACCAGATGCATCGCGATGTGGTTGCAGTAGATAAGAACCTTACTCCTCTCTCCTTGGCTAACGAGAACTGGCGCAAACCTGTGGTGATGAGCATCCAGGACCGGAAGACTATATGGGAGAGCAAGGAGCTGCATGGGAGATTCTACAAGGTTCTCACAGGACCTGATGTAGATCTCCTAAGCTCAGTGAACTGGCTACGCTTTGGTGACCTCTTTGGGGAAACCGAAGGTTTTGTTTGTGCAATTATGGCCGAGGTGGTAAAGACGAACAATTAATAATAAAGTATTTATTTTCAAAAAATGGTTTCTAAAGATTAACAGAGTACTTATCTAAAACTAATTACTATCTCTATAACATTTAAGTTTACCTTTAGGTAAAGTACTCTACCCTATAACCTTAGTGCATCGAAAGTATATCATGAAAGACGGCACGATCGATATTTGTCGAGCGTGTCATCTTCCTGGGGAGACCCTCCGTCATATACTTTCGGGTTGTTCGCACCATGCTAACTCTCAGTACTTGCACAGACACAACCAAGTAGCCAAAATTATACATCAGCAACTTGCTCTCCGATACGGCCTTACTGGTCCTGAAGTTCCGTATTATAAGTACACACCGGCGCCAGTTCTTGAAAATGGCCGTGCCACGCTCTATTGGGACCGATCTATCATTACGGACAGGACTATTCTTGCGAATTAGCCTGATATTGTACTGATACTCGTAGATTGGTTAGAACGGAGGGCGGTGCTCGCTGATGTCACCATACCGCATGATGCTAACCTCGTTAGAGCTGAGAAAGATAAACTTAGGAAATATCTTGACTTGGCTAACGAGATTGTCAGCATGTGGGATGTAGATTCAGCGACTATAGTCCCGATAGTCGTTTCGGTTAACGGCGTAATAGCGAAGAGCCTCGATCAACACCTGAAGAGACTCTCGCTAGGAAGTTGGATCAAGGGCCAGATCCAGAAGGCGGTACTCTTGGACTCGGCACGTATCGTCAGGAAGTTCCTTTCTCTGCAGCCCTAGTCACCGGCCGCTTGAGCCTAGCTTCGCGGTCGGTGATCTACCGTTTTGATATATTTTTTACTGTAGAATAGTTTTATAATATTTTATTGCATTTTCTATTGTAAAAAATGTATTTTATACGAGAATTTAAATAAATGAGTGAAATAATAATAATAATCACAATAGCCTGTTTTATTTCATTCATTTTTCTTTGCAATAGTCTCTACACGAAGCGGATATCATCTTTGGGTGTATCATATTGTGCACCCGAGGTTGATACCCGCTATATGTAGCCATCGCCTTTAGATTAACTTCTCAAAGGGCCTCTGTGCTGTTGGCTTCGGCCCCACGCAAGCCTTCCAAAGGACCGGGTCACTTTATGGCCCGTGATCATGGTAAATGAGAGACATAATAATAATAATAATGGCGTAGTAGCGAGGAAACCCGCTCACGAGCAGTCTTCGTGATGGTGAAATCGGAGCCGCACCTCTCGACACCCCTCAGTCGTTTGCGCCGATGTTGTTCCTCTCCGGTAATTTACTCCGTCTTTTTAAGGGACCCATCCAGCATTCGGCAAGCCACCGTCTGCCACTCTTCTTAACATTATGATTGACTTGTTTATGGCAGACGTCCGCTATCTCCCCTATAGCCCGATTACCCAGTCCATCCATCCATCACAATAGCCTGGTTTTATTTCATTCATTTTTATTTGCAATAGTCTCTACACCTGGCGGATACCATCTTTGGGTGTATCATATTGTGAAATGAAATGAAATGAAATGAAATGAAAGTTTATTTCCTTAGGCTTACAAATAAGCACTTAGACAAGTCATATTTTATACTATTCATTATTATATTGATGTTCACTTCAATTTTTTGTCCACCAGTGGAAGAAGTGAGAAGAAACCACCAGTATGTTCATAACTTATGTGTCTAGTACATAGATTTGCTTATCTGTAAGTTGTTAGATTTTGAGTTGGAGCAAAACTCGTTCCAAGCTTTTTTATCTTCTAGATAATCTGATATTTTGTAATAAGCCTTTTTACAAAGAATATGCTTCACAATTTTTTTAAATTTATTTATTGATAATTTTTGCAACTCACTTGGAGTTTTGTTGTAGAAGCGTATACATTGCCCTTTAAAAGATGCACTTATCTTATGTAGTCTAGTTGTGGGAACAGCGAGTTTATTCTTATTTCTAGTATTTACATTATGTATATCGCTTTTTTTATTGAATCGATCGATGTTTTTATGAGTGTACAAGTTTTCATAAATATATTGACATGGTACTGTCATTATGTTTATTTCTTTGAATTTATTACGTAGGGATTCTCTGGGACCCATATTATAGACCGCACGAACAGCCCTCTTCTGCAACACAAAAACGGTGTTTATATCTGCAGCGTTCCCCCACAATAGTATGCCATAAGACATAATACTATGGAAGTAGCTGAAATAGACTAGTCTAGAAGTATCAACGTCTGTAAGGTGACGGATTTTTTTAACTGCACATGCTGCAGAACTAAGTCTCTTCGATAGCTTATCTATGTGTGGGCCCCATTGAAGTTTACTATCTAAGGTTATTCCTAAGAATACGGTATTGTCTACAATTTCTACCGTTTCTCCTTTTACGTTTACATCAGCCTTAACTTGTTTTACATTAGGTAGAATAAATCTTATACATTTTGTTTTTGTTTCATTAAGCAAAAGATTATTGATACTAAACCAATGGACTACCTTTGAGATTGCAGTATTTACATCGTCGAAATTTGTTTTTTGTCGATTCATTTTAAAAATTAATGAAGTATCATCAGCAAACAATACAATCTCATGATCATTCTTTACAAGATGAGGCAGGTCGTTAATATTGTGCACCCGAGGATGATACCCGCTATGTGTAGCCATAGCCTTTAGATTAATTTCTCAAAGGGCCTCTGTGCTGTTGGCTTCGGCCCCACGCAAGCCTTCCAAAGGACCGGGTCACTTTATGGCCCGAGATCATGGTAAATGAGAGACATAATAATAATATTCGTTTATTTCAGGCAAAAAACCCATATCACAAAAAATACAATTACAATTTTAAAAATATGCACAAATAAAAATTAAAATACTTAAAACAAAAGATATCACGACGCTTAAAGCTGTCGCACGTCATTTTCTGTTTCCCTGTTTTTCTGTTTTTCTGTAGGGAAATCCAGTGCATATATTATGGGGTTGTTGTAGACCTGGTCAGAGACAGCCCCTATATTATATATCCGAATATATATTACTAGTTTTTGCCCGCGGCATCGTACGCGTTGTTTATATGGAAAAGTTATTTCCATCCCAAGGGAACTGATTTATGGATTAAAAAGTAGCCTACATTTGATTCCAGGCTTAGAGCTATACTTTAACGAAATGTCAGGCTGTAACCAATCTGTGCAGTCATTTTGGCGTGAAGAAGTAACAAACATCCATCTATACATCCAAACTTCTGCATTTAGAATATTAACTGTGTTCTCACGAACCAACAGAGTACTTGTAGTAAATTAGGGAATTACACATTGAAGCAGCAATAAGTGCTTTAAGCCGCGTGGCCTGTTCCATAGAACATAGTTCAATAAGTGCTTTAAGCCGCGTGGCCTGTTCCATAGAACATAGTTCAATAAGTGCTTTAAGCCGCGTGGCCTGTTCCATAGAACATAGTTCAATAAGTGCTTTAAGCCGCGTGGCCTGTTCCATAGAACATAGTTCAATAAGTGCTTTAAGCCGCGTGGCCTGTTCCATAGAACATAGTTCAAGATATGCCAATAGATTGACTGAAATGCTGTTGTTAAATGTATGAAAATGCCTTATTTTCGTCGTTTAGAATAATGTCGAACGAAGCACCGATCCCGTCGGTCTACTGTCCGTGAGATATAGTCCGTGCGGATGCAGGTTCGATCCCCGGTCACAAGGGAATGCGAATAAGACAATATTGCCAGCGTTTGACCCGCGATAAATATCACACGCGCTCCCTCGCACCTCGCTACTCTTACAGCCGTCCCTTTCCCACCTCATAACAGAGGCTAATGGAGAGAAATTGTTTCAGGTCTGTGTTACTGAAAGCAAGAATGTTCAGAGTTTCATCTGTTTGTATAGCAACATCGAGCAGGTTATGATCCCCAGGCTTTTTCTTGAAATGTTTATTAAGGATCATCGTTTTTTTTTTATTATTAACCGCTAAATAATTATTTAAATAAAACAATACATGTATATCAACGTTAGAACCGGTATCGAACCGGTTATTTAACTTATTCTACGGTATAAAATGGGTAATGGATCTCTCATTTTAAATTCAAGAGATAATAATGAAGTTCGATGTTACATCAAACATTTGGTAATATGGATCAGTCTACCCTCGGCATCACTCAAATAATTGTCAGTATAGTGAATCGCAAGCAAACTGAAAATAACAAAGCTTACACTGCGTAAACCTAAGCTTTATAACCTATTTTGTCACAGATTTTCATAATAATCTCTTACGGAAGATTATCAGTTAAAACAAAAATAGAACCTACCTACACCCTAAATAGGCGAATGACCTCGTCCACTCTGCCCCAGTTACCCAGTTCACTATAACAACTGATTCGTTCACAAAATAACACTTTAATAATACAAGCAACAATTACGTTGCTGACAAATTGTCGTAATGCTTGTTGTGATGATGTAATGCTCGCAGTTAGTGGCTCGAGTAGGGTGATACCATCAGTGTATGATACAGGTATGATTCGTGGATACAAGGTCGTTTGCGAGTCTACGGGGAACGGTTATTCAATTACAAACAGAATTGGAGGAGTGAAGTGGAATTGTATGACAATGGTCACGATTAATATCGCTAAACTGTATGTTGTACTACATAATCCAATTACGTAATTAATGAAATCAACTGTGTTAGGTACCTGTGAGTGTGTAGGTGACACACCTCTCAACAACCTGCCTAGGCTCGGGAAATAACGTGTACCTAAACAGTATGTTATGGAGGCGGTCTTGATAGAAACAACACAATATTAAAAAATGTTAACGAAAACGCGCAACAGCTTCGAAAGTTATCGTTTATTTTCCAAACTCTTCACCTCGACCGACGCGACGAGCGACGTTTCGAACAAATAACATTGTGTGGCTAGAAACTACACTACGTGGAAACTAGCTGCGGTACAGCCCCGTACAATAGCCTATCACAGCGAGTACCGGTAGAGGGTGTACAAGGTGTAGTACAGGGTGGCGGGTCTGCGTGTGACGGGTGACGCGGGCACAAAGCAGGTTTTTGCCGCAGAGCTGTTTCAGGGCAAGGGATGAAACACACGGGAAGTTTGAAGTGGACCGAGGTGAGTCGCGCTCGCTAGACTTCACTCGCCTCACAGGTCTTGTTTCCTTGTTACTCACTACAGGCTAAGCCAATTGCCGAGTTCTACAGAAAGGTACAGTAGGATAAACATAAACAACGTCAGGCCTTTCATTATGAGTATGTCTAGATAGAGCGCTGCAAGGCAACCATAAAAACAGGCCAAGTTTCGTGAGCTGGCGCGATAGCTAGATTTTAAACTCGCATAATGATAACAGTAGTAAGTTGTAAAGAAACTTCTTTTAGAAATAGTGATCATTTACCATAACGTCGTTTACATACCCGTCGTAAGATAAAGTCACCCAGCGCGGAGTGAAGATTAAAAGACCAACAGTTGAATGCTATTTGTTTCTACGCATTGACGGCGTTAACAGTCTATCTACTTAGACATATACAAACATAAATAATCAAAGCGTCAGTCTTATAACTCCTATGATACTTTCTTTAAATGATTCAGGTTTAAAATAATGTCAAAATTTCAGGGAAACTGAATATCTAAACATAGTCGTAATATACTTCACGGTAACAAGAAGTGGTGTGTTGTTTTGAATGAAAAATTATCATTCATTTCACACCATTGTTAAGGTTTTCTGTAACAAACTTCACGAGTCCCTTCAATGGGGTATTGTGTTCATCAAGGCCCGGGGGGAGTCCGCTGACCGCACAATCTCATATGTCGCCCTCACGCGCACTCGAGGGTAGTTTATTAGTGGTGTTGTTGCCCGCTCCGCTCCGCTCCCCCGTACAAACCAATCAACGCGGTGTCCCCATTGATTGCTGCTCACAGATTCCAAGAACAATTCCTCACCACCGTCCTCATTATAAATACGAGTCTTTGTTAATGGATGAATAAACTCCTCGTTATTACTACACATATAACACGATCGTAGTTTGACGAATTAATTATGAATTTAAGCAAGTTAGCTATGAAGTTAATACGATCTAGGTTCGTAGTTAACCCGCTTATATTCATAACAAACTTCTAGTTATATAAGCTGTGAAGCCCTGTGAATGTGAACAGGGTCGAATGCTGCTCTTCCAATACCAACAAAGATGGTAGTTAACCCCTCACATTCATAACGGATAGGTTCACTAACTACCAAGTTATAGTTAAATATGCTGCGGCATATTATCCTTCCGGTGAGTCTTTAGCTGTTAAAGACGGGGACCGGAGTCAAAACGCGAATGTCAGATATTCTTTGGCCGCTCACCAAAGATATTCCACTGTGGTGTATCTTGCGGCCAAGTTCTGTAAGTTCGCAAGACACACAGAACTGAACATCCCGGCAGTAGTAAGTTGGCTGCGCGGAGATTACTGTTCCAAACTACCTTTGATTGCTGTTCGCCGATATCATGACTGTGGTACAGAGTTAAGCAACTCGGGAGATACGAAAACTCGAATGATTCGTAATTTATTTTAATATTTATAAAAATGTGTTTATTAGTTTAGGCCCTTTAAATTCTTTGGAGAATTTTTTGAATGCAGACTGCATTGATTTATAATAATGACTATCGATTAATTAACCTGAAAAATAAACTGTTTATGTTTCATATTAATTAGTGATAATCAATGATCAACTCACTTGTCAAATGCTTATGGGGTTGGTTTCAAACAAAGGTGTAGTGCATTAGTCTGTCAAATATCTCCATTCAGTCGACTGTGAGGGCTTCCAGGATTGTTTTTTGTCAACCTTGTTATCAAATCATTGGCTACATAGGTACTCATAATAAGGGTATAATAAAAACAAAATAATATCATGGATTCTACAGAATTTACTATAATTTAGAAAGTATAAGTATAAGTTAAATATTCTGAGGGAGGCCTATGCCCAGCCGTGGGATGAATCAGGGTACTAAATAAAGTATTAGTAGAATTTAGTAGATACGTACTAACTAACCAACTATTTAGTGTTGGTAACTGTTTATTCCGTGGCACACGCGAGCCACCATTGTCCGCGTCGCCTTTCAAATGTCATATTTGGGTAATTGTCGGGAGTTTAGCGTTATTGTTTCCTTTTCGGTAGTTTTGGGCACTTTCGGGTTAATAAATCGTAGTTGGCTGTTAGTTTGATCTATTGTTCAATTGTGTGGTGTGTTCGAGCTTTATCTATCCATGTCGAAAATATAACTAGTCAATAGCTATTTATATTTTGTAACATGTGGAATACCTAACTTCTATTGATAAAAAGCTTACAGAATCCCTTTACTTTGCCAGAGATGCATGTAGCATGTTTGAGAGGGGCGAAAAGATCTTGATATATCTATTTTAAATCACAGCATAAATCATTAGTTTACTCCTTCGCAATTGTAAACTCCCCTCCAAACAGTGTAGTAATAAATAACCTCTTGTCTATTTGCGTCGCAGCGCCCGCCGGCGTTAGGGCTCGTCACCCGCCTGTCCACACCTCGCTGACACTCGCATTTATTATTCAGGATCGAGGGCGATTATCGGTGCTGTTACCCTATCTTTGGGGCTTTCTTTCGCAAACATTACCTTCACACGTTGAACTTTCGACTTTAGTACACCACTTTTAGAGTTGGTTTCAGAATGACATTTTGTTTTATCAGCGATCGTGAAAATCACCACGGGCTTTGATGTAGCGCATGCTTTGACATTGAAATCACTCGTTTAACAAAGTGAGCTTTATTCTCAAACGCGTAGGGTTTATAATTAATGATTAAAGCTATAGGGTATTTTTAAGAGTGTAAAGGTGCGTTCATACGAGCGAATGTCCCCCACGGGAGCGCATCTGGCTCGGTTCCACGTGATGTATGGACGCGTCGTCGGCGCCTTTGCCCCAGAGATATTCAATAACTAGGGGCGACTGTAAATACGGTCCCGTTCATGCCCATGGACGACGCCGATCATATTTTAGTATTGATATTATTTTAGGGTGTTTATTGCAAGGGATATTGACACCCTGTTTATTTATGACAACACTCGCCACTGCCTGCGACTTCGCACGCTCTTTCAGTTCTACGTGTCGTATACCCAATATTTCAGCTTGGTTTTACTGATTTGACTACTCATTAGGTACCGATAGCATATACTATGTAATGTAGTTTACATCTTCACTCAAAACGTACGCCTGCTTAATATAACTTGGAAAGAGGAACTATCTCGTTTAGGGTTTCATTTGAAACTAAAATAAAACAGTCAGTATAGCTGTAACGGAGCTATTATTGTAAATCTAAATGGAACGTGTCCGTGGGGTGTGCGGCGATGCGCCGTGATGTATGTCGTGCCAACGTAACGAGCTATGTACACACGCGGTTCAATTGAAACACCACTCGGAACGGACCGGGGGCAGTATGGGCGAGGGGGAGGGGGTAATTGGTATATTGTTGTAGACTGCTCAGAGCTTTGCTGTGATTTGTGAACGATCATTCTGAACGGATTTATTGTTTTAGAATTTTTCGCTTTTATTACAATTTTCCGTAACCTTCGCGTGAGTTGAGGGATCCTTCTACAGCTTATTCACTAAACCAGAACATACATTTCATATTGCTTAACTGTTCTGAATATCAGGTAGATACATCAACATAAATCATACAACTTGCCTAAACTACAAAAATATCCTCCAAACACAGATAATACCTATTATATGAAATACCTACTCCAAACCATGCTCTGCAAAAATAAGTTGACAAGTGTCGTTAGAATGGCCTCTACGAAAACAACTTGAGTTTCAAAGAGTTTATTCGTTAAATGAAAAATTAAATTCTTGCAATTCTATCAATACGCCGTTTGAGTTAAAAGGGTGATTTATAAAGGAGCTGCTTTGAGCGGATAATGGTACGAGGCCATTATTTGCATAAAGGCGTGCGGCGGCGCCCTAATGGCGGGCAATGGCTAGCTCAAGGACCTCATACCATTTTTAGGATTCAGCCAATAGTTGTAATGAATGTGGACACATTAATTATTTTTAAGAAGGGTTATGATTCTCGACGTTTTGCGAGCTGCTGTGTCTGACTTGGAAGGTATTTCTCAACTGAACTATATATTGGACCTCTCAAGCTCTACACCACATTATTATGTGATCTCATGGACTCGGACCTCACTGCACAGTACCTATACCATAGTACATGACGTACCTTGATTTGTTATATTTTAATTGAATTGTATGTGGGTTCGCTTGTTTGATGACGTGGGTCTACGTTACCGGTTTACGTACATATATAGGGTGCATAGCGTGTACCGAGTGCGTTAAGCTGCGGCGTGCGTGGGATCCATATTCGAGTATGACATTCGTGTAGCGTATGACGTAAAAATGAAACCACAATAATCACTTTTTTTTTGTTGTTCCCAAGCTGAAAAATAAATAATGATTTGTATCTCTATCTATAGTATTCCTTATTGATTACTTATTGACGTGTTCGTACCTGCCTGCGTTGAATATAGCTTTAGTTCAGTTCTGTAAGAATATCCGTGGAAAGGCTCCTCGTTCACCCGCCGCGCCGATCCCAGCCGTATTTACACGTGTTGACTAAACACGTCTCCCGCCGTATAATGATTAGTTGAGAGGAACATGTTCGCAGTACTCAGTACTGGGGAGGCTCGGAAGTTATACAGATCACACGTGTTCACATTTACGAAGCCAGGGTTCTGTTACACCCTTCACCGGGTGGAACTGTCTCCAGTAACGGCAGTAACATAGAAATTCCAAATCAATAAAATTACGAAATCTCATCAAGAATGCTTTTTACTTCATAAATGATTACAATATCAATGATGTTAATGCTTGGCCAGATGTCGCTCAGTTTCGCACCGACTATAGTATGTAGGTAAGTAATTTAATGTTGTGCGTGGCTTTACGATATTGACACGTACCTAATCACATTATACTCATATATAGACTTAAATAGGCAAACAAACATGTATTAGACACATAAGAGATATATGAATGTATTAGTGGTTTCTTTTCCATTTCTTCCACTAGTGGACAAAAAATTAAAGCGAATAAAACATCAAATCACTTTATTTCTGATTTTATAATTGATGGTATAAAATGTGACTTGTCTCATTGTGCTTGTTTTGTGAGCCTGGAAATAAATGATTATGAATTTTGAATTAAATACCAATGGTTGGCTCTACATTACGATACACCTACATTTTGAATTAAATACCAATGGTTGGCTCTACATTACGATACACCTACATTTTGAATTAAATACCAATGGTTGGCTCTACATTACGATACACCTACATTTTGAATTAAATACCAATGGTTGGCTCTACATTACGATACACCTACATTTTGAATTAAATACCAATGGTTGGCTCTACATTACGATACACCTACATTTTGAATTAAATACCAATGGTTGGCTCTACATTACGATACACCTACATTTTGAATTAAATACCAATGGTTGGCTCTACATTACGATACACCTACATTTTGAATTAAATACCAATGGTTGGCTCTACATTACGATACACCTACATTTTGAATTAAATACCAATGGTTGGCTCTACATTACGATACACCTACATTTTGAATTAAATACCAATGGTTGGCTCTACATTACGATACACCTACATTTTGAAATAAATACCAATGGTTGGCTCTACATTACGATACACCTACATTTTGAATTAAATACCAATGGTTGGCTCTACATTACGATACACCTACATTTTGAATTAAATACCAATGGTTGGCTCTACATTACGATACACCTACATTTTGAATTAAATACCAATGGTTGGCTCTACATTACGATACACCTACATTTTGAATTAAATACCAATGGTTGGCTCTACATTACGATACACCTACATTTTGAATTAAATACCAATGGTTGGCTCTACATTACGATACACCTACATTTTGAATTAAATACCAATGGTTGGCTCTACATTACGATACACCTACATTTTGAATTAAATACCAATGGTTGGCTCTACATTACGATACACCTACATTTTGAATTAAATACCAATGGTTGGCTCTACATTACGATACACCTACATTTTGAAATAAATACCAATGGTTGGCTCTACATTACGATACACCTACATTTTGAATTAAATACCAATGGTTGGCTCTACATTACGATACACCTACATTTTGAATTAAATACCAATGGTTGGCTCTACATTACGATACACCTACATTTTGAATTAAATACCAATGGTTGGCTCTACATTACGATACACCTACATTTTGAATTAAATACCAATGGTTGGCTCTACATTACGATACACCTACATTTTGAATTAAATACCAATGGTTGGCTCTACATTACGATACACCTACATTTTGAATTAAATACCAATGGTTGGCTCTACATTACGATACACCTACATTTTGAATTAAATACCAATGGTTGGCTCTACATTACGATACACCTACATTTTGAAATAAATACCAATGGTTGGCTCTACATTACGATACACCTACATTTTGAATTAAATACCAATGGTTGGCTCTACATTACGATACACCTACATTTTGAATTAAATACCAATGGTTGGCTCTACATTACGATACACCTACATTTTGAATTAAATACCAATGGTTGGCTCTACATTACGATACACCTACATTTTGAATTAAATACCAATGGTTGGCTCTACATTACGATACACCTACATTTTGAATTAAATACCAATGGTTGGCTCTACATTACGATACACCTACATTTTGAATTAAATACCAATGGTTGGCTCTACATTACGATACACCTACATTTTGAATTAAATACCAATGGTTGGCTCTACATTACGATACACCTACATTTTGAATTAAATACCAATGGTTGGCTCTACATTACGATACACCTACATTTTGAATTAAATACCAATGGTTGGCTCTACATTACGATACACCTACATTTTGAATTAAATACCAATGGTTGGCTCTACATTACGATACACCTACATTTTGAATTAAATACCAATGGTTGGCTCTACATTACGATACACCTACATTTTGAATTAAATACCAATGGTTGGCTCTACATTACGATACACCTACATTTTCTGATCTTTCAGCGTCAAAAGCCATCAGATTAAATAAGATTTAAATTCGTTCTGAAAATTCAATAAAGACTACTATTTATATTAAGTAAACCAGATTAAAGCGAGGCGTGAGGTCGCCATGTTTACAAATACTGTTTTTCAACGAAGGATTTTTATTTAAATTCAATTCAATGCATAAACATTTCACGACTTACAATATTAAGTCTGAAAAAGCCCCACCATGTTGCCTGTGAGGCTATCCAACCACAGGACAACAAACATTCGTCTGCTATAATAGCATACTTTATATACGAGGTTCATAAATAACCGAAAATAAATAAAATAAAGTAATTAGTAAATAAACGACCGAGTGGTAATACATATATGTATAGGTGGTTTTGACTCGAGTGAAAATCAACTGTTCACTTCGATGGCGAGGAAATGGTCACGGAGAAAGAAACATCCATTATACACCAAGAACGGCACATTCCGTTCCATTTACAAAAATAAATTCATATTAAATATATGTTTTTTTAAGAGGACGGATGTCATGCGCTGGCTGATGATGTCTGACAAAAATAAAAATAAGTACCTAAGGCGTAATACTCGAGTTTTACGCCCGCTAAGCTTCGCTATATTGACATCCTTTTTGAGCAGAAGTGAATAGATCATTTAGCATTATTTTAGAACCTAGGCAAAAAAGTGTATCGTCTAGTTCGGTAGAAATGTTTCAGCTTCCAATCGACCCCCTCAATATCTTATCTTGGTTTGTACTTACAAGAGCTGCAGCTTGGACCGGTTCTTCTACCTAGTTACCAACAACAGTCATAGCGACAGCAATCGTTACGGGATATAACCCTACCGTTTTCTAACAGAACCCTGAATTTTAGAGTTTCTAAGACTTAAAATGAAATGAAATGAAATGAAATGAAATGAAATGAAATGAAATGAAATGAAATAAATTTATTGTAGAAACTGTGTACAAAAAGATCTTAAAAGCTAGGTGAATCAACAGTTTATCCATTAATTATGGACGTACAATATTAAACTTATATAACTAGGTAATTTAATGATTATAATATTTAATGTCATAGTTCTTTGATGTCATAAAAACATTTCTCTATGAGCCACATACGGAGTTTTGTCTTAAATTTACAAGTAGGCAGTTCTCTTATGTCTCTTGGAATTTTATTATATACTTTGACAGTCATGGTAGAGCAATTTTTCGCACTCAGTGCTGTTCTGTGTGAGGGCAATATAAGCCTCGTGGGATCCCTATTTTTTATGACAGAGTTGGTTTTGTCTTTATACTGGTTAAAGAATGAAGCATGCTCTTTAACAAAACAGCCAATTTGAAATATGTATAGACTAGATAAGGTTAGGAGTTTATGTTTCTTAAAGAGAGGTTTGCATGACTCTAATGGGCTTATTCCAAAGACGGCTCTTACACACTTTTTTTGAATAATGAAAGCTCTTTTGATGTGCGTAGAGTTTCCGAAAAGCAAAAGACCATACCCAAGTACTGAGGTGACGTAGCCAAAATATGCGGTTAAAGCAGTTTGTTGGCCTGATGTTCTTCTTAATCTTTTAAGAGCAAATACAAAACGATTAAGTTTTTTGCTCATTTGTTGAATATGCGATTTCCAATTGATATGTTTGTCTAATATTATACCTAGGAATTTTATTTCGTCAGTCTTTTCAATTAATTCTTTTCAAAAAAGATTAGTTACGCACCTCAACAAATCTAGATCCATGAGTATGCACCCTATCCCCATACATTAGAGTTTCAGATCGCGTGGCAGGGACTGCTATATGTGTTCACGCGCCGCCAACCCTTTCACTCACAAAAATAACAATAGACTTATCAATGTGAGTCCACAAGTGACGCCGCACAGAACTGAAACCCGCAGAGTACTGAACATGTGCTACAAGTTATGAAACCTTATCGAGTCCTCGGGACCATCTCTGTCGCATCGAACTCAGTTCTACGGAGACTGGTTATACATTGTGTGTCCACTTGATGACGGCGTGGACTGAACATCAGTGCAGAACCTCATCTAAGCCTTAGACTAAATTAAAGAACATCATCTACAGAAAATTACAAAGATAAAAAAATACGGTTGATAATTATTACTCGTTTATTTCAGATCATTATTAAATCCATATAAAATTAAAACACACAACTTAAAAAAGTAACAAAAAATATAAACATTCATAGATTATAAGTTACACAACATATTCATAAAAGAAATTAAACAAAATTTCATATTAAATTTAAAATTGAACCAGAATTATATAATAAAAATGAAATTATAAGAAATTAAAATTAACATTTAAAATTCGGATCAGATGGAGCCCATCAGCACCCGCATCCACCTGTGTTGAATGGGGCAGTCTGTCCGTGCCACAATCATGTTCAGGATGCCGTTGCCGCTGCCTCGCGCACGCTGGAGTATGGAAGCGACTTCCTTGCGAGTAATCGCGTGAGAGAAGATAATGGACATTCACTGCTCCGTGATTCATTGTGATAATCTTCGAAGTGATGATGACAGAATCGTTACTATCTATGTAACTTTACAATATTATTAAAACATCACAGAAAAAACTTTAATTTACGTTAATCATAATGTTTTCATAAATTGTATTGTATTGTATTGTATTTATTTAACTCAGATAATAAAATCCATAGTATACATTCAAATAAACATTATAACATTAATTAAATCATAATAAAACATTAATACATTGCATAAGATAAAATAGTATTAAATTAAAAATGTGTATAAATAAGAATGGGATTAAAATTAAATTAGATTAGTTTCACAAATAAAATTATACAAAATTAAGTTCCAAAGTATACAAATTATCTTGCAATAAACTAAACAATAATTAAGACTAAATCACGAGCTGCTGTATCCACACGCTGGAGCAACACGTTGGACAAAATGTGTCCATATAGGGGACATACGTCCGGCCACAGTTTGTAGGATGCTGTTGTGACTCGCCCTCGTCCTGCTCATCAGGGATGCTGTTTTCTTCCGAATGACGGCGTGAAAGCCGTCAGTTCGATTCTGAGCAAACATCCCTGAGGCACTACAAAAACGAGGGAGTCTCAACAGCATCCTAAAGGTATTATTATACTGGACGCGTAGGGCGTCCAGCGATTTTCGAGTGTAGTTAACCCATAGATTACCCGTGTACAGGCTCTGACAGTACGCCTTGAAGAGTGTAACTTTGACTTCGTCAGAGCACCGGGCAAATCTACAGGCCAGCATATTACCCCGAACCGCCAGAGCCCTACGCTCCCTTTCTATGTCTACATTGTCCTTAAGATGAGGACATGCCCTAAGTACTTAAACTGAGTCACACGCTTGATCTTGACATCGTTTAGAGCCAAGCCACGCGCGTCACCCGGAGTCCCACCGGCGGTCCCAAAGACCATGTATTCACACTTTTTTACATTATATGTGAGGCCGTGCGAAGCAGCATAGGAACTGCATACCCTCAAAATCTCCTCGATAGATCCCGCAGTCGGGCCCAGCAGCACCATGTCGTCCGCGTAGCTGATGTTATTTACACTAACACCATCCACGCGGCACCCGATACGCATGCTGCTGAGCTCGGCTATGAGGTCGTTGACGTACAGGTTGAAGAGCTTTGGAGAAGTTCGCCCCCCCTGCCTTACACCACACTCCAGCCTGTACGCCTCCGAGAAAGATAAAGCAAGAATGTCTCACCTTAACGAGAGACTCACCCCGCTGAGGTGTCTCGTTAGGGATGAAACGTTGGGGTTCTTCCAACATAAACTAGGTTCGTAATTAACCCGATTATATTCGTAATGAATTCGTCAAATTACGAAACTTTTTATAATAAACCTAGTTTCCTGCCCGCGGCTTCGCTGTTTTAATAGAAATGTTATAATGTTATTTCTATCCCATTTCAGTCCGATCGTAGTTTTGGCGTAAAGAAGTAAAAAAATCCACCCAAATTTTGCCAGATATAATAATTACTGTGATGAGTTTCAGTTGTTCGTCTCTCTGCCGTTGTTCATGTGGCGCTAACAACCAGTTCATGTGTGCGAATTACTTATTACAGCGGTTATACTAACTGGCATGTATGCTATGCCCTAGTTAGCTGGTCCATACTGACTACGCGCTAGTCTGTGTCCTTCAGGGTATTTTCTAGAAAGACTTTGCTATCGGTATTTAATGTTCTCGTATGCCTATTCGTATTGTGCCGCCGCTGAGTGCTTATAATTTTGAAAGAGGCTTTCACTCGCCAAGAGTTGTTCAGGGCTGTTATCGGATTACTCTTTGCTCTAGTAGGTTTTTTATTTTACACAACACGTACGTTTTTAAATAAAAGCAAACAATGGCTCTATAAAACAAAATGGCGGTGAGCAGTACCTACTAGCCGGTGCGGTGCACAACGTAAAGAAACACATTCATAGTGCCGCCGTGGCATTTCATTTATCTGAAAATAGCTCGAATATTTCCAGTTTTTGAAAGATAAACGTTCATTTAGAATTCTTCAGTTATGATCTTTATTAAAAAAATATGTTTTACTAAGATTCAGATTCAAATTTCTTTATTGTCATAAAACAAACGTTAAAGTGTATGTACTATATACAAGTACCTTGATTATGCGGAGGCTACGACTCGTCAAAACACGAACAATACATTTTTGCTTATAAACTAAACCCAACGGATTTTACTTATAATAAAATCCGTGAACAATAATATCTCCATTGTTCGATAAGTTTTGTATTGACCGAAATAAAAGTTAATAAAAGTTCAGCAACTTTCTCCTGTGTTAATGTTTTTAGTTAACTGAGTGGATTCATGCACTCTTCAAACTTACAAGTTCTTACACCAAACATTTCTACACCAGACCAAACTCATAAAGTATTAAGTTGCTTGCATGCGTTAATATTTACTTAGCTTTAATAACAAATAACCAAGGGAATTTTCGCGAAAAAGACATTTTTATTTTACCAAAATAGCATCATGAAATATCACCCCAACAATAACAGAATTGCTAATTTTTCGTTTGTTTATTATTCTGGCCGCGGGGTGCGGGCGCAGGGCGCGGGGCGCGGGGTGGGAATACCTACATCCTCCACATCCAGGAAAATCTAACTAATACAAATGACATTGGACCTCGTTCAGGAGACTTTCAATATTTCAGGTAATGTTCTCCGAGCGGCCACTTGGTACTCGGCAACAAACACTTTCTAAACTACTAGTTTATTATCTAAAAGCACTTATAGAAACAAAAAGTCAAAATCATTTATTCTTTAGGCTTACAAAATAAGCACTTAGACAAGTGATATTATATTCATTAAATTATTATCAAATAAAATTATTTTTCACTTTAATTTTTTGTCCACTAGTGGAAGAAGGGAAAAAGAAACCACTAGTATGTTCATCTCTTTATATAATATGTCTAATACATGGTTATTTGCCTATTTAAGTCTAAATATAATATGATCGATACTGTTGGTGCGAAACTGAGCGACACGGCCAAGCAATTTATGGAGTAGAAAGCCTTATTGATGAGATTTTGTATTATGTAATTTTAAAATTTACGAATAGGGAGCTCAGTTGCTTCAGATGGAAGCTTATTATAGAAGCGCACGCTATTGCCCATAAATGATTTCCCCACCTTGTGTAATCTAAATGATGGGATGTGTAACTTGTTCTTGTTTCTCTATTGTGAACATCTCACTTTTTCATAAGGCTATCCCTATTTTTGTGGGTATACATTAAATTTTCATAGATGTATTGCGATATTACAGTCAGAATATTAATGTTTTTAAATAATTCCCTCAAAGAATCTCGTGCCTTTAATTTATAAATATCGCGTACTGCCCTTTTTTGAAGAACAAAGGTCTGGATGTCAGCTGCCTGTTCCCAAAGCAAAATACCATAAGCATAGAAGTAACTGCAATAAACTAACCTAGCTGAATCTTCATCGGTAATATATCTAATTGTTCGAGCTGCTGAACTAAGTCTGCCTGCCAGAACCTCTATTTGCGGCCTCCATTGAAGAGAAGAATCAATATGTAACCCTAGGAATACAGTAGAGTCTACAAGGTGAACAATCTCATCCTTCAGCATTTTTTTTTTGGGAGTTCTCTTACTTATAAACAACTAACCTACCTTAGTACCAACTACTTTTATATTATTTTAATGTAATCAAATCATAAATCTAATAATATCTAGATATTAAAAGGACATTGTTTGCCAAGACAGACATAACGTCACAGAATGTTCAATACTAGACTGTCTGGTAGACAGACAATGAACTAAGCGATCTGATCCTCGTCACGTGGCAGACGTTGTCAAGCTGGACACTCACGGAGGGTAGGATGGCTGTTCTCTGACATCCGGATCGATGTCGGAATGACAATTTTATACTAAACAATTAAATAGTTTATTAATTAGATGCGCCTCGTGGGGTATGTCAAATGATTTATAAACCATCCTATTGAATCACTTTATTTTATAAAATCCGTTCAAAATCCGCATCCGCAATCCGTTGCGTAGTTTTAAAGATGTAAGCATACATAGGGACAACCGACAGCGGGAAGCGACTTTGTTTTATACTATGTAGTGGTGTAGTGTTTTCTGTAAATATACTAACACAATGTTTTTGCCTGCATAAAAGGTTTTGATCGATCGTTTATATCAAATGTTCGTTTTATTTTCTGTTGGTGGGAACTGAATCCTAAACAAATGATTCAATGTGAAATGTTTGGTCGTGATGTCCATCAGGCGCGATTGGAACCGAACGCGCCTTGCAAGTGTCGGATGGTCCGGGTGACTCGGATACAAGGGAACAGCTGGTGCTGCGGCCGGACGTGACGCTCCCGGATATAGTTTATGGCGGGGACGAGTCCACTCATCTGTGACCGAACAGACCTCTATCTACTAGGTATTGGTAACTTCACTTCAAATTCAATATTCCGTTAAATATAATTCTTCTTAAATTGCTTTTAAATATGACCGCGATCAAGAATTATTTCAATCAGTTTAAGGTCCTTTTTACAGTTTAGAAAGAGTCTTAAAATGCTTTAATGCGTAACAATTGAAAATGCAGAAAACCGAGCTTCATTTAATTGTGGTGGCATGTTTGTAAACCATACCACCCCGGTCATGGTGGATGTATGGTTAGTTCATACTGTCGCTAGTCCTTGGTTTGTATGAATATACATCGCCACTATGTACTTTAGATGTTTCTACATATTTCTTTTTATACTTTTTTAAAAGAGTGAGCTATCTGTCCAGCCAGTCGTCGTCATAGCAAGATACTGGCAAGATAACGCTGAGTGTTGTCGAATAGGGCGATAAGTTTACAGCGAGCGTCTGCAGAGAGAGAGAGAGATAGTGAGAGAGGAGTGCAAGTCCAATGTAATGTAGGTCTGGTTACAAACTGTCACTTTGTGATTACTCCTGTTTGTTTATATGTGATTATCACAGGTTGTGCACTTGTCCTTCGGGGTGGCTCCCTTCTGCACAGAGTCCGGGACGCGCACCTTGAAAATAAAGCTCGTCGCGCCGCGACGCAACGATACGACCGAACTATAGCCGGATACTGACCGACGACGCGTCGGTCAGTATCCGGCTATAGTTCGGTCCCTGCGGCTCTCAGGACATTAGGAAAGGTGAAAGGTGTGCGTTCAGCTAAAACCCCTCCTTCATTATACTATTCAAACTTCGATTATTTATTTCAAAGTGATTTGTGTGAATGAGGATTGATTTAAACCAGAATTAAACCTGAAAACGTACAAGTGTCGAGGAAGCCCCTCGGTCGGCTCGGATTGGAAACGTGTTTAATAGCTCTATATTTAAATCTCTATCATAGGTATGTACGTAGTTACGTACATATGTATGTGCGTATGTAGGTAAGTAATCTTCAAACAGAGATATGTAGATAGATAGAAAACACTTTATTATACCACACAAAACAGAAAACAATACAGAAATAAACAATATAATAAAGAAAGTATAAAGGGCGGCCTTACCGCTGAGAGCGATTCTACCAGGCAATCTTAGGTTAGACTGGCGCATAGATATATTTATTAACAATCAGATGACTTTGTCTTCGTCTAAAACGAAAGGGTCTCTATTGCTTCAAAGTAAGGAGTGAGAGGGCTAAAGACGTCTTCCGGTCAATTGGAGCACCCGTCGTGCCTTACAAGGGTGTGCGGGTTCGAAGCCAGCGGTGCACACCACTGCCCGTGACTTGGACACTGCTCTGTTACTCCGTCAATACTGACCGCAGTCAAACTATGCAGGGACCACAGAGGTAAGACAATTAGTCACAAGAAATATTGTATACCTACTGTTGGCTCGGTAACACATCCTGGCGCGTCTTGAAAATACGTGTCTTGGAAAACTGCTGACGGTTGTAATTGACGGAGTATTGAGAATGCACTGGCAGTATGTAGGTCCCTAGTGATCACAGCAATAATGACTATGTTTGTTAGAAGGTTTCATTTTATTCAGCTTATTTTGGTTAGCAAGACTTTATTTTTTTGGGACTTTGTTTGGACTTGCTTCCAATACCTAGTCATTGACAACCATAATCGAATGAAGGGCAATTCTATCCCCCCCGACTGGCGCTAAATGAACCTCATAAATTAACAACACTCGTTCTTCATTCCCATGTCAACGCGTTGATTGCACCCCAAAGTAATTTAAACTTAACGGCGAGGTGATAAGGTCAAGTGTCGTTTGCAACTGAGCGCGTGATACCTGAAGGGCGCGAGCCACTCGAGCGGCTGAAAGAGCAGCGAGCTTTTCTCGACGACTTTCAATAAAAGGGTTTCATGTAAAGGGAGAACACAAAACTTCTTCAAAATCAAATTAAATATTTAACCCAGCATTGTTATAAGAAAATGTGCGGTGGATTTAACGTTTTAGCTTTTATTCATATCATGGTACCTACCCTGAGCACCAATTAAACGTTACAAGAAAGGCGTCCTGTTCGCTGCTATAGTTACATAATATGTAGTTCCATATTTGTTAGGGCTATAAGATGTCAAAACACTTGCGGAATCTACATACTCTCTCTCAGGCAATTTCATGTTACCTTTATACCAGCTGGCTCTCCGGTTCGGAGACGAAAGAAGCCGCGGGCCAGCACCGCTGCCAGCTACATCAACATTGGGACGCCGTGCAAACATTCTGTAGACACATTGGGGGGATTATTCGTATTTGATGAAAAATATTTCGTGACATGTTGAATTTTGTTCTTTATCTTTGAAAATGAAATAATAATTATATGAAAAGGTTATCCACGTGCTGCGCTATTCATAATTTGCTTTTGAGATGAGTTTTCGGAATGCTATTAAAATATCTGTATATCTGTCATCGTCCCGTAGACATGCGACCCGCGATAACAACAGCATAGAGCCTTCTTTATTGTCCACATTGTCACGTGCCTTTCTTATTACTTTAAAATACATTATTTGCCTTTTTTTTTTAAATAAAGCTGTACTTAATATGAACATTCAGCTCTCTCGAGAGACCCTACCGTGCATAAAACCGCCGCTGTTCATGTAAATTTACAAAATTATTAATACAAATTGTGCGAAGGCCTCTGAGTAACTGCGGAACCGACCTGAGCCTTACTTGATCGTCCCTGAGGCCTCCAGCCTCAAGACTTCAATTGTGACGTTCCGCGGCCACTCGCGCTCTACTCCTCTATGAGAGTGAGCTACAATAATATTCAGGTAAATTGCAGATCTTATTTGATCTTGTTCTGTTGTGTATGGGATAAGGGTGTGTTCTGTTCTGTGCATTTAGTTTGGGATAAGGGTGTTTTCGTGCCTGCATTAAACTCATTTTATTTTATTTTTTTTAATCTTTAATACGGTTATTTTCAGTGATGTAGCCGAGGAGGAGTAACAAACACCCATACAAAGAATTAGTTTCATATAATCAGTTGTTAGTTTTCTCGCCGACATCTTGTCTATTGTGGTCTGCGGGCGCGTCGTGAGCCAGCCTAGCCGAGCTCGCCGACAGGCGGCCGACGACGCCATATTACCTATTGAACCGATACTTACTGCTGCTTGTCCCCCAATGAAACGAGGTACCTACGCCAGTGCTGCAGCCGTCCTAATGAGCCTCCTCCAGCTGTGGGAGATTATCTCCACGCGTGGTCTAGTGGACTCGAGGGCAGTTTGCATAACTACTGAGTCTATCTACGTACTCTGACATAAAGTTGTTGAGATGTCTGTATGGAAAGTTTAGTGTTTTATTTTATTTTTGTTTAGATGGAAATTAAACAGTTTCTTAAACTTAAATAAGTAGAAACAATCGTGGTCTAACTGAAACTAACTAGTTTTTACTTATAGTACTTAAATATGCTTAATCTATTTATATCTAATATACAGTCAGTCAGTAAGGAAATGAATGAATGCGTAAACTCAGATGCAGTGTAGTGTGTGGACGGCGCGGCGGCGACCCGACGGTTTCATCAGATATTTGTAGATTGATAAGAGTGTCCAGAATTAATCGTTATATAGTCCTCGAACAATTCAAAACAACAAAAAAAATATATTGAATGTTAGTTTTGAAGCTGAACGTAGAACCTCCTTCTCTTTTGAGAGAACCCTCGTTTACTTGATGCCTGTGTTATAGAGAACCTCCCGACGGCGTAAGACACACGTCGTGGTGTAGTTTTGGTGGCGAGTCGCGGTCGACGCGGTCCAATCTCTCCGCCGCGGGTAATCGCTTCCCGACCGTCATTTGCGAATAATATGTAAATATCCGCCATAACTCATCCTCAACATGACTTACTGCATCGAAGTTTTTTCATACAATTTGGTGAAATAATTCGCCAAACAAAATGGGCGAGTAGAATGAGGCCGTAAATTGTAGCAGGTTGGGGGAGGAGGGGGGGGGGGGGGGGGGGGCAGTCCCGGGGGAAATGTGCGCGAACGAACGCAGAGAGACAACTTAGATTCGTATCTGTACAGGTTTTTAGAGCGACTCGCGGAGTTGTAAACGAGTTAACGTGAATGTACGCGCGACTCAATGGAGCCAGGCTGATAAGATAACAATGAATTGTGCCGCGGATCCGTATCGTATCCATCTTCTCTCACTCGCTGTGTAATTAAATCTGTTCGATAAAGGTCTAACACACATAATATCTTTAATAGCTACATAAATATTTTAATAGAAAATGTTAATGATTTATCTATTACCAATATTATAAAGAGGAAAGATTTGATTTTTTGTTTGTTTGTTTGTATTGAAAAGGCTCCGAAACTACTGGACCGATTTGAAATCTTGTACATTCTTATGTTGTTAGACTGTGTCGCGCGGGCCATGCGATCATCGTCCGAAACGATACAGCGCGTCGTCGTAAAGAGTGACCGTAAACCGACGCGGGCCGCCGCCGCGCCGCGCCGCCGCCGCCGTCCTGCGGCCCTGAGCTTGGCGATACGTGCACCACACATGCAAGGCACTAAATGAACTTTATTAGTACAATACACCGGCGGAGCTAGTTCGGTTGTTAACTTTATTTTATTCATGAACGTTGAAGAGAAGAGTTACGTAATCCACTTTATTTTCTAAAGACATTTCTCGATGTAGCTTGGAACATAAAAAATAAAAAAATATCCAAAGAACTGACAAGTTGGGCTTTACATGAGTACTACTAGGCACTGGGTCCGCTGCGCCCGCGCGGTGTGACGCGGGGCACTGGGTCCGCTGCGCCCGCGCGGTGTGACGCGGGGCACTGTGTCCGCTGCGCCTGCGCGGTGTGACGCGGGGCACTGGGTCCGCTGCGCCCGCGCGGTGTGACGCGGGGCACTGGGTCCGCTGCGCCCGCGCGGTGTGACGCGGGGCACTGGGTCCGCTGCGCCCGCGCGGTGTGACGCGGGGCACTGGGTCCGCTGCGCCCGCGCGGTGTGACGCGGGGCACTGGGTCCGCTGCGCCCGCGCGGTGTGACGCGGGGTACTGGGTCCGCTGCGCCCGCGCGGTGTGACGCGGGGCACTGGGTCCGCTGCGCCCGCGCGGTGTGACGCGGGGCACTGGGTCCGCTGCGCCCGCGCGGTGTGACGCGGGGCACTGGGTCCGCTGCGCCCGCGCGGTGTGACGCGGGGCACTGGGTCCGCTGCGCCCGCGCGGTGTGACGCGGGGCACTGGGTCCGCTGCGCCCGCGCGGTGTGACGCGGGGCACTGGGTCCGCTGCGCCCGCGCGGTGTGACGCGGGGCACTGGGTCCGCTGCGCCCGCGCGGTGTGACGCGGAATTACTTCGTAAACATATTTATTTTATTTGGTGTTACACAATGTTATCAAATTTCTTCGAAATCGAAAGTAGCCTGTGATATTTTCTTAATCCGTTAAACTGTCTCAGCGTGAAGGAAGGACAAACATGCAGACACACAACTTACACAAACAAACATACTCTCACTCCTTAATGATTGGTCGGTTAACCTCGATCATACCCAACATGTACCTAACTACCACCTATCTCGTGATTCGTCTCAAACTGAGATCTCGGATAGTTACAACACTATCTCAATTCTATTATAATTAAATTACACGCAGATCGGTCGGAAATTACGCTCGAACAAACAAACACACAAACCGACAGACACACAACCCGGGCACAGCCGGGCCGCCGGCGAAGGCTTAGCTCGCTCGATCAACGATCAACCTCAATAACTGTCAGTCAGACCAGCAACGCACACGATAGCCTGTGTAACGCCAACGCGACCGAAACGTGCCCAAATACAGTGAATAATATAAAGATCTATCAGTTTGCATTTCAAATGAGACGTGTCTGACGGGACCTGCACACGCGCCTTTCAACTCTCATTTGCAGGTTTGACGCTACACGTGTACTATACACTTAATAGAATAAATAGTTATGCGTTGTTGACGTTTTTGTTGATGATCTTGTACATGTTTTAGCCGTTACTTTACTGTTACATTTTTGATTACTGTTATTAGTTAATACTATAGTTTCCATACATAAATTTCATTGTTTACATAAAATATCTTTGATTATAGAACCGATAGGGTAGGCCTCGATAGTAACCACCACTGGAGATAGAGATCTAACTTTTTACACACATAACAAACAACGGTTTTTATTTTGTAGTTTTAGTGCGAAGGAAAAACAAACGTCCCGACCAAACATTCGCATTTTTATAATAATAATGTCACTGAATATGAATGTACTGTGAACTTTGACTCTACAAATGAAAATAGCAAGCCGTAGCCGCAGTCGCCGTGCGCTGGTCGCCGCAGTCGCCGTGCGCTGGTCGCCGCAGTCGCCGTGCGCTGGTCGCCACAGTCGCCGTGCGCTGGTCTGCTTCCAACACCTAAAATTTTATTTCAGATGCAAATAAAAGTTAGCGAAATAATTAAGTTTCCCAGGTTTTTAACCGCGGGCTACAGAGGCTTGTACCACCGCCACGCCGCCGCGCCGCCACGCCGCCGCCACACCGCCGCCACTCCGCCGCCACGCCACCGCACCGCGCTCATTCTAATTAACTGGCTCATTAACCGATCGAACACTGCCCCACCTTCAAATACCTTGGACTACCTTACACTACGTTGGACTATAAAAGCGTGAAATCTTAAGTTAGATTTGATAAATAGATGATATTATGCAAAATCTTCGGGAGTTGCGTTTTAGATCCAGGTTGCTAATTCATTATTTAACTTTCATTTATTCTCTGATTTGAAATAAACGTAGAAGGTAAACCTTTCCTTGCAGAGTTTGGGCTCACTGGACGCAGTACTGCTTCGTAGGTTCTATGGCTGACAAGTTGTTGTTACTGACAGAATTCATCGAAAAAACTCTAACTCTATCGAGAGACGCTGTAGTCAGAGTTTTTTTTTTTAAATTAAAGCATCTGTGTTTTCTGATCAGCAAATAACACACTTGTGCAGCGCAGCGATCCAACGTTTTACGATGGATCTTCGCGCCTGAAGCCGGCAGACCTGAAACCTGATTGAATGGCAGACCATCAATACTATTACTTATTGGTACTCACCATCTGGTATAGCTACTGTACTGTATCAGATCTGGAATTGACGATCAGCTATACGCCACCAACTGTTGCGTGAATATTGACTTTAGGCAACTCCAAAAAATTTTGCAGAATAATAATTAATAATCAAAATACATGCATACATAGAAACACAATCAGATCAACTTAAGATTATTCATATTTTGCTAATTATACTAGGACTAAATATTATAGTGATCTCACTTTGATCTCTACACTAGGATACCCTGTGTCGTAGAGACCAAAAAGGAGTTTGGTTCTAATTTAGAGTGACAAAGTTAATACTAAAGTATTGTTCGGAACATACTTGAATGACTTTGACTTGTTACTTCAGTTCCGCTACGTACAACTATACAAATAAAATAAAATAAAAAATTAACAATTGCCATACCTATTCTCTATATGTATTTACCTACAGTATGATAAGATGGCCTCCGTCTCATCATAGTCCATATCAAGAAGCCATGAATGTAGGATCTGTTTGCAACCTCTTCTGGTTTTGGAAAATAAATTAAGTGTCTTGTTTATTTTCGTGTATAAGAAAGGACCTAACCAGGGATAGAATCTACAAAGAAATTGTGTACGCCTAAAAGGGGGTTTCCATTTGATGTGTCGGAAGGACATGACAATTTTAGAAGGCGCTATTTTATGGTATTTTAAAATAACTGACATAATGAAGAGTTGCCTCACTGTCAAGAGGCTACATTCTCGATAAAGAGTTTTGGTTGGATACAAGAGTGGTTTTTTGTGAGCTACCTTGAGAACTGCTCTTTGGCCGCGCTCTTTGGCAAGATCGAGAAAAATTCCAGTGCATTTATAGCCTTTGTCAATCTTGTCGACTACAAGGTCACAAAGCTCAACTACGGCGTCCTCTGTGGATTTTTTGGCTCGAAAACCAAATTGCTGCGGCGCTAGGAGTTTGTTATCTTCTAGAAACTTCAAAAGTCTGCGGTTGACAAGTTTTTCTAACATCTTGGATAAACAACTAAGAAGAGATATCGGCCTATAATTTGATGCTAACTTTGGATCACCATCTTTTAGAATTGGTGTAACATTAGCTAGTTTAAAGCTGTCAGGTACGATTCCGCTCTCCATACTCAGATTACAAATATAAGCAAGGGGCTCCGCCAAGACAGTTTTTGCTTGTTTTAATATAATATTAGTTATGTTATCATGACCAGATGAGGATTTTAATTTTATGGTCCCAATTAAACGCTCTATCTCAGCCGTGTCAGTGGGTGTAAAGAAAAAGGATTCGGCTGAGTTATTTTGTAGTGGTAAATTATTTATTTTGTTTGCCAGATCGGATTGTGATACTTTCAATTTAGACAGTATATTATTAGCTAGGTTCTCTCCAACACAACTAAAGTAAGCATTAACCAGGTTAAGTGAATCTGTCGTAGAAGTAGCAAGTTTGGTTAGTTCAATGTTTGAAGTAGTTTTAGAGTTTAATCCACAAATTTGTTTGATAGTACACCACGTATTTTTACTATCACCTTTATATTTAAGTAGTAAATTCTTATTGTACATATTTTTTTGATTTTGAATGATATTGTTACATGTATTTCGATAATTTTTGTATTTGGCCAGTAACTCTATATTATTTGGATTTTTCTTCACCTTTAAATGTAGTTGATCTCGATGTTCAACACATTTAAGAAGCCCTGCGGTCATCCAAGGAAGGATTATTTCATGTCGCTTCTTGCGTTTACGTTTAATTGTATGCTTCAAAATAATCTGATTAAGTATATCAGTAAAAAAGTTTGTAGCCATGTTAATATCCGACAGAGTATATAACTCTTCCCAGTTAAATATACTTAAATCATGCACTAGTCCATCATAGCCTATTTTGGTCCCTACCTTATGGCACGCTACTGTAACCAATTGCTTTTCAACTGCAAATACTAAAGTATCATGATCTGTTATGTCAGTAGTATATACGATCGATTTACTAGGTAGGCGCGATTTTATAAAAAAGTGATCTAAGCAGTTTGGACCACGAGTCGGGTAAGAGTGGCCTGGCACATAGCCGTAGTGTGCAAGGAGGTTAAGATAGTCATCTAAGCGCGGATGTATACTACCCGATTTTATGTCTATGTTGATATCACCAGTTAACATACAACATTCTCCCTTGCAAGTACTCAATATACTATCTAGGCTGTTCATGAAGACGCTAATATTGTTAAAGGAGGGAGATCTATACAGAGCTATTAATGTATAGGTTTTTTCGATATCAATAACCAAACAGTTAGCTTCACGGAATGGTGGCTCTGAGACGTGTACTTCCAGATGACTTTTGTAATAGACTACGATGCCATCGTTTTGGTTTAAGCAATATTTCGAAAAATGGCAAAAATAATTTGGTAAAATAATAGGACTAAAGGTGATATCTAAACGGCATTCTGTTAGAATAATTAGGTCAGGTATAAAGTTTAACCTTGAGATGAATACCATAAAGCTATCCAGGTTTTTATTAATGCTCCTTATATTTTGAGAGACTATTGTCAATTGTTTCTTTACATCTCCCAGAAATGGCAGACATTGGTCTGGCGATGTAACTAGAATGTTAGGTACAAAACAAATGTCATCCAGTTCCTGTGTTAGATTTACACAATCCATACCAAAATATTAAATAAATCATATGTGCAAGAAGGGGAGTTCCATAGCATGTCAAAATAAAGGTTAAAGATCGTAGTTACGCAGCGGGGGATATCAGAGTACAGGTTCACAGTGTCTACGCTCGGCATACAACCAGATATTAATAAATATCGGCTAATAATCAAAGCACGCACCTTCAAAGTTAAGTCTAAATGTACTAATGAATATTTTATGAATTCTTTGCGGACATATATTAGACTTGTGCAACATTCATTGAAGAGGGAGCAATTGAATCTTTGTGTAAAATAGTAGCATAATAATGTTCTATTAAAAAATACAATGCGTGCGGGTATCAGTTTTTCTAGCAATCCGATTTTGCTGCACTTCCGTCCGTAAACCCGTAATAAGTTGAAAGTGTAGTACGAATAAGGTTCATTTTTTGTTGTTATTGTGTTATGAATGGAATGCGATTCACTCTTGGTCCAGTAGTAGGTACCCTCTTCATTACGATAGTCGGACCAGTTACCATAGTGTATTTTAGACAATAATATCTCAAGTATTTCTAAACTCCAAACAGACATACTGTGAAGATATACATAGTGCGATCTACTTAGTAGGTTCATAAACTCTGTTTGCTTTGTTTTATGTTCAATAATTACAGTAGTGTCGCTCTCAATTAAATTAATAGTGTTTATCATACATAATAAGTAAAAGTTACAAACAGTTGCAAGTAAATAACAGTACTGGAAACATTTATTAAGAATTTTAGTGATAAAAGTGACGTTATATTGATTGTTATTCAATGTGATATTTCTCAAGTGATTTAAATAACACAGACAAGTGGGTAATTCATAAATAATTAGTGGTGTTCGATAGCTACAGTAAGTGTATCTAATTGAATTAATTTTAAATATGTCTAGCGTGAAATAGCATATAGACACTCCAACTAAAATTATATAGTAGTAATATGACGTGAAACAATTTATACGAATTAATTGTCCAATAATATAAACACTATACGGTGTTCCAAAGATAGTGAGCGGCCGTTCAGTCGTATGTAGTCACTTAGCATTCCTGAGATCATCAATCTGGCTCTCCGATCTAATGCAGATGTATGGCTGGTGGTCTGCCTTTCTCAAGAATACTTGACCATTCTTAGTCCAGCAGTGGGCATATCCGTGGGATTTAGCCAGTTCTCGGGATAGATAGTGGAGCCGCCTCATCTTTGGAGTTAAGTGATCAGAAATATAAATGGGATTATTTTCGAAAAGAAATATAAAGGGAATAAAAAGTGTACGGAAACTAGAAATTGAGAAAAGCTGGCGTTCCCAGGGCTCGCTGAGGCGCCCCTCGGCGGCACCTATCGCGCGTTCGACCACATCGCCCATTTGCCTTGCTAATACAATTACTTACTCCTTTTAACCGACGACGGAAAGAACTTGATAAATTCGCAAAGTGTTTAAAACTTTGTCCTTTGGCTTAAGTTAATTATGGGGTAAATTGGGCGCTTGTACGGCTCCCGGGAACATTCATAATTACCATAAGATAATAAAAGGTGCGCGGACTTAGATTTAAGAAACCGAATATTGTTGGTTATTGGTTAAATTCTTGTTTATTATTAGCGAAGAATAAAAAGGAAGAGTTTAGGAAGTATCAAGAAGACATGTACCAGCCGTGAGAGTGGCTCGAGTCGACTGGTACTAAGTAGAGTACCACAGTTGGGCGTGATCCATGTGTTTTTCTCAATTGTTAGTCCTACTTAGTTTAATTCAATGTACACCTAGGTGTTAGTTACAAGACTGAGCTTTTTCTTCATGTCTCCTCTGCAAGGACACTTAAATGATTATTAGTTACTGTTTACGTTTACCTGTTAAGTGTTAAAACTGTTTGTCTTCCAAATAAAACAAAATAAAATAAATAAATGTGACATGTCAGGGTTGGTGGTTCCCTAGTCAAAATAATACTAATAAGTATAATAAATAAATATAATAATAATAAATAATGCTGGACTATTCATACAGCATTATCTATCCCCATGGTAAGCAGAGCTTGTGTTATGGGTACTAGATAACTGATATACATAATACAATACATTACATAGATAGATATTTTTTATTATACATAGAAAACAACCAGAATACCCGAAACAAATATTTGCAGATCGTACACACATTTGTTCCGAAGCGGGAATCGAACCCGCAACCTCCTGCATTGCAGGCGGACCTTCGCCCACCGCGCCACATCGGTCGTCTCAAGTAAAGTGGAACAAATAATAACATTATGAAGCTTGCATCACAGCTCATAGTCGCGGGGGCACAGCTGTACACCTGCATTAGCTGTCGCATTGTGCACTCTATTGTGTGAGGCGTAGAGTCGGAGATGTGGCTCACCTACCGCATGCTGCTGAGGCTGACTGGAGCGACGCGTCGCAACATTTCCTTAGTTTTATAAAACATTTTAGTAAGTATTATATACGTACGGGAAGCGAACGTAACGCTATAGGCGTGTGAATGTAAAACGTTCAGGGAGGTGGCGGCTGAGCTCAGCTCAGAAATATTCGGTTCAAAGAGTTCTGTGAATGTTATTCTTTTTAAATTCTTATATCGAACAAGACTGCAAAATCTAACGTGAGCTTTCTTCATACGTTTAGTTCACAAAGAGGCCGAATACCTGCACAACCACACGTGGAGGTGGGTAGGCAGCCCTGTTCCGCGCCAGTTCAAACATTACAAGAACTTTATCTACGGCATAAACCGATAACACAATGGGTTAACTTCCTTAATTTACTACTGTAATTAGTCTAAATAATACAAAGGTTAGCGAACCAAACCAAATTCGGCTTTATTCCTACGTGCTACGGTCCGTTCCGGGCTGGTGGGCATTATAAGAAGGTACGATGTTCGAAGCACATCGAGGAATAATATTTTGTGTTGTAATTTGGACCGTGTTGCAAATGGGTTGCGGTCGGTTTTGGCGGAGGTCGAGAGGTTGGGTCGAGTGCCCAACGGGGGCATAATGTGTGCATTTTGGACCTTGGCGTAATTTACGTAAGTAAGGAAGTTTTTGTCGTAGCCGGCTCGTTGGCTCGGCGGTTACTCGCAGGCCGCCGCCGCCGCCGAGTGGGGCGGACCAGGGCGCAGTCATATTATATTCAGACATCCCTTGGCAAATAACGGACCTACTTATTATGACATAGGATTATCGGCAGACATTCTTTGAGCCGCTCGGGTTAGAATGTCTAAACTCCGAAACCTGTGAATATTTCCCGCACGACGGATTTTAGTCGATGACAGACTAAAAATAAATTTCAAGATTGTCGAGTTCACTCATCTATGTTACTTATTCATGAAAAAGGAGCATCCTGTAGCTGAACTCAAGCGCAGTGGAGTCGAATTGGTGGAGCGCCTGTGTACGACCGAGACACAGCGATCTCACACCTACTAAAATGTAAAAAGGCCGATCTGTGCTCTACTTATAACTTCTGTAGTACCATAATAATCCTGCGTTATTGCCTACTAACTAACCTTAAAGTTGTTGTTCCCCTATTTCCCTTGGGCACGGCATCACGCGTGAACGGCTGGACTGATTTCGCTAATTCTTTTTTTTTTGTGTTTGTTATTGTCAGGAGAAGGTTCGTATGAAAGAAAAAAATAAGAAAATTGCGTGGAAAATTAGAAAATTTGAGAATACTTAACCACCATATTAAATTATTTCTAATGTAACCATAACGCTTTTACAATTCAAACTTTTTTGATGTAACCTTATGGCGTTTGACACAACATTGACAGAATGCTCAAGCCTCGTCTGTCGGCTCCGCTAGTTACAAACAATCCTGAATCTTCTACAAACGAACTGCGTCGGACTGTTTTTTCCTTTCTTCAGGGTTTTCCATGAAGAGTCCTTTCTCTTTGTTTCAGCAGGATATGTAATAACGTAGAGTATGAAACCAAGCGTTATATTCTCTTTGTATGAAACAAGTCAGGGGTTTCGGGTCAGACGCGTTAAAAAATAACCGCAATAATATCGGTATATTGTTCAAACGTATTGAATGTTCGCGGCAGCCAATCAACTGAGTCGAAGTTCTTTGAAGCACTTCAAATATGTACTTAATTTGTACAACACTGTCCTCGCGAGGGCCGAGGAAGGAAACGGGAGGCCGAGAGAGGCCAAGAGAGGCCGAGAGAGGCCAAGTAACGCCGAGTGAGGCCGAAACATCTCTAAGCTCTCATTATAACAGGAACTTGGCTCGTGATTGACTCCGGCTCGTTTCACCGCTCGCTTTGATGTTTGTAAGTTTATCCTCCTCTCGAGGAAATAGAACTACAGAATTTATACAGTTTTAAGAATCGTTAACGTATCGACCGAACTGGATGAAGGTGTGTGGAGCAGTTCCACGAGAGCCCTGGTGACAGGCTGCAGGTGAGGAGAACCAGCGCGTGAACTGATAAAGGATGAGCAACGGTAGTTTCCAGGTAATATTTCTCCTTTCCCTTTCAAACAAACACGGGAGAAGTCCAGAAATCGCTAAACGCGTTTAAGAACGATAACTATTTTATTATCGCATTCCATACATATATATGTATATTGTGTCTGAAACATGTATATGTACTTAGATGTGAGCGACGTAACAAATAATTTATTAAAAGCTAACGCGATTGTCTTTTTCTACTGATGTCATACAGGATGTTCCGCACATGTAGTTTTTAGTTCTTCCAAGTGTTCTCGTGGGTCGCGCAGGTTGTGGGTCGTCCCGTGAGTCGTGCGTCGCGGATTCCAGCGCGTGTGTATGTAATTCCATCCCGCGCCGCGAATTGGAAGTGAGCTGTAATATCAGATGTAAATTGAGAATTTGACAAAGGACGCGAGAGGTATTGACGTTCTCAACTGACTATATTGGATCGGTATTACGGTAGGTATTACGCCACTATTGGGACATCACATCGCACAATACTTTTAGTTTTTTGTGAGATATGAGTATTTAGACCAAGCTACTCACGAGCTAAGGAGAAAAAGTAATTGAAAAACACATAAAAAACAAAACGAAACAGCCGGAGATGGCGGCGCGGGCACGTGCCAATCGGCCAATCGGCACGCGTCTTGCGTTACTGACAAGTTCATTATTTCACGAAATGGTGGCGTAAAAACATAAATTAACGTGTTTTAATGCGTTAGATCGTAAGTGGTACGGCCCTGGAGAATATATTCCGTTTCATTATAATTCGACTAGGATTTTAATAATTATACGGGTTTTACTATCCTGTAGTGACATAATGTATAAGTAGTATACAAATATAACATAATTACAAACTCAATTGCTCCGTTCAAAATCAAATTTGATGTTTTTTTTTATTTTATAAGTGCAGGAGCGGTGAGTGAGAAATAAGACAAATTAAGTGTGGATCTGTACTGGTCCCGCATTAATTAATTAACAGCGTACCTAAAGGAGTACAAAGCCAGTTTTTAAATCTGTCCAAGCAATAATTTATAGTTACCCTAGTGTCTAAATATTAAAGTAGTACGTACCTATACAATATGAAAAATGACTGGGCGGATCGGCAAAGACTAACCTTAGTACAAATTCTGCTACAGACGTCTGGGAAACCCACGCCTGGGATGATTATATACAGCAGGGATAAGATAAGACCCACATAAACACACTATTCTTAGAAATGAGGCAATCCTATACAGATATATTACGGTACGGTTGGATCTAACCTCCAGACCAGATCTCTCTGCGTCACGCCGACGCAGCCCCCTTGCACTGTCTCATGTCTAAGTGTTGTACGTAGGTATTTGTAGAGGAGGAACACTCTTACTCAGAACTCGAGCTTTGTTTATTGTTTTCTATTGTTGGATAAATATTGAGTAATATCTGCTGTTCTCTTGTAAATTGTATAAAAGTAGAGATTTAGAACGTAGTATCAGTACTTAGAAGCCTTACAGACAATCGGATATATTTGCTGTGTGTATAATAAAAACGTTTCTTCTCTATTACGAAATGTTTGACAATACCGTGCTCTCTTCCGCTGCATACACAGTGATTGCATTTAATCAGGAGTGACATGTAGGATGCTGTTATCAGCGCGATCTGTGTGTGAGATCCTGCCGAGAGGCGAGTGGAGGTGCTACGGTGTAGCACCGAGGGGAGCTCGTAGACCCTCTACGAGGCCTACAATGCAATTTGTTCTACATTGATATTTCAGCTTGACATAAAAATACTTATAAATTGAAAGAAATGCTGTTGAATGCACTGAAAGAAATTATTATTATACTTTATTTATTTATTCT
Organism: Eupithecia dodoneata; assembly: GCA_947044415.1. Classification (NCBI taxonomy): domain Eukaryota; kingdom Metazoa; phylum Arthropoda; class Insecta; order Lepidoptera; family Geometridae; genus Eupithecia; species Eupithecia dodoneata. The sequence continues at coordinate 11,781,110 of OX345671.1, forward strand.
CATTTTTTTATTATTATTTGTTAATAATAGCCGTCAGAACATTAGTGCAAGTCTTTTCAGCGGACAATTGAATGGTGTCAGATAGTTGTAGGGTAAGTTTCTCTGTCTATGGAGTCGTTGCTATTTAAAAAATCAGAGCGCAGCCTATCCTGGTCCGCATGGTTGTTGTTTAATATTTAGTATCGAAGTACCATTTGATCGTATAAGTAGATCGAGCGCAGTCACGAGATGAGACCGTCGATGCAGCAATACTCTTTTATATTGCGGACCTCTCTAACTGCTTCCTCGGTAACATCGCGTCAGCATTTAAATAATGTCCGCGGCTTTCCTAGAGCTTTACTAGTAGAATATCTGGATTTATTTTCCTTGGGATTCGAGCAATTAGTGTCTGTGTGGACTCAATTAGAACAGGTGGGCGTTGGCACAATAAACAGTCGCGCAGAGCAAATATCTCGAGCGCGAGACGAAACAAATAAAATGACTTGCACGTATACAGCTCGGGTTGGAATCAATGAGAACATTTTACTCACGATGTAATTTAATGAAGTTTTGGTAAATTAGGTTGCCCATTCTTCATTGGAATTTTGGTGTTGAGTAGATACCTACATTTTATCAAACTTTGGTTACCTTTATGGTTGCGTGTAGCAGATATTATTATTTTCCTTTTGAAAGGCTCCGATATCGTATAAAAGGCCTTTAGTAACCCACCGACAGATGTCATCGCCGACGTCGGTCGATGACATGTCGAAGGTGATGTCTCTGTACTAGAGTATTTTCAGTTTATTTATTGTCAAAAATTCATTTGTTATTTTGTGTTAAATTTGACCTTCACATAACATAATATTATTGACTGAAAAAACCAATAATAACGATTATTTACTTAATTAAGCTTCGTTTCTGGTTCCCTAACAAGTGGGTAATTGTAAAATCGTATGTAGAATTGTAGGTTACGCTGCTGGTAAAGTAACACAGGAAAACTAAAAGAGAAACAATGAAATGTAAAAATAAGGAAGTTTATTATGAGCGAACACTTGCAGGAAAACTTTCCACCAGAGCAATGAAAGAAGCAGAGATGATAATAGTTGCAGATTGTATGTACACTCGCTAACAAGGAGCAGAGCTAATCTATTCTATGGCGCATTCAGTGTTGCCACATTCAGTTTCACGCCCGTCAGTTGTAGCACAATTTGCACAATTAGTTTTTACTACAAAAAATATGTATATTGAATTAAGGTCACGGTCGCACAGCAAAATTATAGGTATGTAGGTTTACTGGTTTTATCAATAGCCGCGTATCTCAGAGTTGAACATCCAAAAACAGACTTCTCACACCCGTCGGACAGAAGCTTCGGGCAAGCCGATAAGTTTTGAATTGTGATAATTTAGAGTGCCGCTTAATTCACATTTGTTAGTTGTTTGGGCACAAAAATGAGCAATAATTATAATTATAAAGAATTACTTTCTTTTTTTTGCGTTGTGTAACACAATTTAGTGCAAGATGGCAGCCCCGGTGGCGAGACACCGTGGCCCGCCGGTAGTGATTCTAGCAATAAAGCCAGTTCTCTTAACAAAATCCCGAGCGGCGACCGGGCCACAGTGTTACTGAGAACAGCTGAGACTTATGTCATTTCATGATGCAATGTTACAACAACAATGATAAATGACAACCAACGCCCAGACTGTCGTATGGTCGACTTCATATTTCATATTTCATATTTATTTTTATTGCATCATTGTGTACATTTGTAGGTCTTAGTATCTAGGTAATGTATAAGAAACACAATGGTACCCAAGCAGGGTGTGGCAATATATACTGTGAATGGAAGTGAGACGGGTTTCTAAAAAGCTCTGTTTAATAGATAAGAGAGAAAGAGAGAGCGGAAAATTTAGATTCAATCACATGCATAGTTTTATTTAAGTCAATAATATAAGTATTAAGTTTTTTTTATATAATGTATTTTAATAATTGTCATTTGTCATTGAAAAATTCATTTAAGTCATAATAGCATTTATTAATAAGATATTGTTTCAATTTTATTTGAAATGTGTTATCCTTTTCCTCGTCTTTTAGTTCATCGGGTATTTTATTATATATTTTTGATGCCATTGCATTTGGCCCACAACTTCGCATTTTTAGTTTTGAGTCAGGAAGTTTGATTTTGTGTTTGTATCTTGGTGTAACCAAAACCCAGACTGTCGTATGGTCGACTTGGTGTAACCAAAACCCAGACTGTCGTATGGTCGACTTGGTGTAACCAAAACCCAGACTGTCGTATGGTCGACTTGGTGTAACCAAAACCCAGACTGTCGTATGGTCGACTTGGTGTAACCAAAACCCAGACTGTCGTATGGTCGACTTGGTGTAACCAAAACCCAGACTGTCGTATGGTCGACTTGGTGTAACCAAAACCCAGACTGTCGTATGGTCGACTTGGTGTAACCAAAAGTTTCGCACCGACAATAGTATCTAAGTAATTTGTTATTGTGCATAGCTTTACTTAAATATTGACATGTATCGAATCATATTATATTTAGACTTAAATAGGCAAATAACCATGTATTAGACATATAAGAGATGAACATACTAGTGGTTTCTTTTTCACTTCTTCCACTAGTGGACAAAAAATTGAAGTGAACAGTAAAATAATTTTATTTGATAATAATTTAATGTATAAAATATGACTTGTCTAAGTGCTTATTTTGTAAGCCTAAAGAAATAAATGATTTTTTACTTTACTTTACTTTTTACTTTACCCAGACTGTCGTATGGTCGACTTGGTGTAACCAAAACCCAGACTGTCGTATGGTCGACTTGGTGTAACCAAAACCCAGACTGTCGTATGGTCGACTTGGTGTAACCAAAACCCAGACTGTCGTATGGTCGACTTGGTGTAACCAAAACCCAGACTGTCGTATGGTCGACTTGGTGTAACCAAAACCCAGACTGTCGTATGGTCGACTTGGTGTAACCAAAACTCAGACTGTCGTATGGTCGACTTGGTGTAACCAAAACCCAGACTGTCGTATGGTCGACTTGGTGTAACCAAAACCCAGACTGTCGTATGGTCGACTTGGTGTAACCAAAACCCAGACTGTCGTATGGTCGACTTGGTGTAACCAAAACCCAGACTGTCGTATGGTCGACTTGGTGTAACCAAAACCAGATAAGACGAAAAATAGAATGTGAAGTGAAGACTAAATCAATACAACATAAATTCTTAATTATTGATAATAATTTATAGTATACAATTTTATAAGGCTATGTGCTCTTATTTTGTAAGCCTAAAATTACACCACTGGTGGTCCTGTAACCAGACACAGGTGTATTGTGTTCCACAGTGTCAAACAAAATAAAACTCTGCTTTACATTCATAATACACGCGGCCAAAGTGTAGTGATGTTCCTGCGTTTGTTCTCTCCTCAGAGGACGATCTTTGAGTCTTCAAATGCGATAGTCAATAATCTCAGGCAACATCTCCATTAACCTAAGTGTGATGGTGGCCAAACGCTTAACCATGACGATTTTTGTAATATTCCAATTTGTATAAGATAAAACATCGTCATTGAGAGTAGTTCGAAGACAGCTTAGCTGTTTAAGCTCGCTGTGGCGTATACCAAATGAGATTAGTCTGCAGGGGGCGCTCGCAGGGCATGGGGGGAGGGGGGGAGGTTTATTGGACATGAAATTAAATCTGAGTTGGTGAGAGCCGCGGTATTCTTTCCTAACGAAGCGGCTAATATGCACCCTTGTAAAGGGTATCAAATAACGACAATTTGCTCTTTGACTTTCCTGTTTAGAATAACTTGGAATAATTTGATGGCGGGTTCCATCTGGCACGGATCTTTCAGACAGGTTGTATTTGTGAAGGTGTCACCGACGTCACGTCGACAGGGGTTCCTCACGCGCCACTCTTCACTAGTTTGCGGATTAACTTTTCGTCTGTGAATGTTCGAATGTATAATTAAACCGGCGAATTTGTAACAAATCACTAGAACATTGTGTCGGGGACATTTGGAATTCTATCCGAATCGCCAACGCAAATACGTTCAGCTCCCAGCTGTACGGAGTTTAATAAGTTTGGGGATCCTCCGGCGCAGCGCTGACCAAAAAGAGAATCGTAAACGACGCAGCCTTAATTGCTTTTATAATTAGGGAGTTGTTATGTAATGAACATCCGCAAACGTCTCTAAGCGAATTAATATATCTAAATGTATGCAAATTGCAGCAAAGCCGAGCTCTGTCAACACGACGCCGACGGGAGCGCGCGGGCGGGCGGCGGTATTGCGCGTCATGTACTGCTGAAGTCATTTGAGGAGATTTTATGTTTTTTCAAAAATAATGTATTGTTCGAGATACAATACTAAACCAATATTAAAACCACACACAGAACAACAACTTCATATATCATCTTATACTATAGAATAGAGAAACTGAACCAATTTTTCATTCAATTACCTAAACATGTTTTTGTAATAGAATACAACTTCTTATAAATTGATTGCCCTATACACGTCTAGAATATGAAGTGCGGAGGATCTCCACGAGGACACTTAGCATGCAGCGGCCGGCCAACTCCTCGCGCGATCACGTTCCGAGAGGATTCCACCGAATCTCTCTACGTTACTGATACTTTATGTTCCTACTACTGTGTAATCATTTTTTCGCCATTTCGAGTAAGACATAATAGAATTGCAGTTAGCTCCTAACGATTATAGTGAGATTAGTCTGGTTTATCCTAAATGTCTAAAAAAAAATATCAATCTTCAAAGTAAGGCAGACTATAGGACAAACTATAAAAAAATTTCTTAAAATATAGATTTTGGAAGAGGACTCACGATTTTTGACATAACAGTAAAATACATCTGAAATTAGCGAGATGTAAAGTATTTTGGTGCAAGGGGAACCTTTGGAATTTAATAAACCGTAATGACGAAACAATATTTAAACAATTCAGTAGTTATTTTATAAATGTAATTTATTAGTCCGTAGTTGTAGTGGGTTTAATATTCAATAAAATAAGAGCGTGTTACTCTTAATTGTAAAAAAGTACCTCAGTCTTTTGTCATAATGCCTATATCAAAATATTACTCTGGGAAACTTACATAATTTTAGACTTCAGTCAGGAAAAATTAAAAGGAAAGTTAATAACGGTAAAATTCCTTAAATTGTGAACATTCTGAGAACATTTCTAGCGTCCGCGTCCGCAGTGAAAAGTGCAAGAGTTTAATTAAGACGGACGGGCTCGGAATAAATTACGTAGGACTTAATGTCGTCGGTGTAGCGATTTGCATTCGCGACGTCATCACCCGCCTCAGCGCCGCGGCACTGCCAGCAGCGCCAGCGGCCCTCTGCGCCCCTCAAACCTTACAGCACATCACACCTTCACAAAACACCAGTAATATTATGACACTTACCTAACCATATTGTAGATAAATATTAAATATAAAACTTTGGAACAATGGATGTATTTTTGTTTCTTGTTCAATTCAAAACTATGCTTATATATATTTTTACCTCGTGTGGTTTTTAAAACTATCTCGTTTTTCTTTCACAAGTGGACAAACAAACTCGGATTCTCCATGGTACAAGATAGCAAGAGGTGTTAAAAGTACACGAATTTGTCATTTCGAGTGTGACTAGGTGCTGTGACTACTCTACTGTAGCATCGCGTGTGGTGACCTGATATTAAATCTAAACTTTCTGGGTGAAGTCTTCAAAAGTTGTACTCTATGTGAAATGCAGCTAATTATGAAAAATACATTGTTTCGGTTCGAACGGTCGTCTGCCAAGGGGCGCCGTGCGTGCGTTCTATACGTTACTATTATTCCAATATAGTCATTCTTACTCATTTTAGGTGTATTGTGTGGATATATTTAACTAGAGTACATATTTCATTTGAGTCCGAGTGAAACTTTTGTAAGGCTGTGAGAGTCGCGGGGAGCTGCCCTGGGGCGCGACCTCTTCACAATTAACCTGCTTTGGTCAAAGTTAACATTTTGGGCAATATTGTAATATCTAAAACCTGAGCAACTGTTATCAATAAAGGTTCTATATATTTGAACATAACGCTGTATATTTATAATTTCAAAGAAATGCTATATTATACCTATACACGTGTTGTTAGATACAGCTACAAGTAGAATATGAACGTTGTAACTGTAAGCACATACCCGTAACGTTCACCTCATATACACGTGTTATTAGATACAGCTACACGTAGAATATGAACGTTGTAACTGTAAGCACATACCCGTAACGTTCACCTCATATACACGTGTTGTTAGATACAGCTACACGTAGAATATGAACGTTGTAACTGTAAGCACATACCCGTAACGTTCACCTCATATACACGTGTTGTTAGATACAGCTACACGTAGAATATGAACGTTGTAACTGTAAGCACATACCCGTAACGTTCACCTCATATACACGTGTTGTTAGATACAGCTACACGTAGAATATGAACGTTGTAACTGTAAGCACATACCCGTAACGTTCACCTCATATACACGTGTTGTTAGATACAGCTACACGTAGAATATGAACGTTGTAACTGTAAGCACATACCCGTAACGTTCACCTCATATACACGTGTTGTTAGATACAGCTACACGTAGAATATGAACGTTGTAACTGTAAGCACATACCCGTAACGTTCACCTCATATACACGTGTTGTTAGATACAGCTACACGTAGAATATGAACGTTGTAACTGTAAGCACATACCCGTAACGTTCACCTCATATACACGTGTTGTTAGATACAGCTACACGTAGAATATGAACGTTGTAACTGTAAGCACATACCCGTAACGTTCACCTCATATACACGTGTTGTTAGATACAGCTACACGTAGAATATGAACGTTGTAACTGTAAGCACATACCCGTAACGTTCACCTCATATACACGTGTTGTTAGATACAGCTACACGTAGAATATGAACGTTGTAACTGTAAGCACATACCCGTAACGTTCACCTCATATACACGTGTTGTTAGATACAGCTACACGTAGAATATGAACGTTGTACATACCCGTAACGTTCACCTCAGTGTCGGCGTGCTATGACGTGCCGGTGAGTAATCATACCATCTCGTTACTAAACCAAATTAAATTTTTTGTTTGAATCCTGCCAACTCACGCAATTCAGCTTTTTATTGTGTGTTTTATGTTTATTTTAAAGCCAGCAATGAAAATTAACAATTCATTTAGTTATTTTTATAGGTATTCGGTTTTTGTAAAATTATTTTGAGATGAAATGAAAATGATATGAAATGAATTTATTTGTTATTTTGGTGATTATTACGAAAATATATCATATTATGTGAATCACAGGTCCACAAAATCCAATGTATTATTTTTTTGTAAGGTTTGTTAATTGTTTCAGTTACTTATATTTTTTTGCGAGGGTAAAAACTTCAATAAATTGATTTTGTTCTGTAAAGTTGAGGATTGGGTCCTTATAGTGTAACTAGAAGGTCTTTTGTTAAGTTTCAAAAGCTGCGATCATAGCTTTGAATAATGGGTCGGACATAATTGTTATTTCTGGCAAGTCTCCTCCACACCGTGTCTACGTGTAGGGAGCAGGAGATGTCACACACAGGCTGTGCGTCGGCGCGAGAGACACGTGACGTAGTTTGTTTTCATTTAAATGTTTTAGCATTTTTTATTAACCTCCGAGTACTTTTTTTTTCAATCTGGAAGTTAATCTGCACGAAATATTATTTTACTATTCCACCTATTACAAGTTTTAATCTGTTGTAATGGAATTTGACAAAGTACATACAAGACTCTACTCTGATCCTAACAGGTCGCTGTACTCTTAGCGAACGAGGGCTGATCAACGCCGCGCCCTCCGGGAATAGATTACCGTTATAACGGCACGCATCCGCATTATGCCGTTATACCGGTACCTACCTACTGCCTTAGTGGTGACCTATGTCGATGGGTTCGTAGTTGTCAGTGGGTTTAAGGAATTATTCTTTCGAACTTCGATTACCGAATTGGTAATTTAAATTACTATGAAACTTTAGCAATTAGGCAGTTAACATCACTACATAGTATAAATCAAATTCACTTCCCGCTCTCCTTCTGTCTCTATGTATGCTTAGATCTTAATAACTACGCAACAGATTTTGATGCGGTTTTTTTAATAAATAGAATGATTCAAGAGGAAGATTTATAAAGCAATTGACACACAGATTTCTACGCGGGCGAAGCTGCGGGGCGCAGCTAGTAAGTAAGAATGGTTGTTACATTAAAATGATGTTATTATTTGATACGTTAACAGCAGCGCTAGGGAAATAATGACAAAAGGTTCAAGATAACTAAATAAATGATCCCAACTAGGTAGGTACATTAAAATGATGTTATTATTTGATACGTTAACAGCAGCGCTACGGAAATAATGACAAAAGGTTCAAGATAACTAAATAAATGATCCCAACTAGGTAGGTACATTAAAATGATGTTATTATTTGATACGTTAACAGCAGCGCTACGGAAATAATGACAAAAGGTTCAAGATAACTAAATAAATAATCCCAACTAGGTAGGTACATTAAAATGATGTTATTATTTGATACGTTAACAGCAGCGCTAGGGAAATAATGACAAAAGGTTCAAGATAACTAAATAAATGATCCCAACTAGGTAGGTACATTAAAATGATGTTATTATTTGATACGTTAACAGCAGCGCTAGGGAAATAATGACAAAAGGTTCAAGATAACTAAATAAATGATCCCAACTAGGTAGGTACATTAAAATCACCAAGTAAATGAAATCGAGGTACAAGTTTTAACAAAAGAGATACATGTGAAAAAGTTTAGCTTTGGCTGATCTATTTCCCTTACCATTGTCTTTGCAATGTTGTAGCATAGGTCTTCCTTTACCATTTCCCCGGCTTCATCCGTTCGAAGGCTTCAATTCCACATGTGACATTCGGAGAATCAAAGAATGATCACGACACTGATAGGGCTCGGATTAGAGCGCGAATAATCCACCGGCAGCGGCGGCGCTGCCGGCGCTGATTGCAATCACGTCCAATTACCTCTCGCTTCGCACATCTCCGCCCACCGAGGAAACATTACATGGATATTATTATTAGACGCTGGCTCCATGCTGAGGTAGATGTCTCACGATGTGGGAGATCAATCCGCGATGTCTCCGAATATAACATTTGACTATCAATCACTCACTTGTCATCATCACAAGCAGGTACATTGTGAACACAGTACAAGCCTCCCGGACCTTGTTCTACCTGCCCTGGTCACAGGATGTCACATTTGGATGTCATCCTGGTCACAGTCTCATCACAGTGCAGTATGTTAGTCGTCGACTCACCTCGCTCGAAGATATTGCCTCCGCGCCTCGCTGCACAGTTGCCCGACACTTCGCTGATCTATTCGACACATATATCGCGAAGTGCATTATCGCGTCTATATAAGCATGATTTAACGAACCAATACTGTTTATTCATTTGCAGTAACGTTCGTTTGGTTTTTTAGCTGGTCGTTATTTCATGTCAAAAAAAGGAAATATTTTGTGATTTATAAAATCGTGTGATGAATAAAACGATTTGGCGGCGAGCCATGCGCGCGGGATCGCAGATCGCTCTCCTGCGGACCGCTTCATTAAGCTAGCTGTTCATTTACAGAAAATTGTTAAAATAATTAATAAATAAATATACATTGAAACAAGACAACAGAAAATACTCAAATGTAAGTTTATTTTAGTATGCAAAGGAAAGATGTAACTTGTTTTTAAAACGGAATGTTAGCAAATTCATCACTTTCACCATTTTAGCAGTGAAAACTACTTTTCGCTTGTAAATGACTACTCCGTGATATTCGGTTCTATTGTATGTTCATGCTCGCAGTCTACCATCCTTATTACTCTGCTCTCGACGAGATATATTGTTTAATGTTAAATATTCGTGAAAAGCTCGTTTATGACTGTTACTGTACTTCTGTTGTTAATGCGCTCGCGTTTGTTACACGTATTATGTAGACGGAGACACTGTAGAGGTACATACTCGTACTTAGCCAACGAATCCGTTATTGCTCCAATATCAATATTGCTGACAAACCTTCATTGAGTTAGGAAATAAGCACCAATCAACGTATTATAGGTATTGTCTGGCAATAGAGCGCTTCTAAGAACATCGAGGTTTCATTGATATTATCTAATAACAGCATTGTTACAGGTTCGTGACAATGAGACCACGCGATACGGATATCTGCCGCGAGCTGATACGGCTCATATTCCATTGACATCTGAGATACGTGTGGATACAATATTCACAGCGATGGGATGGAGCCACGACACTCGCACAGACAACGAGTGATTCTTTAAATACATCTTACAGTTACTATCCTTACGGATATAAATCGTCGAAGGTTGTTTTTGAGCCAGTCACACACAAATCATTTGAAAGGTCCCTTGCTACACGACTGCGCACGACACAACGTGCTCATTTGTAGCATGAAACTGTAAACTTTTCAAAGTTGCGTCTACCTTTGCTCAGCATGGTGACCTGAACTGTATTGTGTATTGGGAGCAGTCCATTCGTATTATAAAAGGTCCTTCCGCTAGTGTGGGTTTATTACTCGAGAGCAGTGAAGCCATCGTTCACCATCGAGGCATGAGTAAGTATCGAATAGAATCCGATCTGGTATCGTATTTCATTCGTAATAATCCTCCGTAATAAAACCAACGAGCCGGTCTCGTATGGTTTCCATCTATTAGCGATCTACATACATATAGAGGGTGCTGATGTGTGTCAGTTCATTGAATCAATTCACGACTAGTTGTGGTTTCTGCTTCGAGCGGAGAGAGGGCGGGGGGTAATGCTCTATTTGTGTTAGAGTTCTGCTGCCTGCTGCTAGTAGTAGGTACTCTGCCGGACGTAAGAAGCTCTCTACTATTTAAGTTAAGACTAACTAACTTGCATAATATGTAGATACGTTTAAAGCTTTATAAAGTAAAATTATAATAGGGTAGATCCAAATTATCTTGCATGGTGCCAGCGAAGCCAACCAATCAAGAAAGTCTTCAATATCGAACAAAGTCGCGGCTAAACTACCTAGTAACATAAAATATAAATCAAATTACAGAGGCGGTAAATCTAAACCAGCTCTTTCTCGTTCCCACCCGTGGGCGAGAAGCGCGCTGAATAAGATCCATTTAAACGAAGGAATCCTACTAACAGCTTTTATTTTCAACTCTGTTCCAAATGTTTCTTGAAGATGGGTAAATGAAGCTCTCTCTCGCCGGAATGACACGCTGCCTAAACCAACCGAACAAATAAAATGAATGCAGTTTTAATAATTGTATATCGGTCATGTGATATGTCTGCCCCTCCCCCTCCTGGGTAGTGGGGGGAGGGCTGTCAGCTGTGGACGTAATGTGTGCTGTTGAGTAAGAGTACGTTTAAAAAGCTTGATTTGAGCGGATAATTGAGCGATGTACATGTACTCGTAGGAGAGAGCTGCGCGACACATTTTTTTATTGGAGGCTTCATCCGCCATACAAATAAAAGTAATTTCCCCCTTGACATTTTGTATCAAAGTAATATCGTATGAGGCTTTCCCTCTCCGTAGTCGTTTTTACGTGCGCTTTGGACGATTTGAATTTTATGAAGGCTCTGTGCGGCAATCAGCGCTCGTTACAGTGTACCGGCTCACGTGCCGGATCCGGCGCGCGCGCGGGCCGGTAGGGGCGGGGCGGGCGCGGCGGGACTGAGCCGACGACTGATCATATTTGCTTGTATTAGGTGACATGTGATTGCTTCGCTTCGCACCGTTCGCCTGTATCAGTTATTGGTTAAGGATGTCTTTAGATAGACGAGTAGGTATAACCACAAACATTTTTATTCGCCAAAAATGCTGAATATCAAACTGTAATGATGGGCTTCTGCGTATTTGAGAGTTGTATTAACATTATTGTAGACTTGAGGAGCCGAGCAACAGCGAGCGTGTCGGGGCTCTGATGTATCTGTACCTACAGTTGCGCAATAGGCGGTATTGAATCGGAAGCCGCACAAGCGAGTGGAACGCTCGCTCCGAATGAGTGCGTGATTGCCTGCCGGGTCTGCCGGGGCCTTTATGCGGTGAATGTACGCAGCGACCTCGTATCACTCGATAACCACATTATATGGATGAATCATTCACTACGAGACACTGCTCGTTCTTACAAGTAGGTTCACGTAGCTATTAGTGGTCTACGACGTAGCACGCTCGTGGCACGCTCGTAGCAGGCTCGTAGCAATGGCGTAGCACCATAATAGTGAGTTTTTCAAAAACTTACCCCCATATCTTTAGTCATTACCTCAAATAATTCTCCACTCAAACTTGTTCAAGGGCGTTTCGAGCATTCCTCCAAAACATGCTCGAGTTTGGTATGCTTAGTCATTAATTTGGTTATATATCAACCTATATACCTTCGCGATGGATAATTGTAGGTTTCATCGTCGTAAATGTAATTGAGATAGTCTCCAAAATCCATTGTAAATAACAACAAACTATTTCGAGGAGCATTCAAGGTAGGTAGCGAGGTACCTTGAGATGACAGTTCGTTATTCCACTCGTATGAAAAAAATCTCGAAGGCTGTTTCGAGTGAAGGATTTTTTTACGATCAAGCATACCGAAACGCATTTGGAGGTTGAGTAGAGTTTGAATCGAAGTCGAGGTAATGACTAAAGATATGGGGGTTAGTTTCCCCGACAAGGCGGGTGCCTCGCCACACGGAAAGTCAACTTTCTACAAATGTATACTATTTATATATTTTCGTAAAGAGACCAAAGGCGGGATCCTGTTCAAACATCGTACACACAAAGTTGTCCTGGGGCAATAATACATTTGATTTTTCTGCTTATTCTCTGGAAATATTTAAAGAATACCACGATGAAGTGTTTTAAATAACAGAAGGTAATGTCCTGGAGCCTTTGTGACAAGCGTACCTAAGGTTTTGTGATGCTTTTTGGTTTTCCCAATTTTTTGTTTTAAAATATAAGATCACGGCCGATGTGACGATTTGTTCCCCCAATAAGTGGTTTCTTTTCACTTCTTCCACTAGTGGACAAAAAATTGAAGTGAACATTAAAATAATTTTATTTGATAATAATTTAATGTATAAAATATGACTTGTCTAAGTGCTATATTGTAAGCCTAAAGAAATAAATGATTTTTTACTTTACCTTTACTTTACTTTATAAGGGCATGTCGTTGAAATAGTATTTGCGATGTCAGATCTCGTTATTGTTCGCGATCTGATCATTTTATTTCTAGATGCTGTTACGTAATGAATACATAATAAACTGCCTCAATCACTATATTAGCATAAGAAAACCTTATTTCGTTTGTAACAAAGTGGAATGGAATTGAAGATTACTTTTCCGTTTGTCTCGATTAACAGCAGCTGTTCAATATATTCATTCATCAAAGCTGGATCCATGGCGAAGGGTTCCTGACTCAATAAATATTTAAAGATCGTGATATAATTTGCTTTGGAATTTATATTTTTCTGTTAAATTAATATAAAGAAAAAATACTGGTAACAATTAGTTTCATTACCTACTAATACATTATCAAACAAGCTGAACCAGTGACGCCCAGTCTACATAACTCACACTTGTCTGGTATTTTATTATATTATTATCTTTAATATTCCGTCTGTGCCAACATTTCCGTAGCGTAAGCCTTTTATGCGAAAGATTTCAAACGTCTCTTTCGAAAATTTCCAAAAGAATAAATCATTTACACGAAAAGTTAATAATTCAGTCGCGATGCCTCGTGCAGCCGCTCGTATTCCTCCGCCGCGGCCCGCAGCTTGTCCGCGCCGCTCCTCGGCTGAACAGTTAACATTCCAATGTCCGCATATTACTAACCCACTGCATACAAAATTACGCCAATTTACTAAAACTTGTACTCTACGTATAACTGTAAAGAATTTTAAAAACATTGTGATATAAAATATAACAGAATTTTCAAAGCAGAATAACTTAGGTACCTACCTATTTACCGTAATTGGTGCCGTCTCAGGTCTGCGTTCAAAGACTGTGTCACAATTAAAATGATCACGTCCGTATGAAGCGAGCTGTAAGCCGGACATCATTACACTGACACCCCGCGACGACGACGTTGTGACGACACGATCGACTAACTGATATTACTAAAAATATCACCCAAAATGTAGCGCTGAGTTCGGGTCAGGACATCTGCTTTAGTTAATACTTAATATATTATATATCTTATATTAAATATTAATAATGCTGGACAATTCACACAGCATCATCTAGCCCCTAGCTAAGCAGAGCTTGTGTTATGGGTACTAGATGACTGATCTACATAATACAATAATATCTGCGTGTTATGCTTTATGTTGGTGACGCAGACGTTAGAAGCCGGCGGCGGCGGCGCGGGCGCGGGGCTGAAGCAGTCGTACATTCCGATAGACAGTACCGATTAAGTGATCGCCTGTTCAACAATGATATGTGAAGTAGAGTGCCTCCATGTTTACATGTAGTTATCGTCCTGTGTGTAGCATGTATGTATGTCTTTCGCAATTCCCGCACAGAGTACATGAACGGCTGCCTCCGAGCGAACGATTCAGAGGATCAAAGTGGCTACCGCTTATAATTGAGCGAGATAAATTGTTGAGTATACTTTGTGCTTATTGAGTTTTGTTTAATCTAAATTTGTACTTTTTGATGTTGGTGTTTGTTGAAATACATTACTGGACCAATATCTCGGTCATGTTCTAAAACTATTTGGCAGTTTCCAACGCAAAACCTCAAGCACAGGGGAAGCCCTCGTAACGGCGAGGTACTTAATTCAATGATATTGAAATGCGCCCAGCGAAGAGCTCACAAACACGGCGCCCTCATTGTATGCAAATGCAGAGTGCAGAGCCCTGTCCGAGCCGTGGCCGATGTCGCGCGCCGGACCTAGTGTACACTGTGCCTATGGAGTGGAGAGCGGACCTATTGAGTACGACACACAGTGCGAGAGTGTGATGTGGCGAGTGGATCTACTGAACGGTACACACACTGTACCATCCCCATAGAAGTGGACTTACTAAGTGTTATACGCACTGTGATCACGCCTCTGCTAAAAGTACAGCTGTGGACAGTTTGCACTGTCGGCGCACTGCGACACTATGGACTGTATTTTAGTATTCCTTGGAAATTAATTACTTCAGATATGTTCGTCTGACTGACTCAAGAGAGGGCAGAGAGGCACTGACTCTGCACGATGCATTATTTATAACTTAAAAGTTTACGGGGCTTAGAATTGCTGGTACAGTTGTATTCAGGCTCTAAGCTTAACAAATAGACTATTTTCTAAATATATACAATGATAATTCAGAATATATTGATTTTTTGAAAATAAAAGTGTCTTATTCTCGTTTTAATAATTCTTACAGATGTTTGATGTTGTTTGATCTTGATGTTTGTTCACTTTTAAAAAATGTCTTACATATATTTTAATTTTAAGTCGTCTGTTTTGATTCTACTTTGTAAGTAACAAATAGATGCATGTCTTTGTCTATGAATACACACACGTTCTAGCCAGCCAAGAAACTCGACTTGCTCCGAATAAATAAAAATTAACACTCTTTATTGAAAAGTGAAAATCCGTAGAGACAGACAGAAAGCCAACACAACAGTAGTAGTAAATAACGCCTCCGCAGAGCCCGCACTCGGCCAGGCTCCGGGCACGCGGCCGCCCCGGGTCGCCGCCCCCGCCCACGTTGGCCGAGGGTTCGCCAAAAAGAATTAAAAGTCGCGATACCAAGTTCTGGGCTTATTAATAAACTACTCACTGCACGTTACAAGTTTTAAATCGTACATTATAGAAGCGTTTTCTGCGCGTGGGAAATGTTTACAAACCTATCGAGGCGAATATTTATATTATTGTTGCTTCAGGCGAAAATAATAAGAAGAGGGAAAATAATTGAAATTGGATTTGAATAGTTGTGATAATTCCAGAGAAAAGGTTCGATCGGCACAGGTACAAGTTTAGTGCCGTTATAGATCGTAATGGAGGCCGTTGTTATGAGCCGAGCGCTCGCTCCAGCGAGAGATGCCTCAGCCGAGTGAAGTTTCCCTCGTGTTCGCAGCGTAATGGAGTGTCTCCTATTGTATTCACTAACTTATTTGAGTTCGGGTATCTTATCTAAGTTTGCGAACTGGCACCGAGTTGTATTCACGCGACGTACGTTGCCTCGGAATGAGCTAGTTCTTATGTATATCATATTATATTGTGTATAATGTGTATTGTATTGTGCTGCGGGAGCCGGTCGCTCCGTGAAGGTAATTACAGCGGCGCCTCCGTGCGGTACATTGCTGCTTAATAATTACTGATGTGGTTATGTCTGCTACATTGAACACGCTAATTTACTGAGACACTATTATATCAAAGTATTTACGGCTGTAGGTATATTATGTGTCTAATGTCCGTCCGCTCCTCATTACAAATAACGTGAAACAAACAATACGTACCTTATTCAAAGAATTCAAATAAAAATAAAGTTTATTCTTAGTCACATCACGTCACTAAATTTGTTTTTAGTAATAGTCTGCAATAAAAAGTGCTAAATGTAATATTAAAATATACGGGATGGTTATATTCCTGGCTATTCCTGGCCATGGCAGCGGCCACGGTAACGGCGGCGCAGGGGGTGCTAAGAATCCCCGGGCTACATCAGGCTGCCATTCATTACGAAATTTGACCCTGGCTACGTTCAACGGACGCACTGACGCTTATTGGGGGAGGCCTATGTCCAGCAGTGAACTGCTACAGGCTGATGATGATGATGATGACGGGAAGGTTAGGAACCAACGATTTTAATGTTATTGTTAAAACCGGAGCGCGGAGGGAGACCTATGTGAAACTAGCGAACAATTCTAAAGATAATGAGGCGTTTGAAAGTTATCAGAATTCTGCCTTTTCTTTATAATATTATGACTATTATTTATGTAGAATGTATCTAAAGCTAATTATAATTAACATTGTAGGTTCAATCACAGAGGCAAACATCCCCGCCCTGGTATAAACTCTAATTATCCTAAATGAGTCGTCCAAGATGGAGTGTGCGTTCCGCTGAGCCCTGCCCTTAATGCAAACACACAATTAACTTTCCTGCAAACTTAACGACCGATAAACAAGCGGGTCACGTGGAGGTACCTAGTGCGGGATCCATTCCAACTAGTTTCTGCTATTTTCATGCTAGATCACTATATTCTGCCGTACTGTTATATGGAAGCGCTGCTTCTTATCTCTCCTACGTCTCCAAAAACAGATGAATGTCTGTGTCAACGATGAATGCGTTGAGATCATCGCGACCTGAGACCTGACCTGAAAAGGACTCTCCTTTCACCAAAGGCGATTGTTCGAGTGGTGACCGATGAGCACATGAAGCTTCACACAGCCTCAGGGTGACATGTACGGTATGTCGCACAGCACGCTCCTCGCGAGTGGACCAAGAATATGCCCTAAACTGCACGGCTGTCACTCTGTTATAATAAGCGATGGTTAAATGGTCCCTGAACATCTGGTTGGTCATATATGTTCGTCTTTTTAGTAGTCAAATAATGAGGGTAGTTAATGCGTGCATGTGCACGGCACAGTGTGTCCCTTGAAGGGTGACCTGCCTTTCCCGCGGCGGCGGCGCCCTGGGGTCACTGGCGGCGCGGGGGCCGTAGTTCTTCTTGTAAAGAGATGATTGCCGAGATGTTTTGTGGCATTCTTTTTGTAATGTTATTCTTGTGTAAGAGTATTCCGATCGTCCGATCTATTCGAAACTGATTCCTATTGTTTCTACTTTTTACGATGAAAACAAATTAAAAGATATTAGTTCGGTCCAGCTCGTTGCCCCGTCTGCCGGACGGTAGTCTCGCAGTCCCGCGTCTCCCAGACCCCGTACTAGAAAATTATCTAGTGTTCCAATGAACTGTTTTCATTAAGCCTGCAGCAACGCAAACAAATTCCGCCACCGACGAAGATTTGAACTAAATGATCCACAGAATCGCCTTTTCTCTTTCTCTCTAGAACTAAATGATCCACAGAATCGCCTTTTCTCTTTCTCTCTAGAACTCGCGCTAAAAACCGCTTACCTACAGAAACGTAATTGCATGCACCTGAGGCGGGCGTCACTTAATGGAAAATGAACTTTGTAGAGGAGAACTTAGACTCCATTATGAAAAATAGTAATACTATAAGTTTAATAAATCCACACTATCATGAGGTGGATTTAAGATTTAATATCGCTTGTCATAAGGCCATTTTCACTCCGCGTAACATAATATGAGGCTTCACGGGAGAGTGAGGCGCATGCAGGGAACGTACGTATCCTGTCGTCGCATGGCACGACTACGTTATCGTTAAATAAATCAACGCGAACTTTTTAATGCTTTCATGGCGTTGTTCTAAGTAATAACGCGGTTGGTTCGCATCTAGAACATGAGTAGACAACAAATATAACATGAGTCATCTGTGATGAGTCGTAGTCGGAGCAGAGATGAGACGCTTCACTGGCCGTGCCACGCAGGAGGCCAAGCACGGGGATTGTTCTTTAGGATAGATAGGACAATAATGACATCGCATCGTCATACATTGAAGTTGAAGAAATTATTTTCAAATAATTTACGCATTCGACGACAAAGTGTAGTATGAGTACCCTAGACCTAGACTTTATGTCTAACACTTAGAGAAACTTCTAAGAATTTAAATCATTATTTACGGATGTAAGCGGGTTAACTACGAACCTTATTTGTCGTTGTGTTTTGTTTCTTTCGTCAAAATACGATAGTTTTTATAGTAAAATTTAAATAATAATCCAAAAATGTACGACCTCGAAGGGACTTGAACCCGCATTCCGC